>VDFB02000015.1:208746566-208825522 GCA_007258455.2 Sequoia sempervirens | reverse complement strand
CATACATACAAGCATACATGTACATGCACATATATACAATCTTACATACAAGTAGGCATACATACAATATACATGCATTGATACATATAGGCATACATACATGACATACAAGCATACATGTGCATACAAAAATACAAATATATAAATATACATTCAATATGCATTTAATGTTGATGTTATTGCAGCTTTGGGCTTCATACTTCCTTATTTATTTGTGATTATTTAATGACAACATATCTCTAAGATGGCTGACCTCCTTTGTAATTATTATTTATTATTTGTAATTATTTTTTTGGTGGCCGACCTTGTCCTTGAAAAGGTGTGAACCCTCTAAGCAACATGTATATATAGAAGGTCACTTTCTCTCATTTGTGTATCAAGCAAGTTCAATCTCCTTCTTCTCAAGTGCAAATTATATCAAGTGCAGATTATTGTATCTAGTACGAATTATTCTAAGGCAAATTGTGAGTCTATTCAAGTGAAAATTGAAGGGCAGACTATTAATTTGTGTTACATCATTGCTGGTGTTGATTATTGGCCTTGTGTGTGGTCTCATTGTAAAGAGACTTGTTGCCATTGCTCATATATATAAGAGATATATTTGTTGCTGGGTTTTTCTCCCTCAAGAGGAGGGTTTTCCCAGGGTATTTGCTATCTCATTGTGTCTGATTTTAAATTAATTTTCTGTGTATTAAATATGATCATAAAACTAACATTTAACATAAAGCAAGACATAATGCTCCCCATAAACAAAAAATATGTCAAAACTGACATATAACGTGAGCACATTACAACACACTCGCGTTATATCTTGCTTTGGGAATCCCCAAGCCTTGGGATTGGTATTTTCCTCGGAATACCAACCCAAAGGCTTGGAGGGCATTCCCAACGACTAGAGACATGTTTTTGCAATTTCTACAATATTTCACATAATTGGGTTTGTGCTCACCATCACAATATCAAAAAAATCGAACATCTAGGTAATGTTAAGTTCTCTCTTAGCTATCCAACGATGTAATTTTTTTCACTTTCTAACAATGTTAAGCCGTTCATCCATAATTTCTTTTGTTTGTATGTCTCTTTTTTGGCAAAAAGCAGTGTTTGGTGTTTTTTTCATTATAAATTAACCATTCATCGAAATTTAAAATAAATTACATTTTTAGAAACTAGACTCAATTCTACAATTTTTGTTTACAATTTTTATTTTTATTTTTAAAAATTTCAATTAGTTGCCAAAATTTGTAGGGGTAGCACGACCAAAATTCTGTTTTTCAGGAAGTGTCCACTTCGAAAATTAGTAAAAAATAAAATATTCATTAAAAAATTATCAGAAAAATCGTGCATCAACTACATACTGTTAGCTAACTTCTAACTATAGAAATTTTAAAAATACTAAACAACAGTTCACCGTACGAGGGTCGTACAAGAGTTGCTATGTTATTTTTTTCTGACAAAAACAACACCAATTTGTGTATGTCCCTCATTTGAACCCCTTAATCTCAACCATTTCAAAATAAATTAGTAGTTTAGAAAGTAGACTTGGAGCACTTGAATCCTTCTTTTTGTTCCATCTCAAAATTTTGAGTGTAGCTATCAGCAATTTCACGTTTAAGGTCAGTATTTCCTTATTTCGGAAAAAAAGTGGCCACTTAAGCCCCCTTTTTGGGAACCATCTTGGTGAACTTACCCGCCACTACATTCAATTTATGGAAGAGAACCATAGATGTCTATCAAACAAAGAGTCTAGTAAATAAATATTATTTAAAAATAAATTTGCATTCCTTAAAAATGAAAGGAGACTTAGTAGCTAAGCATTGAAATAATTTTAATCTCATTTTGAGCTAGTTAGGTTCTATAGATATTAAGCTCAAAGAGGAGGATCAGTTTATTTTGTTACTTTAGTGATTATAGTTCTCATTTAATTGTTAGCAAAGGGAAGGTAAAACCCATGTTTAATGATGGAAGGATATAATCTCATAGATGTGTTATGCATTCCAAATTTAGCATGGAATTTTCTTTTGTTTTTTAAAATGAATAGTGCTGGAGTGAATTTCACATTTGATAAGAGTGGTTGTAGGCTAGATAAATGGAATTTAATGCTATCTAAGGGATCTTGAAGTTGGAATTTTCTCAATTTTGATATAACTAAGCATATGTAATTGAAAACTAAGATTCATGAATGTTTTGACCTACCATAATATGGGTCACATTAATGAAAATTAGATTAAGACCATTGTCAATAAAAATATGGTGGATGGTTTGTTTAGTTATTATGTGAATTTCAATTTTTGTAACCGCTATGTGTTTAAAAAATATAGAAATTTAATTCTAGTGTCATGTGAGAAAATAGACTATTAGACATTAATATTCATAGTAATGGGGTGATCCCACAATAGTGGTTTACAATTTTTGGCCAAACTGGACACTGAAATTATTTTTTTAAACTAAATCTTCACATTCAGGCACCTATAGCGGCTAAACCATGAAGAATTTGAAGATGATGAAAACTAGAGTCTCGTCACATTTTGTCTATAGATTCTAAAAATATTTTTTTCAAAACTTTTGGAATCATATTACACTTCTTTTTCCATCTCCCACGAAAATTGGTTTTTTTCAAAAAACAACATTTTTAAAAAGTGATGCACACCGTATAACACATAATTTTTTTTCCATGAAGGATAAAATTCTAATTCTTTCTAATTTATATTTGTAACTCTAATATCTAGTGCTTCCACTTGGTTAGATAGTTTTTTATTGAATAGTTTTTCTTTAATCAAGTTTTGAAGTTGAAAACCAATTACAATTCAGACATAGCGTGATCGTATAACGTGTAACTTTTTTTGTATATATCGAAATTCAATTTTTTTGTTGGATCAAGGACTTCAATATCTAGTGCACTAATATTTTTCAATTTTTTTGATAATATGCTATTTTTCCACATGTGCGAACAAAGACCTTCATTTTCGATGAAAAACCTATGTTTAATAAAACTAAAAAAAATATATAATAAAACCAAAACATATTAAAATTAAATTCATTGGATAGCTCATTCTGAGGACTACTTGATTCAAGTTGGGTTTGTGAAGATTCCTCCATTTTCATCCTCAACCCGAGCTCCGAATTGCCAAAATTTAGGTTTTTTGTGTCTCGAGGAGGGGATGAGGAATAAAGGGGGTTTGAACAAACCCCTAAGGGTTTGAGTGAACCACTAGGGGTTTACTCGAACTAGGGTTCATTGAACCCTGGTTCATTCGAACCCCCCTTCTATGAGGAGTTTTGATGGCCTTTTTGGTGGGAAAGTATTAGGAGGGTTCGTGCGAACCTAGGTTCTAGCAAACCCCTTATGGGTTCGCTCGAACCAATAGGTTCGTACGAACCCCTAAAATCAATTTTTTTTCCATGCATTCATTTTCTGTGAGTTTTCCTTCCTCACTTCAATTGTAAACCACTATTGTGGCTTCACCCAATGTTTTTGGTCCTATCAAATGTTGCTTCAATTGGAAAATCCCATTATTATGTTTTCTTTATCAATGACTACTCACATTATACTTGGATTTATTTTTTGAGGAATTTAATCTAATTTTTTAGCAAGTTTAAAGATTTTAAGGTCCTTGTTTAAAATTAGATTAATTAAACAATAAAGTTATTAATATAATATAATATAATTCTTTTAGAGAAATTCATTATTTTTGTCTAGACATGAATATATTTTGAGATAGAAAATAACTTTGCATATGCCACAACAAAATGGCACTATAGAGAGGTTAAATATAACATAATCAATTAAACCAAAATCATGTTAAGTAGTTCTCAATCAAATCAATATTTCTGGATAAGGGTTGTAAGTAATAATTTTTATTTGATTAATTTCTAAGATCTCCACATGATCTAATATTGTTGATAAAATACCATATGAAGTGTGGATAGGTTAAAACTTTTATTTTTCTTATTAGAATTTTCTAGTACTGTGAGGCATTTTTTCATGTACCTAAATAAAAATGATATGTTAGATTTCAAGGCTAATAAAAGTATCTTCATTAGTTATGGTGATAATTAAGGGTTACAAGCTTTAGATTCCTCTAACCTTGAAAATGTTATATTCTAACTAGGTGATTTTTATGAAATTTAAAGTGAAGTCTAATCAAGTATAGCCAAAAGAAAAGGAACATAATATTATCATTTTGAAATGAAAATAAAGAAGTAAAAAGATGTATAGGTGACAAAATAATAGGATGGATTAGAGGATCTACAAAAAGAAGCTTTAGATTAAGAGAGTTTGGAGGAAGAACAACAAGAGCCTCTTATTACACTCTTGACAAGATCGACAATGTGACGAACATTGGTTCATCCTCTCTAGACATAAAAAAACTCTCTAAAAACACCATATTTTTTTATAAAAAATAATTAAATACATCATGATTGCTCTTAATAAATGAATATAAAATGCAACTCATTATGCCATTTATATACATCAATTGAACATGCATTCATTCAATAGATATTATGTCTTACTCATAATTACCACTAAGATATTTCACAAGAATAATTTTGTTTAACAAAGCATTGATCAATATTTCATTATACATACATATTACAAGTGGCATATGGCAAATTCATTGCCAGCAATTAACCGATGGAAAATTGACCGTCAACAATTCACTGTGGGAAAATTCACTGCCATGACAATTCACCACGTGAAAAATTAATTGCATGAATTTTTGGTAGTTAATTTTCCATGATAGTGAATTGTTGTGGCAATGAATTTTCCTGTAGTGAATTGTTGACGATGAATTTTCCATCGGTGAATTGTTGGCAATGAATTTTTCTAGAGCCATTACAAGTGTCATTTGTAATGTCATATTATACAAATTTTATAAATGGTCAATAATACAAGTGTCATCTAAAATACAATTAATATTTGTGTAACCAAATATTTGGAATTATTCAACTACAAGAGGGAGAGCATCACCCTCCAACCATAGACCAAGGGTCCCCCATACACCTTCCACCAGGAAGCAGACCTACCCTTAACAAGGGTAGAAAATAAAGAGAATCATCAAGATCATCACATGTGCCATCTAAAAACTAGTGTTGTGCCTAAATACAAACAATTTTTTATACAACTCTAGATTCCCTCTAGCTAAGTATGACACAATCTGATTGATTTATAAAGTAATACACACTTTGAGTTGACAATACAAGTAGTTATTTTACATTACTTTGGCCAAATATTTTGATAAAAAATACACATTTTAAAATAGATATACATGTCATATGTCCAAACACCTCTATCTCAAACTAGTTATCAAGATTTATGATTTCACATTAAGCACACACATGATCATATAGTATTATAAGTATATGCATATCTACATCTAAAAGTAATCCTTCTATCGCAAGCTTGTTGAGATGACTAAAGAGTTGATGTCAGCAAAAAATCACCTAGGCAAGTGTGTGATAGGATTCTAACTAAAATGATTTAATAATAATGTTATTGTTGTGTACTATAATGTATTACCAAAAAAAAATCTCAATCGTTAAGATAAAACATATAAGAAACAATTTCTAATTTTGCACCCGAAAGTTCTTGTTAATAAATATGTCGTACATGGAAACTCTTTACCTCCATGGATATTTGATTAATTATCAAGATAAACATTGGTTTCAATTGAAAATAATTTTATGCTCAACTTTTAACTTGGTTCCAACAATCATCCAAAATAGTTTTTAAGGTTTATCTAAATTTAAGAACCTCATATATATATATACTAGCTTTTAACTATCAAGTATTAAACTATCTCTAGCTATTTCTCAATTATTCACATTCTATGTTTCTCTTCTTTTCATAGAATCTACACATACGCAAATTTACCTCTCATATCATTAGTCATATGGGACAGGTTTAATAATATTCATAGGCAACTCTTACATTACGAATACATATTTATATATGTATATATTTTATATAAATATGTAAATATATATGTATATATTTATATAAATATATAAATATATATGTATAAATAAATGTATAACAAGATATATATTTATAACAGTATATCATATACTTATATACACCAATTACAATGAATAAGAGTTTGAACAAAGATCTATACATACACATATAGATGATTAGTCTGTTTATAATATTTTTTTTTGCTCGATAAAAGTGATTGTATAGGGCCACACCCTTTGTGTTAGATGAAAACAAAAGAGATTGCATTCAAGATTCTACAGATATTGCAAGTAGACAAGTTGTAAAATGGAGCCTCCCAGCAAAATGGCTTTACAGACAAGTTACAGTTTCCCATTACAACACAATTTTCCCTAATTCCAGAGCACTACATAGTGCATATATTACTATACTACTATCACTTATTCTTACCCTAGCTCTGTTACTCCCCACCTGGACCATCCTCCTCACCTTGGCCATCGTTGTCCACCCTTGTCGTAGCAGAAGTATTAACAAAGGCAAACAACCAGTCCACCATCCCCTTTTCTACCTCAATGTTGCGTCCCCATATCACAAAAGGCACCCATGTAGGGTGTCGCTGCTCTGAAACTTATGGTCATACACCTTCCTACGACGCCAATCCAACCCCTGGCAAAGCTCGTTACAGGATTTCCTTCATACCTCCTCGCCACCATGGTCATATCAAATCTTCCATTATCTTTCCTACCACCCTCATCTCATCACCAGTGTCCAGAATCATCACCATGAACATCGAGGTGATGTCTATGTTTACACGGTAGCGATAAGCATCATTCGTGTACCAGTCGCCCAACACTAATCTTATTGTGTGCATGACCACCTCGCAATTAGATTTAAATATCACCCTCGGTCGTTGCTCTAAGAGATCACCAAGGAAGGCCATCTCCCTCCGCCTAGCTTTCAGACAAATGGGTGTGTCCATTCCTGCGTGCTTACTTTCCAAATGTGGTTTGGGAAAGCTACCACCAACTTGCCTTATAAGGATTAAGCTTCATCATTTTTCTGTGTTAGCATCAGTACTTCCCACACTTCTGCACACTCAGACATGATTAACCACCTCGATTAATTAATAGATGGCATGAGCTATTATTATCCTTAGATTTCCTTGCGGAACTTGTGCCATGCCTCCAAATACTATTGTTGCTTTGGGAAGATTTTTCCCCTCAAATCAAGTAGAATTTGAAGATACTGGTGCAAGTTAAGAACCAACAGAGAGAATCAACAAGATAGAATTACCCTTCACACCAATACCTACTTCAAACCAAGGGAGAACTCCCATAAGACATCTTAATATTATGGCAGAGGAAGCGACAAACAATCTAGTCGAGCATGTTACATTCGAGTTTCTAATTACAAATCAAGAACAGACAACAACCCTCAACCCCCTCGACATTTCCCAACTTCTATAGATTGATTAGAGAAGATACAAACAAATTCCTATTTAAGTTTAAATTCTACCAGAAGAAGTCACATCAGAATAGGCTCTCTCCAGAGTCATTAAAGCTAGTATTTTTGTGAGGAGTAAATGAAGATTGCATGGAAGCCTTAAACCTCATGGGAGCAGGGGA
Source organism: Sequoia sempervirens (assembly GCA_007258455.2). NCBI lineage: Eukaryota > Viridiplantae > Streptophyta > Pinopsida > Cupressales > Cupressaceae > Sequoia > Sequoia sempervirens. The sequence goes on along the minus strand of VDFB02000015.1, from coordinate 208,817,962 downwards.
TATTTCTCAATTTCTTTTTGATGAGACCAGGGGTACTGGAGCTTTCTCTTCCACCAAAACATCCATGAGTGTTTTAAGGGTGGAATTAAGCAATCGTGTATCTAACATGAAGGAGGACATAATAAGACATCTAGCTACACAATTGGATGTACCTTGCACATAAAAAAAATAGGAGGAGGTAGAGGTTGCTCTCACTGAATATTATCCACACTACCGCTAGAAGAGGGTAAACTGTAATTGCAAAAAGATTGCTAGTATTTTTGTAGGATAGGTCCTTCATCGTACCCATCAGCTTATCTAAATTTTCCTTTCCTCTAAGAGGCTTTCTTGGCGCATCAGGCTATCTGGTTGTGATATCTGCACATCTAACTATTTGATGTGTTTTCCTAAAATCTCATGTTACTTTCAATATTTATAGTTGTGACACATGCTTCTCTAAGTGTTTATAGATTTTAATCTCATAGACAATATCCAATCTTTGATTCAAATGCACTGCAATCTAGAGGAAAAGATATATTGAGTCATTTAGATTAAGGTATGACCTGGTACCTTTCTCATTGTCATGATAAATTTTCTATTAAAATCAACCACTATTTTATTTATGCCCTTCTTGATGGTTGTAAATTGTTACAATCTTAAAGCATTCATGAACTCCTCTCAAGAAATAATACTACTATTTGGGAGATTTTGTACCACTCTAGCACTTTCTTCAAGGGAATGCATAAATAATTTCATCATCGCATCTTCATCATCTACCTCATATTCATCTATGAAATTGATGAAATGTCTTAGGTGCTCTTCTCTTGTCACTACATTGTTATCTTGAAGCTTATGAATCTTTCCTCTTATTTTATTTGGAATCAAGTTTGAGTAATTAAGGATTTTAAAGAAATCCAATTGTTTGTACCTCTTTGATTCTAAAGTTTCCTACAAGGATCAAATCTTTGCTCGTATGTCTTTAGACTTGATGTCCAAGATTTGACACATTCCCAAATCATTAATTTTATTGTTGACAATCTCATTACTGTTGGTACTAATTTTGTGGAATCAAATTATTATTTTGATTTACATGATGTTGATTCCTATTTTGTTGTTGTTGATGCCAAATATGAATATTTGGTATATGCTATTGGTTTATGTTTGTTTTCTTTGATGTTGATTACAAACCTAATTTATGTTTTGTTGTGAGGTTGCTTGAGGTTGAGCCTATTGATTGAGTAGAGCATGTTGTACAAGCTAGTCAATTTTACCTCAAAGTTCTTGTCTTCTTTGCTAACATGATCCAATAAATCTAACTCCTCATCAAGAATTCTTTCTCTTTAGAATCAAGATGCATCTACCAATCACATGAGGAAACCTCATATATTGTGGAGGCATAAATGTGATCTAATAGGAAACTCATGCTACTGGTTAGCACCACGTGTTTCTATGTTTTGATTTGGAAATGCCATATACCTTCATGTTTGCATCCCTAAAGCTATCTCAACTTCCTCTACTAATCACTATATGATTTCTATGTACATCATAACTATTACTATTCATTTCTCCTCATATTCCAAGGAAATTATCAGTTGAATCCTCTAAAGTATACTAATATTGATGTCTTAAACCAATTTTTTTTTTAATTGTGTTAGATGTACCTACTTTATTATGATCATTTAGTCTATAAGATTCACTAGCATCTCTAGCTTTCCATTTTTTATATTAGTTCCTTGCATGAATGAATATTCCTCACATGATAATTGATACACATGCTATCTTCTTCTTTCCATGGTAATATTTTTTAAATACTTAATTTCTAGGTTGACTAAGATAGAGTCACCACTCTTCAACTAGAAGAGATAAAAAATTATTTTCTAATCAGGAATATTACAACCACACTACTACTTCAAATTGCTAATGGATATAAATTTCTTAAATAACCAAGGTATTCAAGATGATATATTGATTAAAATTTTCCTTGGTAATGGTGTCATTCTATTGGGTCCAAAACTATTGCTCTAAAATCCTAGAACTTAATTTCATCTTCAAGGATAGGAGCATGTTTAAGAAGGTAAACCAAGGTTCATCTATAGATTATGGAGGGTTAAAATCCAATGAATGCGAGTGGATAAGCTCTCTTACACTTTGGGATCAACTTAAACCTAGGAGGGTGTTCTTAGAGGTGTCCAAAATAGGATAGACAATGTTAAAATATAAAATAATATGATAATTTAGCAATTATATCCAATACAATTTTAACTCCAAAGGATTTCAGTAGGTTAAATGCTAACCAATTGCATATATGGCCTCTTATATAGTTGATAATGATATCATTGTAAAAAATACAAGATGAAGGTATGCATACATTATTCATAGGATGATCAATTGGTAAGACTCACAAATAATATTCTCCCTATTTAAACTATTGAATCATGAATTACAAAGATATTGGAACATGTTTTAATTGACAGTAAAATATTTTTTCACTATTAAAAAGAGTGTGATTGAATCACCTATTTCTAAGATTGGTCCCTATCCAAGGGGTTGCAAAGTCACAATTCACAAAAGAGAAAAATAGAAAATAGAAGCATATAGGAATCAATCTAAGCATAATATACATCAGGAATAGATATCAAATACACAATATTTACTTAATCATCCAATATTATATACTACATAAATCCACATGTAAGGAAGAAAAGATCATTATAAGGCTCACAATATTTTAAAAAGTCTTACGTTTATCAAATCTACATTACATTCATATTAGCAAGTGTGATAAGAGGAAACCTTAATAAAATGTTATAAATTCATTGAAATATACATAGATAATCCTGAAAGTTTAATATCTAACACCCATTATAATATTATTACTTGTAAATGCTTCAAAAACCCACTAACCTCCTCAAATTAGACATTCAATGATTGAAACCCTAAAATTCACCTGATGCTTACATAATTTTTCTAAAAATAGTAATGATCAACCCTTGTAATGACGAAGGAACTCACATTTATAACACATGAGAAATTTGTGCCATTTCCGCACATGGGAAACAACTTCAAATTAGGCATTTTGAAATAACCTACCATATTAATGGCGGTTTACATGTATGCACACTATTTATTGTTGAAGAAACACATTTGGCATCACATTTGGGTGGGAAAACATATATTTTTAGAAAGTTGCAGAGGTCGAATAGGGGCATTTATGTTGATTTGGGAATTCTTGGGGTAATTGAATGAGTCTGTTGAGCCTTGGCACAAAATTTTGAATGTTCCATTGTCTAGTAGGAGTTAGGTCTAGGAGGGACTTGCAAATAAAAGGCTAGAGTTTGTGGGAGGAAGACATGGTAGGGGGTTGGGTCATAGAGAGGGTTAAGTGTTGGATCCTAAGAGGGACCATGGACTTGGAAAGAGTGGGAAGGCGTCACAATTCAACACAAATTTCTTGGAAAATACTCAAACTTAAGATGTTTCATTGAACACTTAACATAATTAACACATGGGGGTTCAAAAAGGAACATCACAAGACACAATTGGGAAAATTTGGCAAGGACTTAGCTTGATTCTTATAATTTTTTGATAGGGTTCCAACACATATTAAACTATGAGATCTATTTTGCAATAGGATTCTCCTTGTAAAATCTCACCTCCAAATCTCTCCAAAAAAGGGTAAAACCTACATGATCAATTTAGGAAAAACTTATAAATAATAGGGTTAAATGAGGGACATGGTCCCAGTGAGCATGCTAGAATGTTGTATAGAAAAGTATGAAATAAAAATAAACCCATTTTACATCTACTTACACCTCAATTTAGCTATCAATCACCCACATGTAGTTCTTGATATGTTAATGGTGATTACGCTCAAAGGATTTGTTGTTGATGAGTGATAGAATATGGTTGCTCCTAGCGGCATCATGACTTCGTATGCCAAACTAAGGATCTCCAAATGGCTTATGGAATGGTAGATTTTAGGCTTTTGATTGAGAGGATCAATGATCAAGATTGGTTGAGAGGATTAATAGGTAGGACTAATTGGTTATTAAGTTATGAGATGGAGGGTGTAGAAAAGAGGAATTTTTAATAATTATTCTATGATTTTCATGTGTAAAATTCAGATTTCAATAATAAGTTTTATTTAAATATTGTGAGATGGGAGGGGAACAATTAATAAATGAATGTGACATTTATTTATCTAGGACTTTATAAAATAGGCAAAATATTTAAATAAACTATTAATAGAAAAATGAATATGTGGTAGGCGATGCTAAGATGTGAGTGTTTTTTAAGTGTGAAGAAGTTCACATAGGAGCATAGTTAGAAATTTTTAATACTTTTACATTTTCTAGTCTTTAGACTAGGACCCTATAATAAGTTCCAAGAAGTATATCCAGAAACATAAAAAAAAATTATGATTGGTTGATATTGTTTAAATTAATTAAAAAGGAGTTGAAAAAATATTTATAATTGATTGATATTAGTTGTATTAATTTTAAAAAAAGAATTGAAGGGATATTCTAGTAAGAAAACAACCAACCATTATTTATTTATTTATAGATAAATAAATGTCTATTATATTGCATTATACTAATGTTAAAAAAGAATGAAAGATAGAATAGAATCACATTGATGAATAGATGTCCATTATATTACATTACACTAAATTTCATAAAGAAAGAAATATAGAATAGATTCACATCTCAAAAGTCTATAGCAACGTTAAACATATTAAAACAAAAAAAACACTTATTCATCAAATATATATAATTTTTTTTTCCAATCGTACATTATTGAATAAGATTACTTTAAGTTTAACAAACTAAATCAAAAAAATCAAGTCATACCAAAAGAAAAAACACTTATTCATCAAATATATATATATATTTGCCAATCATACATTATTTAATAATATTACTTTAAAAATATTATATTTCTTTGATAGAATAATTCACACTTTTAAAACACTAAACCAAAAAAATCAAGTCTCGAATAATCAGTCCAATATAAAGCAAACTCTAAAAAAGAAGAGTTAAAAAAATGGTTATAATTGATTGATATTAGTTGTAATTAATTAAAAACTAGAATTGAATGGATGTTCTAGTACAATGTCAAAAAGTTACTAATAAAACAATAAACCATTATTTATTTATTTATAGATAAATAGATGTCTATTATATTACATTATACTAATTTTAGAAAAGAAAGAAAGAATAGAATCAAATCTCAAAAGTCTGCAAACTTTAAACATATGAAAACAAAAATCACTTATTCATCAAATATATATTAAAAAAATCTCAATCATACATTATTTAATAAAACTACTTTAAAAACATTATATTTTGTTTGATAAGCTTTAATTCACAATTTAAAACGCTAAACCAAAATAAATCAAAGTCTTTGAATAATCAATCCCAATCTAAATCAAACTCACATTCAATAAAAGCTTCAAATGGTTTTTAGGTTATGAGATGGAAGGTGAAGAAAAAGACAAATTTTTAGTAACTATTCTATGATTTTTATCTAAGATTTTATAAAATAGGCAAAATAGGGGAACAATTAATAAATAAATGTAACATTTATTTATCTAAGATTTTATAAAATAGGCAAAATAATTAAATAAATTATTTTAATTTATTTAATTAAAAGAAAAATGAATATGTAGTAGGTGATGCTAGAAGTGTGTAGAGTTCACGTAGGGACATAGTTAGAAATCTTTAATATTTTTACATTTTCTAGTCTTTAGACTAGGGCCCCATAATAAGATTCCTAGAAGTATATCCAAAGATATAAAAAAGAATTGATTAAAAAGAAGAGTGAAAAAAAAAGGATATAATTGATTGATATTAGCTGTATTAATTAAAAAATAGAATTGAATGGATGTTCAAAAAATTAGTGGTTTTACTATGTTGGGGATGGCGTGGTGCGGTCTCTGCTCGCGCGCTAGGGTCTGCGTGCCCTAGCGCGTCCTTTTTTCTGCTTTCTGGCTGCGTCTGAGCTCGTTTTGCTGCGTCCGGGGGGTGTTTGCTAGTTTCCTGGGGTGCGTGGGCTGAAGTTGGGGCTTTGACTCGCGTTTGGGCTGTTGGGTGGCCCTTTTCTGGAGTCTTATGCTTTTCTTCTGCGCCAGTTGTGTTCTTGGCGGGCGGTGCTTGGGTATCTGGGGCGTGGGGTCTCCTGCCCTATCTTCTTTATTCTTGCTTGTGCTTGTGCTTTTGGTCCATGGAAAAATGAGATTTTGCTTTATCTATGGTTTCGTCTGGTGATTTGGATATGGTTGAGCCCTCTTCTTTGTTGCATGCCAGTGGTCTAGATCAGATGGGGAAACCCCATTCTGGGGATGGAGTCCCCTCTTCCAAAGGGAATTTTTGAATTAAAAAAGTAAACGGTTGTTTGGAGAGATCCGAGGATCGTCCAGTTCTGGTTATTCAACCTGAGCAAGTTTCAGAGGATGTTGAATATTGGGGCAATCATGCTCTTATTTGCAAATTTTTGGGCCTTCGTTTATCTCTACCTGTTTTGGATTCTTGGGCACGTAGGGTTTGGAACCCTGAAGGTGATATGGAGATTATTCTGGCAGCTAATAACTATTTTTTGGTGGTCTTTTCAAGCATGTCCGACAGGAATAGGGCGTTCGAAGGAGGTCCTTATTTCTTTAACCAGGTAGGGCTTTTCATCAAACCTTGGCACATGGGATTCAACTCTGCTGAGGAGATCCCTTTGCGGGTTCCCGTGTGGGTTCATTTGCCGAGGCTTCCATTGGAATTCTGGAGGGAAGATATTCTTCACTCAATCTCGTTGCTTCTTGGAAAACCTGTGGGATCGGCTTCCCAAACTCAAGATCGTAAGGTAATTTCTTTTGCTCGCATTTGTGTTGAAGTTGATTTAAATAATCCATTACCAGACTCTATGGAAATTCGCTTGGGATCTTCTTCTTGGATCCAACAGCTGGATTATGAAACCCTACCCTTTAGATGCAGAATTTGCCATGAATATGGACATTTACACCGCAAATGCCCTAGATTTAAACCCTCTCCCTTAGCTACTTCTGGGCCTCCCAAGGGGGACAAGGGAAAGGCTCCAATGTCTAATGAACCTGTGGATAATGAGGGTTTTATTCCGGTCAAGTCCCATAACAAAGGCAAGGGCAGGAAGAGATCTTGGATGGATAGGCAGAATGAAGGCAACTTTAACAGGTTTGAGGTTCTTGATGATTTGACCCAGGAGGAGGGTATTCCAGTTGAGCTCTCTTCTGGGGCTAAGGGTCTGCAAGATGCTCAGGATGATGATGCAAGGAAAGAGGATCAAATTCTATCTCCAGGGGTTCATCAGAAGGATCAGAAGGCTATGGACTCTTCAGCTCATGCTCAGGATTTCGGGGTTCTGCAGGGAGTCACAGACTCCGAAGGACTCTGTTGCGGTGGTTCCTGACCCCCCTGCTCCTAAGGGGGCCTCAGATCCTGTGAGGGGTAACAAAGCTCCTCCTACATTAGGCTTACAGCAGAAATCCTTTAAAAAGGGGCCTCTTGATAAACCGTCAAAGAGTGGAAGGAAGACTGTCAAGAGAAGGTTAAGCTTATGGGTGATACTTTGGTTGAGTCTGGGTCTGTGAAGCCCATTGATTCCCATTTCTCCACCCCCATAAATGATTGTTTTATCTTGGAATGTAAGGGGGTTGAACAACATCCCTAGACAAAAGGTTGTTCGTAGATTAATTGAATCTCAGTCACCGGATGTAGTCTTTATCCAAGAAACTAAGCTTACTATTGATGGGCTTGCTAATTGTGCTTCGCGTATCTGGCCCCAAGGCAATTGGCAGGGGGTAGGTGCTTTGAACAGTGCAGGGGGTGTGGCTTGCTTCTGGAACCCGAGGAAAGTTTCCCCCTTATGCTGGATGTCTAGTCGGTCTTCCATTTCTCTGATTGCTTCTAGTTTTGTTACTGGAGAAAGGTTTCTCTTATCCAATATTTATGCTCCTACGGATCTTTCAGGTAAGTTAAGTCTCTGGGCCCACATTCGTTTCATCCGAGCCTTGGACCCGTTTCTCCCATGGATTATGGCTGGTGATTTTAATGCTGTTACTTGCTTAGATGAAAAACGTGGTGGGTTAGCCAGGTTAGACCCTTCTGCTAATCTTCTCAGGGATATGATTGGTTTCTTGAATCTCATTGATGTGAAGCCTTCCAATGGTGTCTTTACCTGGAATAATAGGAGATGTGGTGTGGAGGCTATCTCTGAAAGGCTTGATAGATTTCTTGTCTCCTGTTATTGGTTGAATAGTAGGTTGATGACCAACTCTGAAATTCTTGATTGGAGGGGCTCTGATCATTGGCCCATAAAGCTTTCTGTCACTGCTTATGGTGTCACCAAAAATCCCTCCTTCAAATTTCAATTGATGTGGTTAAGAGATCCATCTCTCCAGGAGCTTATGCTGGATTGGTGGCATGAGGGGATGCCTGCTCATGGGACAACCATGTTCACTTTTAGCAAGTGGCTTCAACATGTGAAGTTTAGACTTAAGAGATGGAATAAACAATGTTTTGGGAACCTTCAAGCTTAGAAGATGGCTACCCAGTCCAAGTTGGATACTATCACTCGTCAGATTTGGGACCAGGGGTTGACCTCTGCCCTTAGTATGGCTGAGTCCTTGGCTCTGAAGGGTTTAGAAGAGTGGGAACTCCGGGAAGAGATCTTCTGGAAGCAAAAATCTCGTATTGATTGGCTTCAGGAGGGGGACAGGAACACTGCTTTCTTTCATAATTCAGTTAAGGCTCGAAGACAAGAAAATTCTATTTCCTCTCTTGTTGCACAGGATGGGGCTCAACTCTTGTCCTATGCTGATATTTCCAGGGAGGCAGTCAATTATTTTTCAAACCTCTTTTCTAGGGAGAATCTTGCTGCCCGGGCTGAGGAGCAGGCCATCATGGATTGTATTCCCCGCCTGGTCTCTTCTGAGATGAATGGGACTCTCTTATGTCCTATCTTGTTACCTGAGTTGGAGAAAGTGGTTTTTAATATGAAAAAAGGTAAGGCACTTGGTCCATATGGGTTTCCAATTGAGTTTTTTTAAGAGTTCTGGGAAATTATAAAGTTTGATCTCCTTGAGGTGGTTCAGGAATCTCTTAGGAACAAACAGATGCTCAAGTCTATGAATTCTACCTTCTTGGCCCTCATACCTAAGCTGGAAGGAGCTAACCAGTTAGCTCAATTCAGGCCTATTGCGTTATGTAACGTTGTTTACAAGATCATCACCAAATTGATTGCTGAGAGACTCAAACTACTCCTTGGTTCTTTGATCTCGGCTGAGCAAGGTGGTTTTGTTGAAGGGAGACAAATTTTGGATGGTGTTGTGATAGCCATGGAAGCTGTTCATTCTATGGCTAACTCTAAGGAGAAGGCTATGTTTATTAAACTTGACATGTCTAAAGCTTATGATCGGGTGAGCTGGGAATTCTTACAGAAAACTCTCTTGGCGTTTGGCTTTGCTGAGGAATGGGTGAACTGGATTCTTAGTTGTGTGACCTCTACCTCATTCTCTATTCTCATTAATGGGGAACCTTCAGATTTGTTTAGTGCTTCTCGGGGACTCCGGCAAGGGGATCCTTTATCCCCTTACTTATTCATTATCATGGCTGAGGGTCTTGGTAGATTTATTAAATCTCAGGTGAGACAGGGTCTTATCCATGGTTGGCGCTGGAACAACCTTCTCCCTTCCTACTCTCATCTTCAGTTTGTGGATGATACTGGGCTAATGGGCTTGGCTAGAATTAGCGATGCGGTGAACTTCAGGCGAGCCTTAGACATCTATCTGAAGGCTTCTGGTCAGGGTATTAATGATGATAAATCCTCTATTTATTTCTTTAATACTCCTCAGCTTATTCAGAATAGGATTGCTAGGATCCTTAGATTTCAGATCGGTTCTCTTCCCCTGATGTACCTTGGGATCCCTTTGGCTTTGGGAGGATAGCGGAGAGATTATTGGCAGGGTATTTTGGATAAATTTCGAAGTAGAGTTAGCCATTGGACTCACAGATGGCTATCGTCTGCTGGGAGAGTGATTCTTCTTAAGACGGTGGTGCAGTCTCTCCCCATTTATAGGTGTTGTGTGCAGGTTCCCCCGTCCACCTTTGTGCGGGATTTTGATGCTTTGTCTTGGCAGTTTCTGTGGTCTGGCAACCTTCTCTCCTCAAAGTGGAGCCTGGTCAAGTGGGAGTCTTTTGCAGGCCAAAGCATGCTGGGGGCCTTGGTCTCAGGTCTATGGCACTTGTTGTCACTGCCTTGGCTGCCAAGCTGTACTAGAGGTGGTGTAACAATCTTGATCAGGATTGGGCTAAGATTCTGGCCCACAAGTATCTTCCTGGTGCTGATTGCCTCGATGTGTCGCGTCTTCCTTTGTTGGGTAAAGGTTGTTGTATTTGGGATACCCTTAAGAAGGGTGCTCAGCTGATTAAGGAGGGCCTCTTTTGGATCTGTAATAGAGGCTCTGATGTTTTATTTTGGCAGGACTCTTGGGATGGCCACCCTCCCATTCTTTCTAGTTTTCCTCAGCTTCAACCTCTTTGCCATATTTTTTCTGAGGCCGGTTGGATTAAGGTGGAGCATTTTAAAATTGTCAAGCGTATTGGGCAGGCGGTGATGGCTTGCTGGAAGGACCCACAGGAGTGGCCCATGGGTGGATCTGATGAGGATCGTGTTGTTCTTTCTAGAGTTTTGGAGGCTCGGCTTTGCAGCTCCCTTAATGGGAGGGATGTTCTGGCTTGGAATCCTAGTCCAAAAGGTAAATTTACTGTTGCCCAAGGCTATGCTATGCTGGACATGAACTTATATGGTCCTGCTGAGGTGCACTGGTGGAAGAAGGTTTGGGACAACTTCTCTTGGCCCAAATGTAATTTTTTCTTATGGTTGGTTGCCCAGGGGAAGTGCCTCACTTGGGAAAATCTTCGCAAGCGTGGCTTTCAGGGACCCTCTATTTGCCTTCTTTGTTCTCATAGTGAGGAGTGTACCTCCCACTTGTTTTTTCTTTGCCCTTACTCTAGGGAGTTATGGCACAGATGGTGGGAGGCTTGGCATCATGGGTGTATTCATGCTACCTCCTTGATTGACTTCTGGGAAAGTTTGGGCAGACCACCAACAAAGACTCCTTTCCTTCAGGTGGCCTGGTCTATTGGGCCTATTTTCATTCTTTGGAACCTTTGGTTGGAGAGGAACCGTAGAGTTTTTTGTGGTTCCAATTTGGGAAATCTTCAACTGTGGAAGAAGATAATTAGCAGGCTTCAGGAGACTATTTCAGCTAAGTGTGACATGTCTGAAAATCTTGATCCTGGTGATCTTGATCCTGGTGATCTTGATATTGTGCGGAATTTGAGCTTGGGGGATAGTAACCGGGGTTGTTTTGCTGGCAGAAGGCCCCGTCAGGTTCGGCAACGAGTTTGTCGTGATGGGAAGTGGATGCCTCCCCCGGTGGGGGTCCTAAAGATTAATACTGATGGTTCTTCTCGTGGGAACCCTGGTCATGCTGGTGTGGGGGGTATTGGTAGAGGTAATGATGGTGGTGTGGTTTTTGTCTTCTCTAGTTACAAAGGGCAGCAGTCTAATAATCTGATGGAGGCCCTGGCTATTAAGATTGCTGTTGAGCGTGGATGCTCTTTAGGCTGGAGGAGGATCATTTGTGAGTTGGATTCTCAGATTGTTGTGGATTTGCTAAACAATCAAAGGTTGGATGATGTTAGTTGGCAATTGGCTTCCGTGGGCAGACAGATTTTGAGTCTTTGCAGCTCCTTGGATTCTGTCTCCTTTTGTCATATCCCTAGAGAGTGGAACAAAGTTGCCGACTGTCTTGCGAAGTGGGCCTCTGAGAATGTGGATGGCTGGGATATCAGTGGAAAGGATGAGCTTTCTTCTAATTATCTTGAGACCCTTGAGAGGTTATTAGTGGAGGACATGAATAGGTAGTGCTGTTGCTGGTTGGTTTGGTGGTGTTCTGTTTTGGTGGGCCTTTGGCCTTTGCTTTGTACTTTGGTTCTGTTTGAATAAAATTTTTACCCCTTCTTTTTAAAAATGTTCAAAAAATTAGTAGTAAAACAACCAACCATTATTTATTTATTTATAGATAAATAGATGTTTATTATATTACATTATACTAATTTAAAAAAAGAAAGATGGATAGAATAAAATCACACCTGAAAAGTTTAAAAAACCTTAAACATATTAAAACAAAAACCACTTATTCATCAAATATATATTAAAAAAAAAAATCCAATCATACATTATTAATAAAACTATTTTAAAAACATTATATTTTGTTTGATAAGCTATAATCCACAGTTTAAAACAATAAACCAAAAAAAATCACATTCAATAAATGGTGATGATTCTAAAGTACATTCCAACTTGAAATAAAATATTCTCAGAAGCTCTCTACCAAATCAGATACACCTGAACTGTAATAATAAGTAAACAGCCATAAATAAATTTGTATACCCATTTCTAACAAACCCAAATATACCCGACCGCCTGTTCGCCTAAAAACGACTGGTCCAGAGGTCAAATCCCATTAGATAATCTAACAGATCAAATATTATAGAATTCACCTACTCTTATCTCTTAATGAGACAGAATCAGGAATCAATTCCATGCTCTAAATTCCACAGAGATCTTTGACCCGTCTTCACAGCAGTTAAAGTAATTGTAAATGGTAGATTTGCTGTCGTTCTGTATTTACTGTTACGTTACTCCAAAGCAATCACCATCAGGCATTTCCGTATTCTTCCACCGTCCACTTTTGTACATATCAGAAAGGATGATATTTATTCCCGATTGACCCTCTGTTCTGTACTTCTATTCCGTGCCCATGTTGTTCTTGTTTGTATATGGTGAAGTCCATTGAGAGACATCTGGTTCGAGGCAATTAACTATGCTTGTCACAGCTGGCCAGACCGGCTCTTGTCACCATTGAAACCGTGTCGCCAATGAATTTACAGTTGGGTTGACCAGTAAAGTTGTCAGTGTTAAATCTCTGTGTCTTTAAACTTTCCCAAGACGAAAGCTCCACATGGTTGAGAATGACAGTTTTGACTGTCCTGTTTCAGACCTGTTGTTGGTCTGGTTGTAAATACAGTATATTAATGTTAATCTGGTTTTCTAATGCATTCAATAATGTATAATCTGAAACTCATTGGGGTATTAATGGGCCCAATATTGTTTTATGCAACTGGTGTTATATTCTAAATGGATCTTGCCTTTGGAATGGATTGTCCCAATAGCCTTGTTTTCCTCATTCAAAATCTCCCTTTTTCTTTGTGAACTAATACTTTAATTTATTATGGACCTTTCTTTTGGAATGTATTGGCTCATAACCTTGTTTTCCTCATTCAAAATCTTCTTTTCTCTTTGTGAACTAACACTTAGGTTAATACGGACCTTTCTTTTGGAATGTATTGTCCTCATAGCCTTGTTTTCCTCATTCAAAATCTTCTTTTCCCTTTGTGAGCTAACACTATAGGTTATTATTAGTCCCTTTTGTAAGCTAACACTTTAGGTTATTATTGGTCAAGTTATTTGACAAAATATTTTGAATTGAGTATCATGATTTTGTATTTAAAGACGAGTCTTAGGTTATTAGTTAATCATGATATTATTGAATTTCTTTTGCTTCACATCATATAGAGACTCATAGTTTGCATTAGGCTTTGCATCATAGTTGTTGCAAATCAGTTTCTCATTTAAGCATTTTTTCTTACTGTGTTTTCTAATCTTGTTTATTGACAATGGAGCATGATTAATAACAAGGAAGTCTGAAACATTTCCATGTGTTTATAACATGCCTCTGAAGGTATCTTTCAACACTACCAAGTTTTAGATACAAGTACTAATATAAGCAACCAAGTTTTAGAAATCAATTGTAATAGAGGACAAAACCATGCTACTAGGGCTAAGCTACACCAAGAGGATTAGGCCACACACAGTCCAATCCAAGAGCATATAAGACCTTTTTTTTTGCAGGGGGTGGAGGGGGTCTTTGATAGTCTAGATAGTGTTGATTTAATAGTAGATCCAAGATTTAGATTGTCAATTACATTTCTATAGTTAATCATCCTTTATTGACTTCCTAAAGCCTAGGAAACAAAGCTATGCTACTATAGCTATCTCATTTATAGTTACATTGATACTCTTAGCTCTTAATTTAGCTTTAAATGTATTTTTTAATTTTATATTAGTTAATATTACTTTGGATTGATGTAGGGTGTATTTATTTCCCTACATTTTGGTGAACCCGACATTTTGGTCCCACCTAATGCATTTCCCTAGGGTCTTACCTCCTAATAATTGATTTTTAGATCCATTTTTTTCTAGATTTACCTATCTTGTTTTCAAATTAAAAATTTCTCATTGTATGGATCTATATGGATCTTTATATGTCTTCACTCTTGATGGATGCATAAAAGTTGATTAATAATGATACCCTTTCTTTGTGGATGATCTCTCATACATGTAATTACTTGGTTGGCAATGACTACATACCTATCATGCTTTCCTTTTTTGTCTCTTTTTCCTCCCTTCATTAGGTGTATTCTCTTTATGATCCACAAATATTATAAATCAATTATAATAGAGGACAAAACCAACATTTTGGTCCCACCTAATGCTTTTTCCTAGGATCTTACCTCCTAATAGTTTTTTTCTTAGATCCATTTTTTCTAAATTTACCCATCTTGTGTTCACATTTAAAATTTTCTCATTATATGGATCTATATGGATCTTTTCATGTCTTCACTCATGATGGATGCACAAAAGTCGGTTAATAATGATACCCTTTCTCTATGCATGATATCTCATACATGTAATTACTTGGTTGGCACTGACTACATACCTATCACACTTTCTCTTTTTGTCTCTTTTTCCTCCCTTCATTAGGTGTATTCTCTTTATGATCCACAAATGTTATAAAATACTAACTTGATTTTTCTTGATGTTTATACTATTGGGTCTAGTAATCCAAAGTTATTTAATAAATGTTTGTAAATAGTTTGGGGCACAATTATCTTTACAAAATACCTCCTTTAGAGTGTCTAGATGTGTTAATTTGAGTTTGTGAATGTTAATGTGTTTACTAAATAGTTAGGTTCTCCTAGGAAAGGCGACTATACAAGTTAAAAGATGAAGGATTTTTATAAGGTCTCATAGATAATGTAATCAACAATCAATGTCACATAATAATATTTTTGTGTTCATTCATATCTTTGTAATGTATGTTTCTATTGGGAAAATGTGTCTCAACCTTTCAATTACATAAGGTATTGTTGATATGTAAGCGACTGGAGGGGTGGGGAGGGCAGTGCAAGGGTTACCCCCATGAAGGGTTCAGGGGGGTCATCCCTTCGATGGGGGGTTCAAGGGCCACACACACCAGTGTGAGCTTGGGGGCAACACCCCCTAAAACTAAATTTTATGTATATTTTATTATTATAAATTTGGATCGTTTATCATGTTGAGATGATGAATTGCACAGCCCCTGAAGCTCCAAAATATTCAATGCAGGACTTTAGCCATGAAAGATAATCAACCACAAAAGAAGTGTTGCAACAATGGAATGCTTGATTAAAGATTCTATTGATATGATATGATATCTGATTGATATCTTGATATCTGATATATTGATATATTACAAATGTACAAGATGCCTTGAAACTATAGGCATGAGCTAAACCCTAATATGCATGAGATGTTGCCATGTGTCAAGATCAAACAACATGTGACAACATGTAAACCCTAATGGTGATGATCATTAAATGAGGAGATAAGTTCTAGAAGGACAACTCATCTTCTAGAAGGAATCTTATCCCACTTATTAAATGATTTATCTAATAATGCAACCTAGGACTTAATGATTAAATGCAAGACTTAAGTAAACTTATGCTAGTGTAATAATTAATTAATTAATTACACCAACATATCATTGGGTCTTAGATTTGATGGTCAATATTTTATTGGATTGATTTTCCCTAGAAGGAAACCCTATTTATGAGGATGTTGTATTACAGTTGTGTATTGTGATGTATTATGAAAGTCTAATAGTGGTTGTGTTTCCTCTAGATCTCTGGTTAGTGATACTCTTGTGAGAAGCTTGCTTTGCAAGTATATTGTAATCTTTGTGATTTCTGAATAATATATTGGGCGGCTTTTGGAGTATGGAGTTTTTCTCCCAAAATGGTTTTCCCCATGTAAATCACTATGTTGTGGTATGTGTGATATTTATGTTTATTTCTATTTAAGTTTTTGTAACTGTTGAAAGGATATGTAAAGTTTTGCATTATCCTCCTCTCAAGATTAGTGTAGGAAGTTGTTTCGCTACCTTAGCTTCCTTATAGTTTCTATGAATTTTAAATTCTTAACATATACATGTACATGGTACTAGCTCAAAGTTTAATTTATTTTATATACACACAATTACATACATCTCCACTATGGTTTAGTAATGATTACATTTTATCATACCATTATTTAGAAGATGTTTATATACATGTGTTCATTAGATGGATTGGAGTCTATTTATGTCATATTTTACATCATCTTTAAGCGGTCATTCTTTAGAACCCATAATGGACACTCCTTTGATTATTAATGATAAATTTTCTATGGATGTCGATTCTCAAAATTCCACTATTTCTCCTCATTTCCATCATATATCAAATGAGGACCTTCGAGATGTATGCATAATTGCTAAAATTACTTTGTCTTCCCCCCAAGGTATACTTTAAAAGTTGGCCCTTGGAAAATTCTATATAAATACCAATGAATCCCGTATGTAAGACAATTCTCTAGGCATTTTTGTTGTTGAAATACACTTAAAGTGTTAGAGTAGGTGGTTACATATATGTAAAACATAAAATGTGGGTGATTGGGAAACCAATTTTATGAGTTGAAATCTAAATTTTCCATAAATTTGTAATTGATACCTGTTTTAATAAAACCTAAATATCCTGTAAATTTGTAATTGAGGTGGAAAATTAAAACCAAAAGTTCCCATAAATTTATAATTGAGGTAATGAATTAAAACCTAAATTTCTCATATTTTGTAAATGAGGTAGAAAATTAAAACCTAAAGTTCTCATATATTTATAATCAAGGTGAGAGATTAAAACTTAAATTTCTCACTAAGTTGAAACCATACCTTTGAGCCTAAAAATTATGTCTTTCCTTCCATTGGCAACTAATCTACATTACCTTAGTATCGTTATATATATTTCTTGAGTTGAACTTTGATATTGTTGGTTCATGAAACTTGTTCCTTGCTCTATGTGTGGCTTTAGTTTTTAAGAGTGCAAGAAAAATAATAAATTATGTGAAACTTAGAAGATAAAAAAATCAAAAGAGAGCAACTAAGACATTACACAAATATATAAAAAATGAATCATATATTACTATGTATACATTGTTGCGGAGATCATCCATTGATTTGTTTGTTCTCTCTATCAAATATGCACATGAAATGTTGTTTCAACAAACTCCATACTCAATTTCTTTATTTTGAAGATTGAGAATATATCTTATTGAATAATGATTATGAATTTTATCTTTGAATTTCAAATAATAAATTATCGACACCAACATATTTAAATTTGGAGCCAAAATAGGCAGTCTAGGGCACCCTACACCCTAGACTAATTCCTACTTTTTAGGGATCCAAAGTGTCAGGGGAAAATATTAAATATCTACTTTGATTTCCCATGTTTGATTTTTTGATAAATATTTTAAAACATGCAATTACATGCATAATTAGGAAATTAGGTGCATAATTAGGTCCAAGCACGTAGGGGGAGCAAAACCTAGTGTGAAATTGTCAAGGGTGATAATTTACGAGGCTACACATCATAACTATTTCTATATCATACTACATGAATCCACATGTAAGGCATAAATGATCATTATAAGGCTCACAATATTTTAAAAAGTCTATCACATTTATCAAATTTGTATTGCATTCATATTAGAAAGTGTGATAAGAGGAAACCTTAACAAAATGCTATAAATTCATTGAAATATATATGATAATCCTAAACATTCAATATCTAACACCCATTACAATATTTTGACTTTTAAATGCTTCAAAAACCCATTGACCTAAAATTGGACATTCAATGAATAA
This sequence comes from Sequoia sempervirens, assembly GCA_007258455.2. Classification (NCBI taxonomy): domain Eukaryota; kingdom Viridiplantae; phylum Streptophyta; class Pinopsida; order Cupressales; family Cupressaceae; genus Sequoia; species Sequoia sempervirens. Next base: position 208,799,838 of record VDFB02000015.1, on the reverse strand, counting down.
AACCTTAAAATTCACCAGACACTTAATAATTTTACTAAAAATGATAATTATCAACCCTTGTAATGACAAAGGAACTCACATTATAACACAAGAAATTTGTGTCATTGCTACCCATGGGGAGCAACTTCAAATTAGGCATTTTGAAATAACCTACCACATGAATGGCGGTTTTTATTACTTCCCACCATTTATTGTTGAAGAAACACATTTGGCATCACATTTGGGTGGGAAAACATATATTTTTAGAAAGTTGCAAAGGATGGTGATTTAGAAATTGTTGGGGTAACTGAATGAGTGTGTAGAGCCTTGGCACAAAATTTTGAATTTTCCATTGTCTAATAGGAGTTAGGTCTAGGACGGACTTGCAAATAAAATGCTAGAGTTTGTGGGAAGAAGACATTGTAGTGGGTTGGGTCATAAAGAGGGTTGGGGACATAGAATAGGGGGGGTTAAGTGTTAGGTCCTAGGAGGGACCATGGGCCTAGGAAGAGTGGGAAAGTATCACAATTCCATTTATAAGCTTGTAGCCCAAAATAACACAAATGCCTTGGAAAATACTCAAACTTAAGATGTTTCATTAAACATAACATAATTAGCACATGGGAGTTCGAAAAGGAACATCACAAGATATAATTGGGAAAATTTGGCAAGGGCTTAGCTTGATTCTTATAATTTTTTGATAGTGTCCCAACACATATTCAACTATGATATATATTTTGTAATAGGAGGCTCCTTATAAAATCTCACCTCCAAATCTCTCCAAAAAGGGTAAAAATTGCAAGATCAAGTTAGGATAAATTTATAAATAATAGGGTTAAATGAGGGACATGGTCCCACCGAGCATGCTAGAAATTTGTATAAAAAAATATGAAATAAAAATGAGGATTAAAATCCCATTTCATATCTACCTACACATCGATTTAACCATCAATCACCCACATGCAGTTCTTGATATGCTAATGGTGATTGTGCTTGAAGAATTTGTTTGTTGATGAATATGGATCTATATGAATCCTTATATGTCTTCACTCATGATGGATGCACAAAAGTTGCTTAATAATGATACCCTTTCTTTGGGCATGATATCTCATAGATGTAATTACTTGGTTGGTGTGATGAGCCCTGCTAGCTCCAACTCAAGATTTGAACTAAAACTGTCTATTTTTGTGTTTTGTTAGTTTTTAAATGATGAATTTTGAGCAACAAGTATAGAGTGCGCCAAGCATAAAAATGGAAATGAAACTGAAATACCAAAAATTTAAGAACAACTGCAATACTATTATTGATTTGGAAATTCATACAAAGCAATTGCATACAATCAACATACTTGGAAACCTCCAGAATAATTAAATAAAGAAGATTGGTGCACGCTCGGCAAGATGTGTTGAAATTGATGAAATACAACACTTGGACAATGGATCTATTTTCTCCCACATAGAAACTGGTGGAAAGCTACTAAGAAGGATGGATGCCCAAGATGGAGTCTAGAAAGGAGCCAAAGGAGAGGCATTTTTTCCTTTAGCTTCACACACCCTTCCTAGATGACACACCTCCCAATGCAATGGTACGACCTTTGAATGATGATGGATGTTCCTTATTGAAAGTAGGAAAATAGCTAAAGATGGCATCCAGATGAGAAAATCCCTCTTCCTTATTGTAAACTGAAATCTACTTAATAGAATAACTCAAATGTAGCACAAATGAACTCCTGTATGAAGCTCCCTCAGTAGCAACCATTCAACTGGTATTTCACAGTCTCACAATCAAAGATCAATGAAGAATTATCATTCTCTAGAAAAGAATTTCCTGAAACCCTTGTCCTTAGACAAAAACCACATAGAAGATGTTAAGATGCAATGTCAAATGATCAAAAGTGAGGCCGACTACATTCTTTTGCCTTATATCTCCAAAAAACACAACTTCCAAGAAAGTAATGGCTTTTGTCAATTAAATACATTTAAAATGTATTTAAATCATTTCAATAGTTGTCTTTTAAATACTTGAGCACACTTTTTCACTTAAGTGATTTAATTATCACTTTATGAAATATTTAAGTGGTGTCCCTTTTAATAAAGTCAATTTGACTTTATAATAAACCAATAAGTTTGTAGAAGTTGTGAAAGCCAACCTCACAGACCTCGAAGATCACCTGCATGCAAATAACCTGTCACAAAAAGAAGAAATTCGAGACAAAAAAGCAAGGGTGCACTGAAAGCTGAAAATTATATTAATCAGAGAGTTATAAAATACAATGATCAATCCTTATAAAAGGAGATCAAGTAAAACCTAAAAGAACCCTAATAGGTAGACATTTAATAATTAATATAATTATTAAATGTCACAATATGCAAACTAAAGTGAAATCTTAAGAGAGGAATAAAGGTAACTTAATTAACATAATTAAGTTAAAACCTTTACTCTAACACCCCCCCTTAAGATTAACAAGAGTGCAACTACAAACATGTGCAAGAAAGCAAAGGTAACTACAATGCATGAAAGCAAACAAGGGTCCCGACAACTAGGCCTGATCAGGTACCTAAATACAACCAAATCTCTATAAAGTGGAATAAAGGAGAAAACCTAGTGGGAAAAACTCCTCTCCAAAAAGAGATGGAAATACAAGAGTGAAAGAAGGATAGAGATAGAAGGAGGACTCAACATGACCCCCCAAGAACTACTTCTATCACACAAGTACAAAATATGATCCCCCCATAGGAGTGAGAGAAAGAGACTAGAAGGCCCCCCACAATGAAGAAACTCCTATCGCAATGGTGGAGGCCTGATGTAGAATCCAGAAAGAGATCCTGAAGCGAAAAATAACATTCCTCCCCTTGGGAAGAAATGGATCCAAAGGATGATGGCGAAGAAACCCTGTCAAGAGTGATGAGCCAATCTATCTCAAGATGTGTGCCATGATAAGATGTTGAAGAATCTCTCTGTCTGAACTGAAACAAATGATGCCAAATCCAAACTGATGTGGAGAATCCTGAAATGCAACCTTTGAATGCATAGATAATGGTGGGCATACAATGATAACCTAACTGTCAAGGTAGAGGAGATGAATTTCCTCAAAATAATCCTCAAGATTTGTAGTGTGAGACTCAACAAACAAGAATGTATCTACAAGATAAGAATCCCATGATGGAGCAGATAATGAATGACCAAGATGGTCACGATGTTGAACTGAAGGGCCAATGTGGCTATACTGATGTCATCAGGAACAACGAATGATACATGTATAATCTTAGGCTGAAGAGTAGGAACTGTGAGACAAGCCTCTGATCCATTGGAACATGTAAGGGTGTCTAAATACTCAAGCTCCTCTAAAGTATCATGATCAAAGGGTGTATTATCTCTCCAAGCAATGGGTAAGAGACAATTTGAAGTAGGATCCTCTAGGAATGGAGAGAGATTGGGGTCTCCATAGATCTCCCAAAGACGTGCCCAAAGTGGGTGGGGACAATCAATGTCCGATATAGCCCACACAGTGTCATCATCAACACTAGACAATATAAGTCCTACTATGTGATCTCTAATGATATCCCAAGCTAGTTTTCCCTCTGAAGTGGCTAGTTCAGGTATGAGATCATACAAATAAGGAAAAATATTAAGCCACTTGCAATGTGTAATTATGCCCTTTTCCCATGACTCATAATTACCCCATTCCGGAATTACAACTGAAGGGTGAGTAGAAAAACCCATGATAACTCTTCAAATGAATAAATATGAGAAAAATAACTTTACAACATGTAGATCAAATAAAATAGAGCCTAATGACGCAAACAGGAGGTTCCCAAGTTCCAAAACGTCCAAATTATCAAGCAAACTGTGAAAACACAAAACATTGAATAAAATATACCTAGGGAAAAATCTAGGAAAATAAGTCTCATCATTGTGTAGAGCACTGAACCAGATTTTTGACGCCTATTTTTTTGCAAAAAATGGAGCTTGGACGCAAAAGTTACACCCCTCAGAGTGCAAAAACTATGATCTGACTTTGACTGAGGAAAACAACATCAAAACAGAAAAATCCAGAAACCACACCTACACCATCAGATCGGTGCCAGAACTAGATTTTCGATGATATCTTATTTTCAAAAACTTGACACTGTATGCTCAAAATATGGCCATTTTACTAAACATGCTCATTTAGGCTTTAAACCAAACATTTTATTAATTTAAAGATTAAAAAATTAATAAAATATTCCACTGAACCTTCATGGCACAAAAATCGAGGTAGCTCATAAATCAAAAGGGCATGAAAATCAATGCAAAATGGCACAAAAATTGAGGCAACTCAAAGTTGATGCATACACCAAAAAAATGGCATGAAAAATTGGTGCATTTGTACGAATCCGTACGGATTTGTCTAACAACTATTTTGAGGTTCCCCAAAAACACTAAAAAATCAATTTTCAGCAAACCCTATCATATTTTATATGAAAATAGGGGTTTTTGGGCCTTCTTAGCGCACCCATGAGGTCCATTTTGCACTAGGATGCACTGTTTGAGAGATCAAGGTGAAAATATCTAAAAAAATGACGAAAAACCCTTCTGATCTGGCAAAAAATACCAAGAATGAAACTGTTGTATAGAAAAAAAAAACTCTGTAAGCTAAAATCTTCAAAAGAAAAATAGGAAGCTGTAGATTTGGAGCTCTGATACCATGTAGAAGTTGTGAAAGCCAACCTCACAGACCCCAAAGATCACCTGCATGCAAATAACCTATCACAAAAAGAAGACATTCGAGACAAAAAAGCAAGGGTGCACTGTAAGCTGAAAATTATATTAATCAGAGAGAGTTATAAAATACAATGATCAATCCTTATAAAATGAGATCAAGCAAAACCTAAAAGAATCCTAATAGGTAGACATTTAATAATTAATATAATTATTAAATGTCACAATATGCAAACTAAAGTGAAATCTTAAGAGAGGAATAAAGGTAACTTAATTAACATAATTAAGTTAAAACCTTTACTCTAACAGTTAAATAATTAACTTAACCACAAAAATATTCATAACTCCCTCCAAACTCAGTATTTCTTCGTGTCGTCAGAAGCTAGCGAACATTGAACTACAAACACATGTGCTAAACCCAATACTAAAGTGAAGGAGTGGGAATGAAAATACCCACCAAAAATGGCCACTGACCCCCTAACTAGATCTTGTCAGCCTATGAGGGTCCAAGAAATAGACTAACTCAACTGCTCCTAAAACTGACTAGAGTGGGGACATTACAGTCCACCCTCCCTGAATTTGCTTGTCCTCAAGCAAACTCAAAGCTGACTCAAAGCTGGATGTTGTAGAATATTGTCACCCTCCTAAGTAGCATCCTCCACTGGTAGATCTCTCCACTTAACCAAATATTCCCTGATAACCCACCTCCGAAGATAACACTCTCTGGAATTTAAAATGGTCTCAGGTACTAATATCAACTTCCCCTCATCATCTACGGGTGGTAAGTTTGTAGAAGGAATCACATGTTGTCCCAATGCCTTCTTGAGGTGAGACACATGGATCACATTGTGAACCTTACTGTCCACCAGTAAGTCTAACTCATAAGCCACCTTGCCAACATGCTTGACAATCCTGAATGACCCATAGTAGCGTGGCTTGAATTTCTCTGTGCCCCTCTTCCTAAGAGTGGACTACCTATAAGGCTAAAGCATTAGATACACCATGTCATCGATTTCAAATGATCGCTCAACTCTCCTCTAATCAACATACTACTTTTGCTGATTTTGAGCCTTTTGAATGTTCTCACGAAGGGCTCTCATGATGTCTTGGTTCTCCTATAACAGATCCCCAACACTAGGTACTTTGCAATCACTCAGCAGTAAATTGAGGAAACTAGGAGAATCATAACTATACAATGCACTAAAAGGTGTCATCTGTATACTCATATGGTGAGTAGAATTGTAGCAATACTCACAAAGGTGTAACCACTTCACCAAAGCCTTCTGCTGCCTCAAAATGTAATTTCGTAGGTATCCCTCTATAGACATGAAAAATTAACATTCTGCATTTGATCAGGTTCATTCATCAACTGAACTAGATTTCACATTAGGTCCATTCATCAATTAATCAGGTTCACCTTCATTCATTTAGCAGGTAATTTCATTAATCTCCATTTCCTAAGGTCATTTATTTAAAATCAAGAAAACATTATCATCAACCTTTTAATAAATCAAACATCCATTTAAATCAAATCCAAAATCATATTCCATCATTTTCTGATTTAAATAAATCATATATCAAAGTCCTAAAAGTCAAACTCACCTAATCATCATTAAACTAACATAATCATCATCTATTTAATCTAACCATGATTAAATGCTAATCTCACCCACTTGCATTCTCTAGATTATGCCACTTGCACAAATAAATCAATTTATTGATTTATTAAAACCCTCATTTTCACTCAACATGACAAGTTGATTTGTCCCTTCAACATAGCATTTATTGCTCTTTTTCTTGTCCCCCTCTCTAAATTTATTGCAAAATTTGAATTCAAATTCTCCCTCTCATGGGCACTCTTCCAAAATCTTGCACATCCATTGACCTATCACCACTTGACAAGTGGCCTTTTCTCATTGGAGGATCTTTAGTCCCACATTCACCATCTTGGCCAATCTCTCATCAAGAAAATCTATAAAAGAAGGCTTTAATCCTCATTCATCCATCCACAACTTTTATGAAGGTTACTCTCTTGATTTGAGAACTCATCTTGCTCATCATCTCCATTGTATTTGCATTTCATCATTTTGGTTTCTTAGCAAGGGTTGGGAAAGGGTCACTAGCACATGTGACACCAATCCAATATGGAATAGGTGATTATCTTGCTTTTGAAATGTCTTTTTGATGTTGTTTTTCTTACCTATGGCATTTCTTTAGCATAAATATTTTATTTCATAGAGGTATTTGCAGATTTGTATGTTTAGACTAACCCTTCTAATGAGTATTTGAGGTTGGTCTTACTTGCAGATTTAGGGTACTTCATTGTGGCGCTAGAAGGAGGGCTACTTTGTGTGGTAGAACTATGATCATGAGCATGTTACAATTTGGTGTTTGAAAATGGCTTTCTGTTTTGATTTCTTCTTTATGCTAAATAGATAAAATCATGAGTAGATTATAATTAATGTATCTTCTTTGATTATAATCAAGCTACACATCTTGGCTAACTAAAATGTGGTGTAGTTGCCTCTCTCATGAAGATTTTAAAACATTGGTTTGCAAAACATTATCTCTAGTTGCTGATACCTCCATTCGATGCTCATGTGATTGTTCTAATCTATGTTGAGAGAATCTTTTTATTTTTGAAATTTAGTGCATTACTTTGCTCACTATTTAAACTCTTCTATTCTTTTTGTGCCAATGTACTTTCTTAAAGATAGAGGCAATCTTTTCTGCATTAAGGTGTTGCAGGAATCAACAAACTGAATAACGAAAGCCACTATGATCTTATTCATGCACAGGACAACAAGAAGGTTGTCAAACATTTGTGGAATTTAGTTTTACACCCACCATCTACATTTGCTTAAATGTTTTTACATGGAAGTCAGTGTTATCCACTTAGTATCACTTTCCATGTCCTTGCTGGTGCGTAGTCTTTAGGAGAGGAGAATTTAATCAGTCCAAGCCGTTCTTTTATCCTGTCAAACCGTAAACTTCCTCCATTGTATGTTGTGTATTTTCCAATCTTAGTTCAACATATTTATTTCACAAGTGTTGATAGCTTATGTAAACTTGCTGGTATTTCCTATGGTTTATTGACTCTTGCTCATCTCAGTCATATCATTTTCAGAGAACATTAATGCACCTGCTGTTTGTTTTGATCTCTTTTTCCATTTGCATTTGAAATGTTCCAAATCATGATTAGCTTATGTCCATAAAGATCTTACCTTGTTGGGTGCGCTCGACTTGGTGGTCCGCAAAATAACACAATGTTAAAAGCTTTATTGGTTTTGGAAAATCCCCATCTACTTGTCACAAAGGTTACCTTGTGCGCGCCTATCATTTCCTTATCCCCCGTGCCACATCTGATATGTAGTTTCTTGAGTATTTTTCAAAGGCGTTAATCTGTTCTCCATAATATAGATTCTCATGTTCAGGTGTCTCCCTCATCTTACTGTGAACAACTATTCACTGTGTTCCTAAACTAACATTTGAATGGCGTGCATTTAATCCTACAAAAAGTATTGTCACTCATGAAAAGCTTTGTTTCTTTATGCTTGTAGAAGATGATTACATCCTCCTCTCGCGTGGCGCTCAAGTACGGGCAATGTGTTGATTTTGAATAAGTAGCTTGGAGATGGTAGACTGCGTGAAATAAACAGGGATGAGAATTTCCATTTAAAAAGTTTTAGGCATTGGTTGGGAGCTGGAGATAGTTGAGTGATAAAAAGAAATAATAAATGCCTCTGGTCTTTGTTTTCAAAATACATCTGGTGCTAGAAAATAGATTGTGTTGTCAGTCCATCATTAATGTTATCACTATTTCTACATTGAGCTAAGCCCATTATGAAAAATACGAATCTTCTGCCAAAGCAGCCACACTGGAAGCCATATCTAATGGTACATTACCAATCGGTTCTTCAATAAATAGCGTGGGTACTGTCAAATCTGGCGCATTTCTTGCTGAAGGTTCTTTGTTCTCTGTTTGTGCAGACAAGAAGTACATTCGTTGCCATTTATATGTTTGTAGTAATGGAAAGTTAGGTGATACATTTTATTCTAGATACCTTGAATCCTCAAAAGTCTTTGTCACTTTTATGTGGTTGATTTGGCATTTAAGAGTCATCTTTCCTTTACACCTGCCACTAATGCTCATACCTGCAACAAGTTATCTCTTCGCTTTTGTAGAGTATTTTTTTGACATGTCCACCTACTTTTCGTAGAAATACACATGCCCAAAGCTGCTAGTCATAACCATTCATGCCTTCATTGTGAGAATTTAATGCTCATAATTCTGTTTGTTGTACATGCTCTCTTTTATGTATGCAAATACAATGACAAGAGATCTTTACTGTATCTACTTAGTCAACAGTGATGATCTTGCTCAGAGAGGACGTTGATTAAAGTTGCATTCATATGGGTTCTTTGCATTCATATCTGCCAACTTGGTTGTTGCATTTCCATAAACAAATTATGCGCCCATTAATGGATTGAGTGCTATAAATGTTCCTTGAAGATTGCTTCCAAATATCTTTTTCTTTTTGAATCTTGACTTTCCTTTCTGACACATTACTGCAAAGTATTGGCTTATTGGTGCACACAGTCCATGTTGCTCATTTTAATAAACCTTTTTAGTTATGTATGTGTCTTTAATGAAAATGGATTGTTTCGTTGCGTTTTACAATATTTACCACTTATTGATTTTCAAAGCATCCTCATTACTATGGCTATTTTAAAATGGTGAATGTTTAAGCTCATAATCTATTGACCTTCAAAGTTTAGGTTATGAATTTCAAGATAGCCAAATATTTGAGAAAATGATGATACGTTTGAAAGATTTATCCTTTGTAGGTGATCTATTGACTCAATACCTTTAGTGATGTGAATTATGATAAGGGAGGGAAGGGGTTTAGCAAATGTGTTATCTCTTTAATGAAATCAATATAAAAGCATGATTCAATTATAAATCTTTCTTTTTATAATCATCCAAATCATTTGATTGAAATCATGTTATTATTTGGGGTTAAAGATCAAAATGAATTTAATGTTCTAATTCTTACATAAGTGTCTTTTCTTTTTATAGGTACAAAGTTGAAAATCAACAAAGGTACAAGGGAAAGCGAAAGGAAAGCAAAGGTACAAATGAAGGAAAGCAAGGACAAGGCTAGCAAAGGAAAATGAAAGGAGGAGGATATTTTGAAAAAAAAACCAAAGTGTTTTTAAACACTTTAAGTGTTTGTTCAACGATTCTTCAAGAAATTGTTTATCTTTTCATTTTAGGACACTAATTTTCATTTGGGTTGAAAAAGAACACTTTGGTTTTTTTTTCAAAGGCTAAAATGAACTCTAGGATCACAACTTACTAGATTTTGTTTGGGATTAAAAAATTGAACAAGGCAATTTCTCACACTTCATTTGGTGCTCTAAAAAATGAATCAAATCATTGCTTTGAAGGATAAAATGAATGTGTGTTTTCATTGTTTTGTAATTATTTACACAAAGTAATATCATCAAAAGACGTATGCGCTTCTCTCGTGCCTCACGACGATCTTGAGAATCAAAAGGCTTTTGGTGACATTAAGTTGCGTAAATAATTGCCCATACACACTTCGATTTGGGTTTTAAAATTGAGCAAAACACTTTGCGAGTGTGAGTTAGGTATATCACGTGTGTTCTCCCTTTGTTTCTAAACAAAGGTTGATTGAACTACAGATGTGCTTGCTTGCTATTGTTTACCTTTAGAGGGGCCTGCCTAAGAGACACATCCGAAAGGAGAACTTGAAGGTGACTCCAACCGATTTTTCATTTGGGCCAGTATACAAATGGATAAGACTAAACTATCAAGTCCTCATGGTATGTAGGCCTTAGTCGTACAGTGCCTTTCAGAATGGGGTACTACCGTAAAATGTATAAGAGCCCCTAGTAGGATTGATTAAAGCCTTTAGTGGCTTGTTGGATGCTCGCAAGGTGCCATGTCCCCGATGTTGAGTCATTAAGAACCTTGTTTATAGTAGCCATCCAGTCCATCCAACGAGTTTATCAAAGTGGTGCATTGGAACTTAGATTCCAAGAAGTTACTTGCCATGTCCGATCTTGGTTGAAATATAGAGGTTAAGACTTCATTCTTAACATACCTTTATATTTTATCCTTGGTTGCATGTAAAATCATCTCTTCTACTACGAAGGGCATGAGGCAAGCCCACTAAGAAAAACGTACCAATTGAGCTAGGATGTTACATTGCTTGTAAACACAGTGTTGTATTCGAAAACATTTGCAAACAAATGCTTAACAATATCATTCAAATTTCAAACCCTTTTGGAGATAAATGCCATTGACTCAATCCATATGTTACTGCTTTCCCTTGGGATTCACATCCTTAGAGGTTTCTAAACATTGGATTATATCTCAATTTATCTCCTTAAGTAAATAATAGGAAACCCTTGCCTTAAGTTCATTAAATTTCCACATAACATATCTTGTGGAGTTTGAAGAAATTAAGACATTGGACATCTTAGTTTGAAAACTTAATCAAAGAAAGTGTTTTTGGTAAAATAAAGCCATTAAACAAAGCTAAGCAAAATGAATTTTCATGTTTGATTGGAGACTCACAAATCCCAAAGCAAAAATCATTGGAAATTCAAAAATGAATGTTCAAATGAAATCATTTATTGGTTACAAAGGTCTTTAGGAAGCATATGCATGTTCTTCAATACCTAGGTCTAGGAAAACAAAGTGTCTTTTTTAGGTTCACCTAAGGATCAAAACAAATCAAGCCTCTTTCATCCATCTTTCAAAAACATCAAATCCATCTCACAAATCATCTTTTGGAAAATCTTGAAATCATCCTTGATACAAGGCTTTGTGGCAAAATAAAAAATCATCCAAAAAATTGAGACCATATCCTTGAAAACATTACCAAAATCACCTTTGGGTAGGAATGTGTGAATGCATCCTTTTGCATATCCTTAGTTAAAGTTATCCAAATCATCTTTGCCTAGCTTAGTATATGTAGATGAATCCTTCTCCATATGCTTAGCAAAAGCTATCATCTTATTTGAATAGGTGTGGGTAGATGCATCCTTCTCCTCACACATATTCAAATAGTCATCCTTTGAACGAATCCATCCCTTAGATCATTATCAAAACATATTAGGGTCCTTTTTTTCAAAATCAAAACAAAGTCAAAATCAAAGTCAAGGACAAAATCCCAAATCCGAAATCCAATCAAATTCAAGTCCTAAAGCCTAGTGTCTCATTCAAGATTTATCAAAAGCCAAAACATTCAAATCATTCATCATCATATCATCACCTTTGATCCCCAAAAAGCATCCTAAAACTTTAACTTTGGGACATAGAATAGAGATTTATTGAAAGAATCAAGAGATTCATCTCCCATATTCTCAAAGATTGATCCTTGTTTTATGGTTCTAACTAGATCTCAATACAAGAAGAGGATGGAAGCCAACAAAGAAACACCCACTTCAAGTGATCTTAGCCAAAACACTCTTGAAATTAATCCCATTAGGGATGGAAATCTCACAATTAACCTTCCAACATGATCGCAAAACCCACAAGAGGAAACCCAAGGAGAAGATCTTACCTTTGGAATGTCTCACGGAGAAATAGCTGAAATGCTCCAAAATCCGGACAACCATAGAATCATCAACATCATGATGAGACTTAACCCTTCGTTATACATGCTTGAACTAGCAAAACAAGGGGCCAAGTTACCTTTAGATTTCGATGTGAGTACCATAGTGGAGACATCATTTCCTCCAATCTCATCCACCATCCCCATTTCATCTACACCCCCATCTCAAAACGTCACGGAGAATATCCTGCAAATCACAACATCATTTGCTCCAACTCAACCCCATGTTAACAAGGGAAACACATTTCTCAATGCTCTTCAATCACATCCCCTTGTTAATAATCAAAACTTGGATGCAAACACCCCATTGGAACAAAACATCCCCCAAAATCCATTGCACAAAAATGTTCCTCTCACCTTACACTATGACCCATCATCAACATTTTTTCATGAAGCACCTCAAATCCCCCTCCTCACAAATTCACAAGAGGAGGGAGACATGTTCGGACCAGAGGGAATTTTCAACACCACAACACTCTCACAAGGATTCACCCCCCTTACATTTCCACCTATCCCACCATTGCCATTATCATCCACTCCACTCCTTGGTTTGGGGTTGCCTCCCCTACCAAGTATCAATCAAACCGCTATCCCAACCATCAATCAAAGCATTACACCAAATGCTCAAAATTTATCATTGATATCACAACAACAAATGATAAATACACAAGCAATGGAAACACCATCAAACACACCCTTAATATCACAAAACATGGTCTCACAAGGACCAATCACATCAATACCATTATCCAACATGAAAAATATCAACACAACATCATCATCTACCACCATTCCAAATCCACCACCACCAACATTCACCACATCAAACCAATTCGATGCAGCATTACAAGCCGCTTTTCAAAGAGGATACCAACAAGTGTAGAAACAAAAAGTCATGCAACAAGCCACTCGAGCTACGCAAGCTGCCAAAGCTGCACAAGCCGCATTACAAGTGCAACAAGCACAACAAGCCCAAGTTTTATTGCAACAACAACAAGCCGCCCAAGCTGCAGAAGCATTGCAAGCACAAAGAGTCACTCAAGCACAAATTTTATTACAACAACAAGCCACACAAGTGCAAGTAGCAAAAGCGCAAGCCCAAGCTCAAGTGCAATCTCAATATCAAGCACAACAAGCACAAGCACAAGCACAACTTTTTGCACAAGCAGCACAATTGCAAGCATATCAGCAAGCATTAAAGCAATACCAAGAGCAACAAGAAGCAACAAAATTGGCAACCCAACAACAAGCGTTATGGGAACAACAACAAGCACAACAACAAGCATTGTTGGAGTAGCAACAAGTGCAACAACAAGCACAAATCCTAGCGCAACAACAACAAGATCAACAACAGGCATCATTCATACAAAAGCAAGTAGAAGCCTACTTCGCTCGACAAAACATGCAGATACCATCAAACAATGCACCGACCAACCTATCCACCCAACCAATAATTCAAACACCCCAAAACACTTTCATCCCACCCCCTGATCCCTAGAATGATGTCACCACACAACTTAGGTTGCTCTCACAACAAGTGCTCGACCTTCAATTGGGGCGGACAACCAAAATGCAAAGCAACTTGTGTCCCTATCCATTTGATAGGAGCCTAGACATGAAACCATTCCCTAAGGGATTTGAAATCCCCAAATTTGACAAGTATCGAGGGATGGGAAACCCTGAAGATCACATAAGGGAATTCCAGGTTCATTGTATGAAGGTCGCATATGACGATACTTAGCTGATGCGGCTATTCCCTAGGAGCTTGGCAGGTCCCGCTATAGAATGGTTTTCCTGCTTACCTTCAGGCATTAAAACATTCCAAGAAATCAGAGATGAATTCATCAGGAACTACGCATGTAACATCACAATGGATGTCAGTCTCAAAGAATTATATGCTCTAAAACAAGGAAAGAATGAATCTTTTGCTTCATTCCTTCAACGATGGCGATCCAAGGCCAATCGGAGCAAGTGGACCATGCCAGAAGAACAAGTCTGTACAATCATAGCCAACCTTGAAACTCGCCTGTCATTTCATCTCAAGGTTCAGGGAATCACCACATATGAGCAATTAATCTCCAAGGCGCTTAGCATCGAAAGAGCCCTTGTAACCCAACCCATTGAATCAACGTCATATCAAAACAACCGCCCATCATCTAATTACAATGATAAACCTCGTACATGGGCGAGATACAAGAACATCACTAATGACGGCGTCGTCAATGCCAAGGTGGTCATTAGTGGTCCATGCCAAAATACACCTGCACTGTAAATCCAACCACAATGCCAAAACACTCATCACACAACATACCAACCCAATAATCCCACCATCAATAACCTCAATGACCAAAGAGGACCACCCCAATGCAAAACTTATCCAAAATGTAAATATGCCATTTTGGGGGAACCATTGGAGGACATAATGAAAAAGTTGATTGCCAAAAAACTCATCCAACCTCCTACATTCAAAAATTACAAAGAACCTAATGTCAAACCCCCTTGGTACAATGAGAATCAACTTTGCGAATTTCACAAAATAAAAGGTCACACCACAAATAATTGCATGAGACTCAAAAACATCATCCGAGATCTCATTGACAAGAAAATCATAAACGTGGAACAACCTACGGGAAATCAGGACCTTAAAATCTACACGAATCATGGAAACAAAGGAAATAGAGGTGATAAAGGGAAAGGCAATGTAAATCATGTCTATGAATCTGTTGTTGCCTCGCTAAATGAAGATTGCATGGTCATCACCATCAAGGGCACCCATTTCGAAGATTGTGGAGTCACCATAAGAGGCGACAAAGTCACCATTGCAGGATCATCCCAACCAAATAGAGTCCCTACATCAAGAGCCATTCCATATAGCTACAATGTTGTAGACCAACTCAAAAGAATGCCAACACACATCTCCATCATGGAGTTGTTAAAAATCTCATCAGTGCATAAAAATATCCTTGAGGAAGCATTAGCCTCATCCACTGTCCTCGCAGATCTCGATGTGGAGCAATTCCAAGCTATGGTCGCAAACATCATAACACCTAATCTCCTTACATTTTCTAACCAAGATTTCCCCACCCAACCATCTCACAACCATGCACTTCACCTGGAATCCATTGTAAACAAAAGAAAAATCAAAAGGGTCTTGGTGGATGGAGGTGCAGGTTTGAACATCTGTTCTATTAGCCTCATCAAGCAGTTGAAAATATTAGAAGACTCCATCGACAAAGGCAAGGGCATCACAATCATAGCATATGATGACCAAGAAAGAGTGTCTCAGGGAACAATTAAGCTCCCTATCCAAGTAGGGCCAACACTCATGGAAACCACATGTCAGGTCTTGGACCTCAAATTGCCATACAAAATCCTCCTGGGATGCCCATGGATTCATGCGATGAAAGCCGTAGCATCAACCTTCCACCAATGTGTGAAATTCACACATAATGGACAAGAGGTTACCATCCATGGAAATCCTGAGCCGTTTTCATATTGCAAGAATCTTGAAGCCAAGTATTACAAAATTCCCTAGGTGCCAAAAAATGATGAGGGACCATCCACACAATACATCGATCCCACCAATCTCGCATCCACTTCTGCAACAGAGACACTCACCATTCCCACCATATCTGACATCAAGCTCATCATCCAGGAGGATGGTTGTGGAAGTTACAGGCTCCCTAACAATGCTTTTGTGATAGGAGAGTTACCACAATCTCCTAGACCACGAGGACGCCCACAAGAAAATCAAGCTTCCACATCACAAATATATCCTGAGGATTATCCCGAATTCACAAGATGGGGAGACCTTGGTCATGAGGTCATTGAAGAAGATCCATCTCACATGTTTTATCAAGATGAAAGACCGGCAACTAATTTACCAATGGACAAAAGAAGCAAAGGCCTACACATGATGCTTGCAATGGGCTATGACCAAAATCAAAGAATGGGACAAAATGACAATGGGCTCATAATACCTATCATACCAGAGATGTGACCCATAACAAATCTTGGTCTTGGATGTGCCACTCCGATAATAACCATACATGGCCGAAGTCCTCTGGTTATAGCCGCTAATGTTTCTCCTCAGCCAGTACTAGTACAAGTACACTCACCAATAGTCACAGGTAGGGACACACATAATTTTATAACTAAGCCCTATATTAGTAGTGATGACGAAGATACCTTATCCAATCTACCTAGGCTATTCGAAGATACCACCCTGTGTATGATTAGTACCATATCCTTTGAACCGGATAGTCAAAATCATGAGATTCATTTAGTCTACCCCCAACTGATCAACTATGACCAACGAGGACCACTAGTTCTCGATACATTCAAAAATGATGAAGCGCTCTCAAAATTCATGGGATTGAGGGATAACATTCCAAATGGAGATCACAAGGCATGATTTATAATGGAGTTGGACACACACACCTATTATGGGGAAATGATTGAATCCTTCAGTCACAAAAGTGAGAAACTAAGAATCATATCCAAGTCCTTGAGTGAAAACCACACTGTGGCACTCTCTGACAAGAAAATAGTAAAAAGAAAGGACGTATCCAATGGTGAAAACCTCTCTGAGGTGACTGAGGATGAAGGATTCAATGTTCCCCTAAGAGCTATTCATTAAGAGAAGTCAGCAGTCTTGGCCGAAATATGTAACCCAGTTAACCTAGGAACAAAGGAGACCCCACATATCACATTCTATGCGGAATCACTATTATCAAAAGAGCAAGAACTCCTAGCAGCATTCCTAAAGGAAAGACAAATAAACTTCGTATGGAGTTATGCTGATATGCCAGGGCTTGATCAAAGACTATAGTCCACCACTTAGCGGCAGTGTCGGATGCAAAACTTGTGAAGCTTTGCAAAATGCATCCCTCAAATTGCTTTGTTAGTCAAAATGGAGCTCAAAAGCTATTAGATGCTGGATTCATCCGACCAATTGATTATCCAGAATGGGTATCAAACTTGGTACCTATTTCAAAACTGATGGAGCTATTAGAATCTGTACAAATTTTAGAGATTTGAACAAAGCATGTCCCAAGGATGACTTTCCACTTCCCAATATCGATATGATAGTGGACATGACAACAGGGCATGAGATGCTATCACTAATGGATGGATTTTTAGGATACAACCAGATTATGATAGCAAAAGAAGACCAACATAAGACAACTTTTACTTGTCCATGGGGGACCTATTGCTGGAACATGATGCCATTCGGCCTCAAGAATGCAGGAGCAACATATCAACGAGCCATGACATTGATCTTCCATGACATGATTCACAAGACAGTTGAAGACTATGTCAATGACATCCTAGCCAAATCAAGAAAAAGAAAAGATCATATAGCAACCTTAAGTGCTGTCTTTGACAGATTGGAGGAATACAAAGTCAGACTAAATCCCAAGAAGTACGTCTTCGGCGTACAATCAAGTAAATTGTTAGGATACATAGTGTCTATGAGGGGTATCGAAGTGGATCCAGCAAAAGTCAAAGAAATCCTTGAGATGGAAGCACCAAGGAACTTAAAGCAACTGAGAGGCCTCCAAGGCAGGCTCCAATCCATTAGAAGGTTCATATCACAACTGGCAGGCAAGAAGAACCCATATTCCCACCTACTCCATAAAGGGGTATCATACAAATGGGATACAAAATGCGAAGAGACATTCAACAAAATAAAGGAATATCTACTGACACCACCAGTATTAATGCCACCCATCCCCAAGAAGCCATTGATCTTATATGTATTAGCAACAACAACAACCCTTGGAGCTCTCCTAGCTCAGCATGATGAAAATGGAACGGAGAGGGCCATCTACTATATCAGTAGGACAATGGTGGGTCATGAGCTAAATTACTCATTCATTAAGAAAGCATACCTCACAGTAGTGTTTGCCTCCCAAAAATTCAGACACTACATGTTGGCACACAAGATCAAGCTTAT
This sequence comes from Sequoia sempervirens, assembly GCA_007258455.2. Classification (NCBI taxonomy): domain Eukaryota; kingdom Viridiplantae; phylum Streptophyta; class Pinopsida; order Cupressales; family Cupressaceae; genus Sequoia; species Sequoia sempervirens. The sequence goes on along the minus strand of VDFB02000015.1, from coordinate 208,781,550 downwards.
TGCCAAAATTGACCCCCTTAAATATCTCTTATCAAAGGCAATGTTAACTGGCAGAATGGAAAAATGGTTCATGATATTATCAAAATATGACATCAAGTATGTTGAAAGAAAATCCATCAAGGGTCAAGTTATTGCAGACCAATTAGTAGAAGCACCTATGTATTCTAAGAATCCCCTTGTCTCAGAGTTTCTAGATGAGTCTATTTTTAACCTCAACGTTGCTGATCACTGGAAACTATACTTCGATGGGTCATATACACAACACGGATCAGGAGTTGGTGTCTTCTTCATCACCCCATTGGGGGACGAAATACCAAGATCATACAAACTGGCATTTCCTTGCACTAACAACATCGCAAAATACGAGGCTTTGACTATAGGTCTCAGGATAGTAGTGTAATGGAATATCATAGCTCTCAAGGTCTATGATGACTCACAGTTGATCATAAATCAAGTCAATAATGAATATCAGACAAAGGATGACAAGCTAACCCCATACAAGAAATTGGTGGAGACTCTAAAGGAATCCTTCATCGACATAACATTTGAGCAGATTCCAAGAACCAACAATAGAGCCGCTGACGCCATGGCTACAATTGAGTCTCTAGTAGACATCCCTCACAATGTGTCGAAATACAAATTTTTGATCGAGCAGCTTCTCGTTCCCACATTCGAGGTACCAAAATTAGAATATGTGTGTCAAATTGTTGGTCTTGGCGATCCTTGGTATCATGACATCCATACATATCTTCGCATAGGAATCATACCTGCTAACCTACCATCGAGCCTAAAATGAACCTTTATGAAAAAGGCATCCAGATTTGTCATCCTAGGTGATACCTTATACCGTAGAAGCATGGAAGGTACCTTGCTGCACTGTCTAAATGATGAGGAGGCATTAACCGCTCTAATTGAGGTTCATAATGGTATCTGTGGCTCACACTCGAGCGGAATAACCATAGCCAAGAAACTATTGAGGATGGGGTGTTATTGGCCTATAATGGAATTAGAAGCACATGATCATGCTAAAAGGTGTTTACAATGTCAACAACATGGGGACCTCATCCATGACCCAGTTCAAGAGCTTCACCTGATTATCACACCATGGCCCTTTTTGCAGTGGGGACTCGATCTCATTGGGAAAATCACACCCACCTCATCTAATGGCCATAAATTTATCATAACTACAACTAAGTACTTCACAAAGTGGGTGGAAGCCATACCCATGACATATATCACTGGGAAGCAGATCTCAAAATTCATCCTGAACTATCTCATCTATCGTTACAATGTCCCACAAGCCATTATCTCAGATAATGGGGCACCATTCAAGAACCAGGAGGTTTGCTTCTTGTGCGAGAAATTCAAAATCCAACATCGCTTCTCCACCCCGTACTATCCCCAAGGCAATGGCCAAGCTGAAGCCACAAATAAAACCATCCTCAAAATCCTCAAGAAAATAGTCAATGACATAGGTCGTGATTGGCACTTGCAACTTAATCCTGCCCTCTGGGCTTATCAAACCAGCATCCACACACCCACTGGTGCCACCCCCTTTTCCTTGGTGTACGGATCAGAAGCTGTCCTCCCCATTGAGATCGAGCTCCCATCCCTCAGAATATCACTGCAAAATCTCATCACTGATGAAGAATATTGGGTTTCAAGACTAAACGAGCTGGAGTTACTAGATGAGAGAAGAACAGATGCTTTAAATCACTTGCAAGTCTATCAAAATAGACTCAAACGAAGTTATAACAAGAAAATCAAAAGTAGGATTTTCCAAGTCAGAGAATTGGTTTTAAAAGAAAATTAGAAGAATGTCCCAAATCCCAGCAGCAAAGGAAAGTTCAAACCCAATTGGTTAGGGCATTTCATCCTCAGGGGCATATCAATTATCAACACCCGAAGGGGAACCTCTGCAAGAGCCAATAAATAGCTCCCATCTCAAAAAGTTTTATGCCTAATTCTTTCAAGGTATAGAACCAAAAAACCCAAAAAATCAGAAAAAGTCCTAAAAAAATGGTTACTTTGGTGAAAACCTGGCAAATGGGCATCTTGGTAACAACAAAAAAATAAAAAAAAGCAAAAAATCCAAAAAAAATTAGAAAAAGGATAAAAAAATTTGTCCTCTAGTGAAAACCACTTTGGTGGCACTTTGGGTAAGTACCTTGGTGAAAACCTGGCAAACAAGCGCCTTGTGTAAATAAGCACTTTCCATCCACCAGGATCTTTACGGCTTGTTCGGCATCATCCCTCCATTTAGCTCCCATCATCCATTGCATTCAGGTCTCCATCCATCACTCATCCATTTGCATCCACACCATAGCTTGGTCCTATGTTTGTATCATGATACATCCTAGTACTACTCAGCCCATCCTCAAGGACAACTTGTCCTGCCTTTATTGGAGTAGTCTAGTACATCATGTTGGGGGCACGTTCTCATCGGATCGGATTCGTGTATGGTCTTAAAGTCCTCAAAATTAGAAAATCCAAAAACATTAAAAAATTAGAAAATCCAAAAACATCAGAAAATTAGAAAATCCAAAAACATCAGAAAATCAGAAAATCCAAAAACATTCAAAATATCAAAATCTAAAAAACAAGTCAAAAAGTCATTCAAATAGCCAAAAACAAGGTCATCTTGTCAAACTATGTTGTCTCTGAGCTTGAAAGTAGGCAAGGTTGATCTTTGATCATCCCCTGAGACATTTAGGTCAGTCCTATAGGAGTCCGTCATAATAAACTGACATCTCATCATGATATCTTCATCTGTAAATCGGTCAAGTCGTCAGTCGAACTACGTGGTCTCTGCGTGTATAATGTAGGCAAGGCTAATCTATTGATCAGCCCTCGAGGCCCATAGGATAGGTCTTTAGGTTAGTATCTTGGTCAAAATCTCAGAAAATCCCAAAAACATTTGAAAATTTGAAAAATCAAAACATTTGTAAAACCTTGAAAAATACCAAAAATAGCCTCAAAACATTGCAAAACTCCAAAAACATCCAAATATTTGAAAAAACCCATCCGCCTCATCTCGCTTGCACTCGCAATAAACATCACTCATAATAAACTGATCGTCATCCTCAACCTTTGGTGAAACAGTTAGAAACAAGTCTAGCAAGTTAAAAGTAAGTCTCAAAAGCGTCAAGCCTCAAGTCTCAGTCAGTACGGAAACAAGTTGGTCAAGTCTTTGTGTCGATAGTCCATCATCCAAACAGTCCCATATCAATCATCTGATAACATCATGTCCTAGGATGAATCCTTCCTACAAGGGGCATTATTTATCAGAAAGAACATTTTTGGATAAACGAAATGACTTTCCGCCATCCACTAACATGTCCTAGGATGTATCCTTCCTACAATGGGCATTATCTTTTGGCAATAAGTTTCAGTTCTTATCCTTAAAAACACATTCCCTTTTGGTTAGCGGTATTGAAGAACATCAACTTGTTTGTGTGTGTTATCTTTTTCTTTTGACTTATCTTATTGCACTCAGTTCAAGGACCTCTCGATGATATATGAATGAAGGATTTAGAGAGATAGGAATGGGGAAATGATCATTATCCTTTTGTCTACTATGCTTGTTGGACGTTCTTGTAAAATAACTTGGCGAATACTTGCCTTGTTAGATATGAATGGAGGATGTTTTGGACAGCTTGTTGACTATTACATTGATTGGTTATACCTTTCCATGTTTTGGTCCGAGGTGTTTAAAACTTCTAAAGTGCATCCTAGCAAGGTTTCCATATGTCAGGTGTGAACAAAAATATTCCTATCTATTTGTCGAGTCAAAGTCCATCACACTAAGTACAACACCATCCTGGTCCTTTATACCTTGATGCATTGTGCTTAGGCGTGTTATCAAACATAAAGTAAGTGACCTTGTTAAAATCCCAATCCTTGATAAGCAAATCATCCATTTCTCATCATCATCTCTCATAATGTTGGCTTGTTGGATCCTCTTGTCATCATCTAATTTCTTCATTTTCCGCACTAACATCATAGCATGAATAGTTAATCATCATCACCAATACATCCATCATGCATCCATTATGCATTCATCTTGCATCCATAAATCATCAGCATTCTGCATATCATCTCACATGCATATCATCATCATAATATAGATCTGTTAGTCTAAGCATCTCATAAATCATCCATTGCATATCATAGCATACCACATCATCAATCTCATCCATCTCACATCATATAATCATTTAAGTTGTTTAGGATAATATAGATTTGTTATTCTACGCATCTTAAAACCATCTCATTTGCATCATCGTCCATAACCACCCATTTTGAGCCTCTTTATCGTGAGATCAACCCTCAAATCAAATCTTTTTGCTCGATCTCTCAAGGGGCAATGTACCAGTGTACTTCTTTCCACTGGGGCATCCAAAAAATTAGAATTTTTTTTTAATTTTGATTGCGGCAAGTTATTCTTTGAACCAACGCAACAAGTATATTGCTTCAAAGAGGGGCAAAATGTAGACATGCAAAATTAACATTCTGCATTTGATCAGGTTCATTCATCAACTGAACTAGATTTCACATTAGGTCCATTCATCAGTTAATCAGGTTCACCTTCATTCATTCAGCAGGTAATTTCATTAATCTCCATTTCCTAAGGTCATTTATTTAAAATCAAGAAAACATTATCATCAACCTTTTAATAAATCAAACATCCATTTAAATCAAATCCAAATTCATATTCCATCATTTTCTGATTTAAATAAATCATATATCAAAGTCCTAAAAGTCAAACTCACCTAATCATCATTAAACTAACATAATCATCATCTATTTAATCTAACCATGATTAAATGCTAATCTCACCCACTTGCATTCTCTAGATTATGCCACTTGCACAAATAAATCAATTTATTGATTTATTAAAACCCTCATTTTCACTCAACATGACAAGTTGATTTGTCCCTCAACATAGCATTTATTGCTCTTTTTCTTGTCCCCCTCTCTAAATTTATTGCAAAATTTGAATTCAAATTCTCCCTCTCATGGGCACTCTTCCAAAATCTTGCACATCCATTGACCTATCACCACTTGACAAGTGGCCTTTTCTCATTGGAGGATCTTTAGTCCCACATTCACCATCTTGGCCAATCTCTCATCAAGAAAATCTATAAAAGAAGGCTTTAATCCTCATTCATCCATCCACAACTTTTATGAAGGTTACTCTCTTGATTTGAGAACTCATCTTGCTCATCATCTCCATTGTATTTGCATTTCATCATTTTGGTTTCTTAGCAAGGGTTTGGAAAGGGTCACTAGCACATGTGACACCAATCCAATATGGAATAGGTGATTATCTTGCTTTTGAAATGCCTTTTTGATGTTGTTTTTGTTACTTGTGACATTTCTTTATCATATATATTTTATTTCATAGAGGTATTTGCAGATTTGCATGTTTAGACTAACCCTTCTAATGAGTATTTGAGGTTGGTCTTACTTGCAGATTTAGGTTACTTCACCCTCCACCCATTTGTTGACAATCTCAATCTCCTCATCTGTCTGTGGGTGGTAGCTAGTGCTTGAAGTAAGATCTATCCCGCATAGCCTAAATAACTCCTGCCATAAATTACTCATGAACCTATTGTCTCTATCACTAACAATACTCTAAGGTAACCCACGCAACTTGAATACCTCTTGAAAAAACAAATCTACCACCTGTGTAGCTGAGTAGGTAGTAGTGATCGGAAAGAAACGTGCATATTTCGTCAATTGATCTACTACGACATAAATGTTGTCTTTCCCTTGAGCTTTTGGCAAGCCCATAATGAAATCCATAGACAAGCTTTCCTACTTCCTCTCAGGAATAGGAAGCAACTGAAGCAATCCTGTAGGGTATGTATGCTCTTCCTTGTTCTACTGAAAATCAGAGCACTCCTTGACATACTAAAGAACATATGATTTGACGCCTTTCCATGTGAATCTCTCCCGTACCTACTTGTAGGTCCTAAAGTATCTGAGATGACCAGCTATGGGTGAATCATGAAAGGTCCTCAACACCTTGTCCCTCATCTCTGAACCTAGGACTAAGAATATTCTCCCTTTGTAAATGATAAGATCACTCACAAGAGAGTATCTGCTATCCTCTACCATCCCATCTAAAATACCAGAAGCCCACATATTCTTGGCATACTCTACAACTATCATGTCTCCAATCCTCTGTAATCTCTGCCATGGAGCTCAAATGAGGACAGTAACATAAGGCATCAACAACTATGTTTTGTGTACCTTTGACATATGAGATATCAAAATCATATGACTAAAGCTTGCTAACCCATTTCTATTGTCTCTCATTTAGATCTCAATGTCCAAGGAAATGTCTCAAGCTATTGTGATCAGTTTTTACACAAAATTTACTACCAACAAGATATTGCCTGAGCTTGGCCATTGCGTGCATGATGGCCAAAATTTCCTTATCATAAATGTTGTAGCTCCTCTCAAGACCCCTTAGCTTTTTACTCTCGAAAGCTATAGGATGATGATCTTGCATAATAACTACACCAATACCCTCTCCACAAGCGTCATAGTGACTCTCAAAAGGTTTGGTGAAATCTAGCAAAGCTAAGACTAGACAAGTAGGCATCAAATGTTTGAACTTCTTAAAACACTCATGTGCTAGAGGTTTCCAAATGAAATCTCCCTTCTTGGTCAAATCTGTTAGTGATGCAACATGCCAAGAGAATCCACTGACAAATCAATGGTAGAAGGCACATAAACCTACAAACCCCTTGAGTTGTGTCAATGTATCAAGTGTAGGCTAGTCAATAATAGCACGAAATTTATTTGGATCCATATGAACTCCCTCTCTGCTGATGATGTGACCCAAGTATAAAAGTTTTTCCATACCCAATGCGCACTTGGACTCCTTGGCGTACAAGGACTCCCTATCAAGTATGCTCAACATAGTATCTAGGTGAACCATGTGCTCCCCCCAAGATCTATTGTAAACCAATATATCATCAAAGAAAATGAGAATGAATCTCCTCAACTGAGGATGGAAGACCCTATTCGTGGTGGACTAAAAGTTGGTTGGAGTGTTGGTTAAAGCAAAAGGCATAACCAAAAATTCATAATGTCCATAATGACATCTGAAGGCGGTCTTCTCAACATCTTCCTCTTGGACTCTAATCTGATGGTATCTTGTCCTCAAGTCAATCTTCAAGAAGTAGCAAGCTCCATGTAGCTCATCTATCAACTCATCAATACGTGGAATGGGATACATGTTCTTGATGGTTTTCTTATTCAAATCCTATAAGAGATACACATCTTAAGTGTAGGTCATCTTTCTTCTTCACTAAAACAACTAATGAAGTGAAAGGGGACTTACTTGGCCTTATGTGTCCCATAGCTAAAAGTTCTTTGATGGTCTTTTCAATTTCATCCTTTAATCGCTTTGGGTGTTGGTAAGGTGTGATCATGATGGGATTAGTGCCCTCCTCCAACTCAATAATGTGCTCAATGTCTCTATCAGTAAATGTACCATGAGGAGTGTCACTAAATACTTTTGCATGCTTAATTCTAAGCTCTTGTACATCAGAATGGTAAGGTGTTTTGTGGTGCTCCTCATATGTAGGCATTAATTTACAATCAACTTCCCACTCTACCATGTCATGTCTAATCAAACTCTCCATTCTTCTTAGATTAATAACCTTCAAGTTGTTGTCCTTGATGGCCTTGAGTACGTGGTTTGTTCCATCAACCTTAAATTTCATTTCCATCTCTCTAAGGTTGAGTGTAAATTCACCTATTGCATGTAGCCACTTCATGCCAAGAACCACATTTGTGTTACCCATCTTCACCACATAGAAGTCTACTTTGAACTCAAAGTTATTGAGTTTCATGGGAAGATCCAGAATCATCCTATCATAGGTTACATTATAACCATCAACAACCTTCACTCTAATCCCTTCAAACTCTCGAGTTTGAATCCCTCTTCTCTCAACCAATTGTGCATCTATAAAATTATGTGTTGCACCAGTATCAAGTAAGGATATGAATCTTTGACCAGCTAAGAGTCCACGTAGTCTGAAGGAACCATCTCTCTGCATAATAGACATGTGAGATTCCTCTAACTCAACTTCTCCTTCATTTTCTACCTCTTTCTTAGAGTTCCCTACCTTTGAACCCTCTAAATAAATGTGTTGGTCTGTTACATCAGTCATATCTTCTCCCTCAAAATACCACTCCATGTGCCTATTTTATCCTTTAGGCTTGAGGGGATAGTCATGGTTAAGGTCACACGACCCCTTGCAATAAAAGCAAAGCTTCTTCCTATGTAAATGATTGATTGTTTCTCGATCCAAAAGAGCTGCAAATTTTTTCTTTTGGTTTGAGTTTCTTGTTTTCTTTGGATCAGATCTGTTATCATTGTAGGATGAGGATGGTTTAGAAGGGAACTTACTACGAGATGTGGTAAGTTCCATGCTACAAGATTTCCTCATAGCCTCTTGCAAGGTAGGTGGATTGAATGCCTTGATCCATTCATTGGTTCAAATAGACCCTCAATGAATAGTATTACCAATCTCCTCTCAAATATGTTGGTTACCATGATTGAGAGCTTCTGAAACTCTCCAATATAGGATTCTAAACTACCCATCTGTTTCAGTTGAGCGAGATCTCTAAAGTATAACTCTGGATCTCGTTTGTCAAATCTCTCAACCAATCTATCTATGAACTCTTGATAAGTAGTGATTTTGTCATGTTGTAATGTAACCATGCCATGGTTCCACCAGTCATGGGCTACACCATCCAAGTGTAGAGCTATGAACCTTATGACATCCTCTTCCTCCATTGGACGTAATGTCAAGAAGGTGTCTAGTTTTCTCACCCAAGCTTGAGCTATGACTCTGCTACTACCATCAAAGTTAGACAAAGTGAGCTTGTTTGTTGCCTGTTTTAGATCATGGTTTTTGTTTCTAGGCCTCCTATTTGTCCTACTCCTGCCATGCTCCCTCTTCTAGCTCATAAATATATCAAAGTTAACGAGATCTTTAAATCTCTGGGGAAAAGCGTCCCTTTTAATAAAGTCAATTTGACTTTATAATAAAAAATAAGTTAAATAATTAACTTAACCACAAAAATATTCATAACTCCCTCAAAACTTAGTATTTCTCTGTGCCATTAGAAGCTAGTGAACACTGAACTACAAATTCCTGTGTTGAACCCAATACTGAAGTGAAGGAGTGGGAATGACAATACCCACCAAAAATGGCCACTGACCCCCTAACTAGATCCTATCAGCCTACGGGGGTCCAAGAAATAGGCTAACTCAACTACTCCTGAAACTGACTAGAGTGGGGACATTATAGTTGGCAATGACTACATACCTATCACACTTTCCTTTTTTGTCTCTTTTTCCTCCCTTCTTTAGGTGTATTCTCTTTATAATCCACAAATATTATAAAATCCTAACTTGAATTTTCTTGATGTTGTTTATACTATTGGTTCTAGTAGTCCAAAGTTATTTTAGTTATTTAATAAATGTTTGTAAATAGTTTGGGGCACAATTCTCTTTAAAAAATACCTCCTTTAGAGTTTCTAGATGTGTTAATGTGAGTTTGTCAATGCTAATGTGTTGTTTAGTGAATAGTTAGGTTCTCATAGGAAAGGCGACTATATAAGTTAACAGATGAAGGATTTTTATAAGGTCTTTATGGATAATATAATCAACAGTCAATGTCACATAATAATCTTTTTGTGTTCATTCATATCTTTGTAATGTAGGTTTCTATGATTTTTAAATTCTTAACATATAGATGTACATGGTACTAGCTCAAGGTTTAATTTATTTTATATACACATGATTACATACATGTCCACTATGGTTTAGTAATGCCTACATTTTATCATACAATTATTTAGAAGATGCTTATATACATGGATTCATTAAATGGATTCAAGTGTATTTATTTCATATTTTACATAATCTTTAAGCGGTCACTCCTTTGATTATTAATAATAAATTTTAAGTGGATGTCCATTCTCATAATTCCATTATTTCTCCTCATTTCCATAATATATCAAATGAGGACCTTCGAGATACATGCATAATTACTAAAATTACTTTGTCTTCCACTCAAGGTATACTTTAAAAGCTAGCCCTCGAAAAATTCTATATAAATACTAATGAATCCCTATATAAAGATAATTCCCTAGGCATTTTTTTGTTGAAATACACTTAAAGTGTTAGAGTAGGTGGTTATATATATGTAAAATATAAAATATGGGTGATTGGGAAACCAATTTTGTGAGTTTAAATCTAAAATTTCCATAAAATTGTAATTGAGGAGGTGAATTAAAACCTAAAATCTCCACAAATTTGTAATTGAGGTGGAAAATTAAAACCCAAATTTCCTATAAATTTGTAATTGAGGCGGTGAATTAAAACCTAAATTTCTCATAAATTTGTAAATGAGGTAGCAAATTAAAACCTAAAGTTCTCATACATCTATAATTGAGGTGAGAGATTAAAACTTAAATCTCCCACTAAGTTGAAACCATAACTTTGAGCCTAAAAATCATCTTTCCTTCCACTGACAACTAATCTACATTGCTTTAGTATGGTTCTATTAATTTCTTTAGTTGAACTTTATATTGTTGGTTCATGAAACTTGTTCCTTGCTTTATGTGTAGCTTTAGTTTTTAAGAGTGCAAGAAAAATAACAAAATATGTGAAACTTGGAAGATAAAAAAATCAAAGAGCAACTAAGACATTCCAAAAATATATAAAAATGAATCATATATTACCATGTATACACTATTGTAAAGATCATCCATTGATTTCTTTGTCCTGTCTATCAAATATGCACATGAATTTTGTTTCAACAAACTCCATACTCTATTTCTTTCATTTGAAGATTGAGAATATATCTTGTTGACTAACGATTATAAATTTTATCTTTGAACAATGATCACTTGATTTATTACTTCATGAGACCAATGGTTGTGATAGATGTGTAAATCATCAAAGTGAACACCACTTCAATCTATCGATCTATAAATATCAACTTGATCACTCCATGTGTGTCATCAAATCTATTTCATATTAGTTATAGAATACCAAACAAACTTGCAAAGAAACACTATTATGTAAATATGGTGGGTCCACCATATCTTAGACATTAGATTCCATGTGGCATACAAATGAACCCTATAAAGGTTCTATATAATAATCCTTCAACCAATGGGAATCAGTCACACTATTCTAAATATCTTTAACTAATTCCTTTGATTTACCACTTAATTTAATTAAACACCATGCAAAAGCAATAATTGAGATGCTTACTCTCAAAATCAACATATTTGATAAATTTATAGATTCCAAAGATACAAGACCCTTTAATATAACGATCTATAGATATTCATAAGATTGTGATATATATTATCATTCTTTTGAGGATCTATGATCCAAGTTTTCCTACAAAATAAGCCATTCCTTCAAGAATCAATTAAAATAAACTATGTACCCTCAACGTTGGAATTTGAGTTTATGGAATCTATCTTTAAGGTTTGGTACTGAAGTACAAACTCCTACATGCAAATCATAATTCAAATTTTACATACAATTTCTCAAATCCACAATCTTATTTTCACAATAAAATGCAACACAAGCTTATACAAAAGCTTAACATCAAATCACACTTATTTCATTTCAATTTCATCAAAAGAAAATGACTAAAAGTGATGTGAGTGCTCCTTGGTTTGCTTGCACCAACTAATTAGGAAGACTTCTCTCTGTCTTCATCCAAGAACCTAATAAATTGTAGGTTCTGATTAGGCTTAGGTCATTAACTAAGCCTTGTCTCAACTCTGCTACAAAGGTCTCACTCCTTGTGCTTCACCTTGGAGGACTCAACACCATTTGAATTTGTAAACTATCTCCTACACTTAGAAGGATCTAAGTGCCAAATTCACTCTCCACCTTGAACTACTTGTAGGGGTGTTAGAGACATTGAAAACATTCCAACCACATCCATTTGGATCCATTTTTGATGATTTGCAATCTTCCTCTTTACCGATTCCAAGAATTTGCCTTGAATAGGCCTAATTGCTTGTAACCCTTACCAGTCACCTTTTTGCTTTTCTTGCTCAAACTTTCCAAGCAACCTAGCAAATGAACTTCACTTCCAGATACTCTTTTGGAACCTTTAAAAGATTCACAGGGTTTTAGACCCCTGACTCCTCCGTACAGTGGATTCCTACAATCTAGGGCTAATAGGGCTAATAGGCCTAATTCCTAGGGTTTCAATGATCTCTTGCTAATCTCTCACACAAATGGATTGATTAAGCCTCAATCCTTCTAGCATTCTTAGGTAAGGTTATGCCCCACCTGGAATTGTACTTGTTCCGTAGAGTACCTCCTTCCCCTGCCTATGTTCTTCAATTTTTCACCTTCAAACCTCTAATCAGGCAACTTTAGCTCGCCTAGGGTTTGTTAATACATCCTACTGCTCGACTCTCCAAGACTCCTACCACTACATATGTATAGAGAAATGACTCCCCTAGCAAATCCATCCATTCTCAGGAAATTCCCGTGGCTAGATTTCATGGGGGAGCCATGAAAAAACAAACTGATCAAAACTAAACCAGAAAAACCTCAAGACTCTAACCTATGAATTCAAAACACTAATTTAGCACAAAACAACTTGACTACTGAATGAAAAAGAATTGAAACTTCACTATAAACATGAATACAATGCCAAATCAGTATATACAAAGCATTTGATATCACTATCACCTGAAAACACATGAAATTTACAGAAAAAATAGAGTTCTTTCTATTCAAAAGCATAACTAACTACTTAATTACAATCTCTTGATCTTATAACTCGAGCCTCTTGCATCATAGATGCCTTTTGCCATGTTTCTAGGGATGTTGATCGATCCCACACTCCTAATTTTGAGGGGATCCAAGACAACTAAGTTGCATGCAACCTAACAAATGTTGTCATGCAACTTTGCAACAACTTTTTGCAACTTCCCATCATTGTGTCCTCTTCCTGACTTCTAGGACCTCTAACTCCTTGATTTCGAACCATCAACTCCCTTAACTGCCTCTTGGCATCTTTCTAACAATAAGGATGTGTTTAGAACACATTTAAGGCTCAACTTTCAAATTAACCTACTAAGCTAATTAAAGCAAAAGATACTTAACAAAGATTAATCTATGGTGACCTTAGTCCTAATGACTAATTCACTTATTCCATACACAAGCAAGACCTTCTAAGGTCCAAAATAAACACACTACTACCCTGACTTGGCTAAGGTCAGGTACAAGCCAAAAATGATAACTAGCAAAATGGAGGTTAGCCTAGGTGCTCCTGCACCATCCTCCCCAAAACAAAAGATTTCAATCCACGCTTGGATTGAGTAGGTTGGGATCAATGCCCAAATCCTTGAACTCTGATTCCTTGATCCATACTGCATCAGCATCAGGTTGACCATGCCTTTTAACTAGATGTTCTTTATATTCTTTGGTCCTAGTCTTCTTGTAGAGCCTGGTATCCAGTATACTGTCAGCTTGTTTGACTGTAGCAGAAGGTAACTTGAGCTCTTCCACATCATGGATGACTTCATTGAGACTTGTATCCATGTCTTGTGGTGGTCCTTTGTAATGAACCAGATCTGCAATGTTAAAAACATGGGACAATCCACTGTCATCCGATAGCTACACTTTGAAAGCATTGTTTCCATATTTTTCTAAGATAGGACAGGGACCTATCCTCTTCATCTGCAACTTGTGAGGAACTCCTTTTTGCAACCTAGACTTGTTTAAATGCACCATCACCAAGTCTCCAACATTGAACTGTACTCTTCTATGCTCATCCACCTTGGTCTTATGCTTCATGGTATTTTTTGCCAATGTCTTTCTGACTGTATCATGAATCTCTTGCATTGCATAGGAAAAATCATCAGCATATCCACTTCCCTTGACTCCATCCTTTAAGTCTCTTAGCTCATAGACTCCTCTAGGATGTAGGCCATAGAAAATTTCAAAGGGACTCTTCCCTGTTGATCTGTTTACAGTGTCATTATAGGCATATTCAGCTTGCCCAATCAACTGATCCCATTGTTGACCATACTCCTTGGTCAAGCACCTTAATAGATTTCCAAGACTTCTATTTACAATGTTGGTCTGACCATCAGTTTGGGGATGGTATGCAGATCCAAAGGATAAATTAGTGCCCAATCTCTGCCAAAGTTTCTTCCAAAAATGGCTCATGAACTTAGTGTCTCGGTCTGATACAATGCTGATTGGTAATCCATGTATCCTTACTATCTCTTTGAAGAAGAGAGAAGCTATTTGACTGGCATCATTGGTTGTTTTACATGGCACAAAGTGAGCCATCTTGCTGAATTTTTCCACAACCACATAAACACTGTCCATGCCCTATTTGGTCTTAGGTAACCCAACTACAAAATCCATAATCAAACATTCCCATGGCCTAGTAGGGATAGGCAGTGGTTGGTATAGGCCTGCATTTGAAGAAGTACCCTTGGCCTTTTGACACACTATACAACTCTCCACATACCTCCTAACGTCTAGGTTCATCCTTGGCCAATAGTAAAACCTTTGAACTAGTTCTTGAGTCTTTGTGATCCCAAAGTGACCACTCAATGCACCATTGTGTTTTTCTTGTATCAAATTCTCTCTAATAGAGCCTCTAGGGACACATAACTGATTCCCTTTAAACAAAAGATCACTTTGCAAAGTATGTTCAACATATTTACTATGAAAATGATTCTTGTACTCAACACATACCTTATAAATGTCTGCAATATCTTCATCATCTGCATATAGATCCTTGAAATGATCTATTCCCATGCTCTTCAACTAAATCTCTTGAATGGTGAGGACTCTTCTACTCAAGGCATTTTCCACCTTGTTGAGAACTCCTTTCTTGTGCTTGATATTGAAGGTGTAAGCTTGCAGGTACTCCACCCATTTCATGTGTCTGTGACTCAGCTTCTCTTGTGAATTCAAGAAACTAAGTGCTTGGTTGTTTGAATACACTATGAATTCCTTGGGAAGCAAGTAGTGCCTCCATTTCCTTAAAGCCTAGACCAATGCATACATCTCAAGGTCATAACAAGAATACTTCTTCTTGGCTTCACTTAACTTCTCTAAATGAAAAGCCACTGGTCTGCCCTCTTGACTGAGAACAACCCCAATAGCCACATTGCTTGCATCACACTCTATAGTGAATAGCTTCTCAAAGCTTGGTAACACCAAAACAGGTTGAGTAGCTATCTTCTCTTTCAACAACTCAAAGCTTTTATTGGCTTGCTCATTCCATACAAACTTAGTCTTCATTCCTCCTTTAATGGTATCCAACATAGGAGCACAAATAGCACTAAATTGCCTTATGAACTTCCTATAATATTGAGCAAGACCATGAAAACTTCTTACCTCTGTTGCTGTCTTTGGAGTAGGCCAATTGAGGATGGCTTCCACTTTGTTGTTGTCCATTTTCAAGTTGCCATGTGATAGTACAAATCCAAGGTACACCAGTTCTATTTTAATGAACTCACACTTTTCCAAATTGATCATTAATTTCTCCTCTTGTAGCTTCTTGAAAATCAACTCTATCTATTTTAGGTGTTCTTCTCTTGTTTTGCTATAAATCAGTATATCATCAAGATACACTACTACAAATTTGCCAATGTAGTCTTTGAGGATTTCATTCATGAGTCTCATGAATGTGGAGGGGGCATTAGACAGTCCAAATGGCATAACCAGCCACTCATAGAGACCCTCATTGGTTTTGAAGGCCGTTTTCCACTCATCTCCCTCATGTATTCTGATTTGGTGATAACCACTCTTTAGGTCTATCTTGGTATAGTACCTAGCTTCACCTAGACAATCCATGAGGTCTTCAATACTAGGGATAGGGAACCTATACCTAATGGTTATCTTGTTTATTTCCCTGGAGTTAGTACAAAGCCTCCATTCTCCTCCCTTTTTAGGTGCTAAGACAGTGGGTACTGCACATGGGCTGATGCTCTTCCTAATGAGACCTTGGTCTAGGAGTTCTTGAATTTGTCTAGCTATTTCCTCATTTTGTTGAGGGGTAATCTTGTAAGCTGTTTTATTTGGTAGGGTAGCCCCTCGTATCAAGTCTATCCTATGACTTATGGCCCTTTTAGCGGGTAATGCTGCTGGTTGTCCACTGCTTACAATGCCTTCATAGGTCTGCAACATTTTCTGTATTTCTTTAGGTAGCTCTGCCTTTTCAGCTGCTTTCTCATCATTTACCTCTCTTGGCTTTAACATCACTGCATAGCCAACTCCTTCTCCTTCTTCCAAGGCTTCTAAGAACTCTTTTTCACCAACCATGAGCAATTTAGGACTTGTTGTGTGCACCTCTGTATCTTCTAGCAAAGATTGAATTTTGAAAGTTACCTTATCCTTCTTGAAAGTGTAAGAGTTCTTGGCTCCATCATGCACAGCTTGGTGATCAAATTGCCATGGTCTACCTAGGAGCAAGTGACATGCATCCATAGGTAACAAATCACACAAGACTTTGTCCTTGTACCTACCAATTGAGAACTCTACCCATACTTGTTCATTCACCAAGACATGTTGACCTTTATTGAGCCATGTGACCTTGTAAGGATTAGTGTGGGGTATCCTTGTCAACTTCAGCTTACTGACTGTCTCCTCTGACACAATATTTTTAGTAGACCCTGAGTCAATGATAACTCTATACACTTTTCCCATCATCTTACATTTGATCCTAAACAGGGCCCTCCTTTGGCTTGGTTCTTCTTTAACCGGCTCCTTGATTGTAGGAATCCACTGTACGGAGGAGTCACGGGTCTAAAACCCTGTGAATCTTTTAAAGGTTCCAAAAGGGTATCTAGAAGTGAAGTTCATTTGCTAGGTTGCTTGGAAAGTTTGAGCAAGAAAAGCAAAAAGGTGACTAGTAAGGGCTACAAGCAATTAGGCCTATTCAAGGCAAATTATTGGAATCGGTAAAGAGGAAGATTGCAGATCATCAAAAATGGATCCAAATGGATGTGGTTGGAATTTTTTTAGTGTCTCTAACACCCCTGCAAGTAGTTCAAGGTGGAGAGTGAAGTTGGCACTTAGATCCTTCTAAGTGTAGGAGATAGTTTACAAATTCAAATGGTGTTGAGTCCTCCAAGGTGAAGCACAAGGAGTGAGACCTTTGTAGCACAGTTGAGACAAGGCTTAGTTAATGACCTAAGCCTAATCAGAACCTAGAAGCTATCAGGTTCTTGGATGAAGACAGAGAGAAGTCTTCCTAATTAGTTGGTGCAAGCAAACCAAGGAGCACTCACATCATATTGGTATCAGAGCAATGCCTCCGCTAGAAAATCCATCCATTCTCAAGAAATTCCCATGGCTAGATTTCATGGGGGAGCCATGAAAAGACAAACTGATAAAAAATGAACCAGAAAAACCTCAAGACTCTAACCTATGAATTCAAAACACTAATTTAGCACAAAACAACTTGACTACTGAATGAAAAAGACTTGAAACTTCACTATAAACATGAATACAATGCCAAATCATTATATACAAAGCATTTGATATCACTGTCACCTGAAAACACATGGAATTTATAGAAAAATAGAGTTCTTTCTATTCAAAAGCATAACTAACTACTTAATTACAATCTCCTGATCTTATAACTCGAACCTCTTGCATCATAGATGCCTTTTGCCATGTTTCTAGGGATGTTGATCGATCCCACACTCCTAATTTTGAGGGGATCCAAGACAACTAAGTTGCATGCAACTTGAAAAATGTTGTCATGCAACTTTGCAACAACTTTTTGCAACTTCCCATCATTGTGTCCTCTTCCTGACTTCTAGGACCTCTAACTCCTTGATTTCGAACCATCAACTCCCTTAACTGCCTCTTGGCATCTTTCTAACAATAAGGATGCGTTTAGAACACATTTAAGGCTCAACTTTCAAATTAACCTACTAAGCTAATTAAAGCAAAAGATACTTAACAAAGACTAATCTATGGTGACCTTAGTCCTAATGACTAATTCACTTATTCCATACACAAGCAAGACCTTCTAAGGTCCAAAATAAACACACTACTACCCTGACTTGGCTAAGGTCAGGTACAAGCCAAAAATGATAACTAGCAAAATGGAGGTTAGCCTAGGTGCTCCTGCACCAACAAACATTTGCAAAAAAAATACATCTTTGGCCTTTCAT
This sequence comes from Sequoia sempervirens, assembly GCA_007258455.2. Taxonomy (NCBI): domain Eukaryota; kingdom Viridiplantae; phylum Streptophyta; class Pinopsida; order Cupressales; family Cupressaceae; genus Sequoia; species Sequoia sempervirens. The sequence goes on along the minus strand of VDFB02000015.1, from coordinate 208,763,322 downwards.
GGCACCTCACTCAACAACCTCATTTGATTCTTCTCTACAACTCTCTTCTACTCTACAACACTCCACTCTCTAGTTTTTGCTTTTAACTAATTCAGATCTGCAACATAATAAAGCAACTTTCCTTTGCCAAACCCCACACCGTTCCTCACATTCCAACTCCTTTTCAACATCCATTCATAGCTACAACTCCCAGGTTGCTCTATACCCCTCTCATGGGAAACTTTCACTCTAAAACCCCCACTAGCTCTTGAAGCATGAGCATCTGATGCTCTTAATGCCTTCCCTCTCACAAGACCACTACTAATTAAATAAATTTACTATAGATATCTCTGTTTTTTTGTTGTAGCCTCAGGCAAGAAGCATTATTTTCCTTTTTTGGCATCCCATTGTGTGTGTCTTTATTGTTGTTGCATATTAAATCATTTTTTAAAAAAATTGAAAATTTACTTCACCTCAATGCCTTCTTCCCTATTGGAAAAATGAAATTATATTTAATATGGAGCCTCCCATTTCCTATGCCACTCAACAAGGCATTAAAACAATATTTAAAAACTCCCCCAAACATGACACCATCAATGAAATAATGAAGGTTCTTTGTCCTCACATATTTGTTATTTTTTAAATGCATCAATGAATAAAATAAAACCATTAAATTACCCTGAATAATACCTCATGGAGCAACATTAGAAAATTTTACTCTTTGCAACTTCACCATTTTATGCTAAAGTAGTTGAAAATTGACTTTTTGCATAACTTTCACCTAGAAGCTCATTTTTGCATGAAATCTTGCCAAGATGAGTGTGATATAATTACGATGCCTCCCACCAAGTCATTTCTCTCCAACCTTTATAAAAATCAAGATTTTAAATTTTTTGTAAATTGTCAACGCATATTTTTACAAACTTTCGGCATTAAAATCTCTCAAACCATGAAAGATTTTACTCTGATTCTTTTTGCATATTTTACATGGTACCTCAAAGAATATCCCTACAAAAGGATTCTACTCCAGCTCTTATGGATTTTTGGAAATAAATTTTTGAAAATTGCGTATGGAGCCTTTGAAATAGCGAATTGGTGAAAAATTGAAAATTGCAATTTTGACTAAATTTTTGAGTTCTTGCTGCTGAGAGATGCTTGAAAACACCAACGCAAACCAAAACAAACACAACACTAAAAATCAAACTGAAATATTTTTGGGCGATGTAGGATCGCCTGTGAACCCGAATGCTCCTGCATCATTTGGTATTCATCAATGATCTAGATTGATTAACATTAAGACTAATTACTTTAACATATCTATCTACATGTAGAATTTGATTCAACTATCTATAACATTATCATGATCATTCCATATGGATGCATCATACTAGCTTGATCGCACCATCTGAGAAGCTCCACTTTACTTAATTTTAATATCAATCAATGGTTCAAATCATCTTGTCTTTATGACCAATAATTTTGGTAGATTTGTAGATGCCATGTATGCAAGGTAGTTCAATTTGTATATATATATATATATATGCACTTAATTTGGACACATTTCCTCATAGAAACCACTTGATCTTGTTTCTCAATGCTTTCTAACCTTAGGCTTGATTGATGGCCCAAAATTATTTTGACAAATTTAAAGATATACATGTGAAACATATGGGTGCCACATGGATCCCTCATAATTTTTAGAACTTTGGTGTGTCATTTACTTGTAGTGAGTTCCTAGATAAAGATAATATTTTGAAGTGCTTGATTCTAAATTTAGTAAATAGATATAGGGAGATATGTGGTGAGTTTCATATGTTTTGGAATAACATGAAGGATTTTATTATCTTAATGTTTCAATGATTACAATTGCAAGGAATTTGGTTGAGAACTTCATGCCACATCTTGGATTGATAGTTGGAGTGTGGATAACATTACAAGAGCACATGCAATAGTAGAGTATATGAGAACATATATGGGCATGGAGATATTCTAAGATATACTTAGAGGTATATTGCAAGCATCTAGAAATAATTAGGTGTATGTATTCTCTATTACAATCCATGGTTGGTGTTTGACTATAGTGTAGGAATACAAGTGTATAGTTTAGGTGAAGATGGTTAGTTGTCTTTGACCAAGTGTGAGTGGAAACAAGAAATATATATGGTGATTATCCATATCAAGAATTCATGTGTAGTATTATCAAGTTGTATGTTGTAGTCTATATATTTATTATTATGGTTGTTGTTTCCTACAAGTACAATTGTTACCATCCTTTTGCTGGTGGGTTTTCTCTCATAAGGATTTACCATATAAATATTCATCTCATGTGCATGTGGTGTGCATACTATCTCATGTTCTTTCCTTAATATTTCATATCAAATTGTTACAACTAAAAGAATAAAAAAATAAATTAATAAGGTTATTTTAAGTTTTGTGATTGTGTCTAATTAATGTTTCACTAAGACTATCTCTAGCTAGACTAACACTAATAACAATCAAGAGAGTCAGGAATAAAAATTTATAATAAAATATATTGAACTATGTAGAAATAGAACAACCAATATGTATAAATATGAAAATGAATAAAATGACAATTAGGATGTGTTGATGGTGTTTTTAGCACTGCAACAACATAGACAAAATACGAGTATCCTATCTCTCTTGAAAGGTGATTCCTATCAATAAACTTCAAGAAACAACCCCAAGGTCTCTAATGTCAGGTCTTGAAAATGCACAAAGAACTCAGTGATGATGTATAATGTTGGTAATCACAAGGGGCATTTATGGTAAAACATAAGATGAAACTCTTAAGTCAACAATGAGGGTTTTACAAGATTTGAAATAGGTATAAACCCTAGAAACAATTTTCCTAGATCTGTGATCTAAAAATTATAGTCTCATCAAATGTAACAATTTAGTGATGCTTTCAATCCTATTCTAACTCAGTTTTCAAAGAAACATCAAAAGATAGGGGTTTTTAGAGATTTCTAATCTAAAACCTAAGTGCAATCATGAAAATAATGCAACATTCAAGGTGGACCAATCTCAGTAACCAATTCCTGCTTAACCAAGATAAGATCTACAGTATAATAGAAACAATGCAATCTCCAATGGTATGAAAGATTTTTAAACTATGAAGCATTCAAACATTCACCCAAAAAAACATGAAATGCATAAACACTCACAATTGAACTATTGCAATAAGAGTAGGCCCATGCTAACTATACACAGTAACTTACAATCACCGAGCAACCAATAGTATGGACCGAAGATTCCTCAAACACCTGAAATACTTTATCATGATCAACATGAAAGAACTGAACTAAATCTGAAAATTTAACCAACTAAAACAACTTTGAAACATAGGAAACATGCACATAGATGAAATAACACAAAAAAGATCACCAAGCCAATGTCTTCTCATATATTAACTTCACCAAAATTAGCAATAGTTCAAGAATCAGTCTTACAAATGAGGAGACACCTCACATATATATAGAGTTTACATCAAATAAGTCAGCCAAGATGAAGTTAAATTAGGGTACCCCATAGGTCGGCCTAATACATTTTAAATGCCCATTTAATTTAAAAAAAAGTATTTAAAGTTGTGTATATGCTTAATTGTAAACTAAATGAAAACATAAAACACTAAATGAAACATTAATCTAAAGAAATTGAAAACAAATTAACAAACAAAATCTTTAGTGCCGTCCCATTTTTCTCTATCCACAGAGATTCTTTTGAAGCTTTTTGGCTCTCAGATTGTGTAAGCTTCTCCAAATGGCTGCTGCAGAACGAGTATGCAAAGGAAAACTATTCTAGATGCTGATGAAAGTGAAAATGCAGATGAATATGGACAGGGGCTGTAGATTATGTACAGGGGCTGTGAATTGAAAATGTCATGATTCTACTGCTATTATGCTATGATTCTATGCTATTGCTATGAGAGTACTCTATGAATGCTGGGAATACTATGCAATTTGCCTATAGTTTACTTGCTTAAAATTCTATATGATTTTGGAGCTCCCGGCAGCTGTATTTATAGATTTTTGCAGGCTCCATCCTTGCTGGCAAGAATCTATGGCTATGAATTGTCTGGTAGGTCTGAATGGTGAGAGATTGAGAGGTTGAGAAGAAAATGGGGGAGGTTGAGAGGTTGGAGAGAAGAATGGAAGCTTGTCTTCAACCCACGGGAACAAGCCTGCACAGGACAGAGAAATTTAATTTTCTGTTTTGGCAGTTTGTTTCGGGAGTTGAAGATAAATCCCAAATTAAATAAATATTTAAATTTATTTAATTTCATTTATTGCTTTTGATATTTGATTTTTGATTTTTGAAAATTATAGAAGAATTAATTAAATATTTTGGAAATATTTAATTGTGATATGACTTTAGAAGATTTTTGAAATATTAAAAGATTTAATTAAATATTTTTGGAAATATTTAATTATGAATAGATTTTTGAATTGAATTGGAGGAATTTTGAAATGATTTTAAAATGAATATTGGATTAGAAGAAATAATCAAATATTTTGGAATATTTAATTATAAATGATATTTAGAAGAATTATAATATTTTAATCTTTATTTGAATAAAATATTCAAACTAAGATTATATGATAATTAATATAAATAAATTGTAACATTTATTTAATTAATTAAGAATGAAAAGGTGATTAAATATTTAATCGAAATGAAATCATGAACAATATAAATAAATTATTTAAATTTATTTATATGTAGATAGAATCAAAAGATTTTAATTAAATATATTAAAAATATTTAATTAATTACCAGACAATGTGATACGACCATTTTTAAGTGTATACATTTTGCCCCTCTTTGAAGTGATGTGTTTTACGCATTACTTCAAAGAATTTTGAAATTTTGCCCCAAATATTGATTTGAAATGTTGATAGATGTATGTGTATGCCCCCGCAAACGATGAATCGATATTTGAATTTTTGAATTTTTTTTTGAATTTTGATGATTTTAAAGATATCGATTTATCGTTTGAAACTTATGATATGAAGAAATTGCCCTGATAAGATATGAAATGAAAATTTGATAAAGAAATTGCCCCTGGTATGTGAAAATATGATAAAATGCCCCAATTTTACCATTATATAGGTTAAAAATGTCATTTTCCATGTCATTTTCAATTTTAACCTAGTAAAATTTGCAAATTTTGAGCTCTGGGTTGACAATCATGGCACTTCCAGTTCACCTGCACCGTTTCGAGCGTATCCGACGTCATCAGCGGCCGGCGCACTACGGACCTCCGGTATGTGTCTCGTAACTGCTTGTCTGTCGAAAATTTCATTTTGCGCACGTTTTTAATGTTTTAATTCAAAAACATTGAGTTTTAGCGCTCTTAAAGTTTATCGTAGCGCATGCAATAATTTTCGTAGCGCGTTTAATATTGTAGCGCCCTTAAGGCGTATCGTAGCGCATTTGAAATTTTCCATAGCGCATACAATGTCGTAGCGCCTGTGATAGATTTCATAGCGCATTTGATGATTTTCATAGCGCATATGATATCGTAGCGCAACTAAGATGTATTGCAGCGCTCTTAACAAATATTGTAGCGCAAAATATTCCATAGCGCTGTTGATAAGTTTAGTAGCGCTCTTGATTGATTCTGTAGCGCAAAAGTTTATTTAGCGTTGATAAGGAATTTTGTAGCGCCCACAATTAGTTCTGTAGCGCTTCTTGTTCCACATGATAAATTTGTTTTCCAAATTGTTGGAGAACAAATAGTAGCTGATAAATTTTCTTTTAAAGTTGTTAAAAACAAATAGTATAGATAAGTTTTCTCCTAAAGTTGTTAGAAAGAAACTTGATGTTGATTATTTGCGTTCCATGATGATGAAAAACAAATAGTTTGATTAATTTGTTTGCTTCGAAGTTTGTTAAAAACAAACATGATTTTGATATTATTTGTATAACAAATAATTTGATTGATTCATTTTGGATTGATATGTTAAGATGATTTGATATTGATGTTGTTTTGATGATGTATGTGAACAGGAGAGACTAGGTGTCCTGCAGATACGAGAGGCTTTCCCGAGCACATGGTCATTGATTCCACATTTATTACAGTCTGATAGAGATGTGATTGACGCTTGTGGTTTGACTGCATTACTTGATATGCCTGAGGTTCGCCTCAATAGGGCTCTATTGACAGCACTTGCAGAGCGGTGGCATAGCGACACCAACACCTTTCATTTACCGACCGGTGAGATTACAGTGACTCCCGAGGATGTATATCGCATTCTACGGATCCCAGTGATGGGAGAGATTGTTGTTTTTGATAGATGAGAGGCTGGAGGTACTCTTGCTTTGAGACGGATATTTAGAGATGATCAGATTGCTGGGTACTTCATCCCATGGGGTGAGATTACAGATGCCTATCCACCACTACCGGCTGTACTTGCAGGATTCATTGGAGGTGTGTTGTGCCCCGACCATAGGTCGAAGGGGTTCGCGATCGGATGGGGTCGTGTCTTAGAGAGCATGGTGATGCAGGGCACACGATATGCATGGGGTACCTGTATGCTAGCCCACTTATATGACGAGCTACATCACATTGTATATGGTAGAGGCCGGAGTTTTGCTGTCGGATGCTCATTATTACAGATATGGGCATGGGAGCATTTTGTAGTGTTACGTCCATTGACTCGAGGAGATCGTCCACCTGGTCGACCATACAGATGGAGATATTCACATATTATTGCTCAGCCTAGACTGGGCAAACTAGTGTATTGGCAGCGGCTGTTAGATAGTTTGGACACAGTATGTTGGAGGCCATATTTGGATTGTGAGCCATGGCCAGAGGATGTGAGGGAGATGCCTTTTGTATGCACTTCCAGATTTTTGATTGGACGGACCACATGGATCTTGGAGAGATTTCTTGCTGGACGTGTATTGCGACAGTTTGGTCAGACTCAGGGTATGCCTGTTGGTTCAGCTATTTATGCACGGCGACAGGCAGAGCTTGCAGTGTGGGGCCCACGGATCTCTGTAATCACGGTATTCGCGAGAGTTCCACCAGTTTAGATTACTTACGGATATTGTGATCTATTCTGGATGAGGCGACACCACCGGAGTATGTCGCATTATGTTCTCGGCATCTCTCCCGCATTATGTTTGATCTGATGAGAACATTTGCTCTGTCATTAGACTGAGAGGCGTCGTGAAGAGATTAATTCGGTGTGTGATTGAATGTGATGAGGACAAGAGGGTAGTGGGATGATGACTTCGGATGGAATGATGAGTGGTGATGGTAGAGATTGGCGAGGCGGCGAGGAGAAGTGGCGAGGAAATTAGCGGTGGTCTGCGGGTAGAGGTGGACCCGCGGATGGGGCATCGGCCCATCTCCGTCGGTGGATCCAGCGGTAGTAGTCGGATATCCTCTTTGCAGAAGCGATCTGAGAGCTTACCGGGCTCAGCTATCCGCAGGCATAGGCCTTTGTGATTTCGATTCACGAAGTCGGTGACCGATCCTTTGCCGAGAGAATCGCGGCTAGGCGACGTGGTGCGACCATTGCCTTAGCGGAATGATAGCCCTCTGATGGCGGTGCTTGCCTTTTGCGGTGATATGATGAGAGAGGTTCACGAGGAACTCACTAAAAGGAGGCGAGTTTTGCTCGCGCCGGAATGTGATGGAGTCGGTGGCGGAGAGAATACACTGGGTCGCTGATCCTACTCATAATTAGAAGCTCTCATTACTACGGCGGTGCGCTGACATGACCATTACCTCCTAGAAAGAAGATTGCAAAGTGGAAGCGGAGCGAGGTCCATCGAAGGCGAATTAGTGCAGGGAGTCTAAAGGCCGAGCTCTCCATCAGAGGATAGCTCTACCTAGTGTATTGTATATGATCTGTTTTATGATATTCTGTTGAGACATTTTGTATACACCGTTAGATGATCACATTTTTGATGATATTATATCATTTGTAGTTTGACATCCTTGTACATTTTGACATTCATTTTTGAAATATATGAAATGCAGTGATGATTTTACATGATATATATATATGATGTGTACTATATGATAGCTTCATGATTTATGATTATTTATATACATGATTTTATGAGATGAATGAATGTATGATGTTTATGATAAATGTTTTTCTAATGCAATAATTTATGAAATGATGTTTATGATAAATGAATGAATGTATGATGTTTTGTGAATGTCAAAATATACTCAGTCATATTTGAGGAGATATAAATCTTTTATTTTTTTGCCAGCTTTTAGGAATCTATGAATGCAAGATGCAAATTCTAACATGAATGCAACCTATACTAACCATGCAGGACATTCATACAATATTGCCATTTGGAAAGTTTATACATGCTTTTTGTATCATCATAGAGCATTGAAATGTTGAAAGTTAATACAAGCATCAAAGGGTATGTTAGCACCATTGATGACCTGAGTATTGCTTTCATGATTTTAATATAGCAAGTTAATACAAGCATCTAGGTATAATTGAACCGAGATGACCTGAGTATTGCTTGCATAAACAGACAAGAGTTAATCCTTTTCCCATGCAAATTCTGAAATGTCATCCATGATACATAGTAGAGCATGTCTTGCGACCAATTTGCATAGTACTAATAATTTCCTCACAAACTGAGACAAAAGAAAAATCATACTCCTTCCTTGCTTTTCTAGTTCAGAACATCATCGAATTACTCCAGAGATATGATAGAAAATTAAACAACCATTCAAATCTTGTTTAAGGCATTTCAAACATTTATTCAGATTAAGATCATCCAACTTGGTTATCATCATTGATATTCTCACTTCGATAGTTGTTTGGATCATGTTATTGGCATAAACATGTTTGTGATTGAGTTGATTTGACAATGTTCGTTTTGTTTTGTCAAGCTGTTACTTGTCTGCTTGTGATATTTTGAAAGCTCGTTGCCCCTCTCTTGTATTTTTCTGCGTTTTTCCCCCAATGTAAACACAACCTAAAGATAAAAGATATGTACAAATTTCATCAAGCCATGATGAAACCTAAAGATTCCCACTACATGGTATGGATAATGAAAGATATTTACAGATGATAGACGTGGATGAATGATGCCTAAAGTGAAAATAAGACATAAACTAATAAATGGAGGAGCCCATTTCGATCACAAGTAGCGCTTGTTTGCCAAGTTTTCACCACTTGTTTTTATTGCACTTTTTCAATATTTTTCTGATTTTTTAAATTTTTTTCAGGACTTTTTATGATTTTTTTGATTTTTTCAGGACTTTTTATGATTTTTTTGATTTTTTCAGGACTTTTTATGATTTTTTTGATTTTTTCAGGACTTTTTTATGATTTTTTTGATTTTTTCAGGACTTTTAGACATAAAACTTCTTAAGGTGAATACTATTGGTTGGCTCTTCAAACAGGTACCCCTCTGATGTGGATAATTGATATGCTCCAGAACCATATGCTGCTATAATAACAAATGGACCAAGCCAATTAGGTTCAAATTTGCCTTTCTTTTCTCTATCTTGTTGATTACGTGGATTTTCCTTCAAAACTAAGTCACCCACTTGAAATGCCTCGTGGTTTAACTCTGTGGTTATAACTACGAGACATGACTTGTTGATAACCTTTCAAGTGATCAGCTGGATGTTGGCGTCTTTCATCTAATAGTTTGAGTTCTTGAAGGCGAGAAACTCGGTAGTCTTCATCACTTATCAATCCCTTAAGTGAAACCCTAAGCGAAGGTATTTCAACTTCCAATGGTAAGATCGCTTCTGCTCCATAGACTAAAGCATATGGTGTAGCTCCTGTTGGTGTGCGAATACTAGTTCTATATGCCCACAAAGCTGGGTTGAGTTGAACATGCCAATCACGTCCAGCATCATTTACTGTCTTCTTCAATATCTTCAAAATGGTTTTATTAGAAGCTTCTGCTTGACCATTACCCTGTGGATAATAAGGTGTAGAGTACCTGTGTTGGATATGAAATCTTTCACAAAGTTCATCAACATCCTGATTCTTAAAAGGTCTTCCATTATCAGTAACAATAGAATTAGGAATTCCATATCTACAAATAATGTAATTCAGGATAAATGAAGATATCTGTTTACCAGTCACTGTTGTTAGAGGAACAGCTTCAATCCATTTTGTAAAATACTCAGTAGCTGTGATGATAAACTTATGACCATTTGATGATGAAGGATGTATTTTTCCAACAAGATCTAATCCCCACTGAGAAAAGGGCCATGTTGAAATAAAAGGCTGCAATTCTTGTGCAGGTGCATGAATAAGATTCCCATGGATCTGGCATTTAGAACACTTCTTAACAAAAGTAAAAGAATCTTGCTCCATGGTAGGCCAATAGTATCCCATTCCGACAAGTTTCTTTGCTAAGGTCAAACCACTTGAGTGAGTTCCACAAATACCACCGTGAACCTCTTGTAAGGCTTTTTCAGATTCGTCACGGTCAAGACATCTAAGGAGTGTACCATCAAGACCACGTCTATAAAGGATATTGGCAATTAAAGTATAACGGGATGATTGACGAATAAAATTCTGTTTTTGGTTTCGGGATAAATCTAAAGGCAAGATGTTATCTTTCAAATAGGTATATGTTTTTCCATATAAGGGTGAATCTGAACCAGTCAAATGACATATAACTTGGGTTTCACGATTATCATATGTAGGAGAAAACAATTGTTCCACCAAGAATTCATACTTGGTTTGATCTTCTGATATTTGTAATAAAGAAGCAATGGTAGCCATTGCATCTACAGCTTTATTGTCAATTCTTGATATTTGTGAAAACTTAATTGACACAAAATATTTCTTATAATCATCCACCATGTTTTTGTATGGTAACAACTTATCATCTTTGGTTTGATAATCATCATTAATTTGATTAATGATAAGTTGTGAATCACCATAAACTTCCAGCTCTGTAATCTGCCATTCCAAAGCTATCTTTAATCCTATGAGTAATGCCTCATATTCTACTATGTTATTTGTGCAAGGAAACATCAACCGATATGATCGTGAGATGGTATGTCCTTCAGGTGTAACAAAAAGAATCCCTGCCCCCGAGCCATATTGTGTATATGATCCATCAAAGTATAATGCCCATGGTCTCTGAATTGTTGTTGTAAAGACATCTGCATCAGGAAACTCAATATGCATTGGATTGTCTTCTTGTAGAGGAGCTTCAGCTAACTGATCTGCAATGACCTGTCCTTTAATCGCTTTTCGGTCTACATAGTGAATATCAAACTCACTTAATATCATTACCCATTTTGCAAGTCTTCCTGTTAAAGTAGCTCTGCTTAATAGGTACTTTAATGGATCAATCTTTGTTATCAACCTAACTGTATGAGTTAACATATAATGTCGCCACTTTTGAGAAGCAAACACTACTGCAAGACAAGCTTTTTCAATGAAACTGTAGTTTAACTCATGTCTTGTTAAGGTTCTGCTGATATAATATATAGCCCTTTCTTTACCTGTAGAGTCTTCTTGTGCTAGCAATGCACCCAAAGATACTTCTGTTGCTGAAATATAGAGTATAAGCGGCTCTCCCGGAATAGGCGGAATTAGAACTGGTGGATGTGTAAGATATTGCTTAATCTGATTGAATGCTGCTTCACATTTGTCATCCCATTTAAATGGAACATTTTTATGCAATAAATGTGTGAATGGCAAGCTTTTGTCTGCCAGTTGAGCTATAAACCTTCTGATGGACTGTAATCTTCCTTGCAAGGATCTTAATTGACTGATATTTCGTGGTGGAGGCATGTCCATTATAGCTTGTACCTTTTCTGAATCAACTTCTATACCCTTTTCTGAAACAATGTACCCTAGGAGTTTTCCAGATGTAACACCGAAGACACACTTCTTTGGATTCAGTCGAACATTGAATTTTTCCATTCTGACAAAGATTTTTGACAAGATTTCTAGGTGTTCATCTCGTGTATGAGATTTAGCAAGTAAATCGTCAACATAATCTTCCATGAATGTATGCATCATATCATGAAAAATAGTTGTCATTGCTCTTTGATAAGTAGCTCCAGCATTCTTTAACCCGAATGGCATGACATTCCAGCAATAAGTACCCCAAGGACATGTAAACGCTGTTTTATCTTGATCTTCTGGTGCAATTTTTATCTGGTTGTATCCTGAGAATCCATCCATTAATGAATACATTGCATGTCCAGCAGTTAAGTCAACAATCAAATCTATGTTAGGTAAAGGAAAATCATCTTTAGGGCATGCTTTATTTAAATCCCTGAAATCCGTACAAACTCTGATCCTTCCATCTGGCTTTGAAACAGGTACAATGTTTGAAATCCATTCTGCATAATCAATAGTTCGAATGAATCCAACATCTAAAAGCTTCTTTAATTCTTCCTTGACCAATAATGCAACATGTGGATGCATCTTTCTGAGCTTTTGCTTTACAGGTTTTATCCCAGGTTTGATAGATAAATGATGCATTATCAGATTAGGATCTAACCCTGGCATATCAGCATATGACCAAGCAAAGTTAATTTGATTATCCTTCAAGAATTGCATGAATTTCTGGACTTCTTCAACTGTTAATGATGCTGCAATTTGCACAACTTTTGGCTGCTCTGGTGTACTTATGTTGATTGATTCCGTTGGTTCAATCAAAATAGAAGATCTTTCATGATAATACTTGGGAAGAGTGTCAAGTTTCTCATCCTTCAATGCCTCAGAAAGGTTTTCACTGTCAGATTCGCTCTTTATTTTTCTCTTGTTTTGATCTATCACTGCCTTTTTTCGGTTTTCATCAATAGATCCATCTTTTATTTCATTTATTTTGCAGCTAAGAGACTTGACACTCTCCTTGTCAAAATCATGAGTATAAGATTCTTGAATGAAACAATTGTTTTCTTCATTTGAGGAACAAAGGAAAGTTATAACATCTTCATCATTACTGAATGTAGGAATGTGGATAGGTGCGTCAATATCCCAATCTATAAGTTCTGGATAAACTAAAGGCATAGGATCATTAGGTTGGGTAAGGTCTTGAATTGTCAAAGTCATGATGTGGTTGTCATCCTCATGGTAAACAAGGTCTGTGATGGTATTCTCCTGTTGATTATCCATCTCGTTAGAATCTGATTCTTCCTCAATTGAGTCATGATCGCTTTGTAAAATATAATCGAGTGGAGGCCTTGAACCTTCTCCTTGTATAAGAACAGGTGCATATTTATGCATAGTATCAACTTGTTTATCCTTCCAGAATTCATCATTATAAATGGTGTCCCATTCATATTCATTAGAATCAGTATCTGAACTATTTTGCAATTGGAAAACTGATTCATGAGATTTATCTGACACAGATTCTCCTTTATGAACTAATGATGTCTGCTGTGAAGTAAGTTCTTCTTTATCTTTACCATATCCAAGTCCTGTTTTATCACTTGAATGCTTTGAAATAGGCTGAATTGGTTCCACAATTCCTTCTCTTCGTTTCCCTATAGGACCATTTCCTTCATAACCCATCTTTTGCATGATAGCGTACCCTTTACCATATTGTTCTTTAGGTAACTTAATGTGCAAGAGAGATTCATCTTCATCTTTGTATAGCCAATTTAGGATGTCCCTATCTTCAGCTTCTTCTTCAGTGGTATTAGCTCTAATGAATTTTCCATCAAACTTTGTGATTGGCACGGAAGTTTGAGATGTAGAAGCAGTTGCAATCTTTTGATTTGATAAAGTTGGTAATCCATGTGATCTTGGAGAAGGAGGTAAAGTAGAAAAAGATAGTGAATATTCACCTACCCCTTTGTCTTTAAACTTTAGCTTAGTATCAAGATTGTTTGTCAATTCTTGCAATTGGACTTGTAGATTAGAAGAAGAAACAACAAGAGCTTCTCTATTATGTGGCACAAAGACATCTTGACTCACCCTAAGATTGGAACAAGTTTGGGTACTATTGTAATCAGCTTGTATGGTTATTTCTTGTCCATCATATGGAAACTTGATACATTGGTGATATGTTGATGGTACGGCCTGCATATCATGAATCCACGGACGACCCAAAAGTATGTTATAAGACAAATCTCGATCTAGAACCTGACAAAAAGTATTCTTCACAACAGGTCCCACTCTGATAGGTAGCAATATTAATCCCTTAGAAGCTCTTTCTTCATCATCATATGCCTTAATAGTTATCTTCCTTCGTGAATCAATTTCATTTTCTGAAATTCCTAAGGAATTTATCAATTTTAAGGTACAAATATTCAAACCGGCTCCTCCATCTATTAAGACACGTCTAATTCGATGTTTATGGATCATGACTTCAAGATAGAGCGAGGAATTATGTGGATGTGTCATAGAAGCATCATCTTTATCGGAAAATGAAAGACAAGTGGGGGAAGACAAATGTCCTACCATGGCTTGAAATCTGTTTGCATCTAGATCAGTATCAACAGTTGTGTTCACAAGCGCTTCTTCTAAAATATTTTTGTGTATAGGGGATATTTTAAGAAGTTCAAGAATAGAAATTTGAGCTGATGTTTTTCTCAATTGATCAACCAGATTATATTGAGTTGGAGAAGAAATAGTTGTTTTAGACGAACTTCCTTTTAAAACAACCTTTGCTTGACCTCTTGTTGTTACATTAACCTGTTGATATTCTTGTTTTCCTTTAATTTTGATAACATTAATCCGATTATCATCTGTGTAAATATGGCGGATTATATTGTCTTCAACATTATGTATGCTTTTGGCTTTGGTATCCGATGTTTCCCCCTTTTGGTAATTTGGCAAAGGATCTTTGAATGCTTGATGATCATCATTGGTATGATGTCCCTCAATTGTAATAGTACCATTGTCAATTAAATCTTGTACTAGATTTTTCAAAGCTTGACAATTGTTTGTCCTATGGCCTTTACATCGATGATAATTGCAATAATACGAGTCATTCCATGATGGTGGTTTAACTTGTGGTTCATAATCTCTTTGTGGTGGTAAAGTGATAACCTTATTATCAAGAAGTTCCTTGAGAGCAGATTCAAGAGATTGACCCAAAGCAGTAAAAGTCTGTCGATTTGAAAAGAATGAAGGTCTAGACGGATTTGATATTTGGGCATTGCCAAGATTATTATTGAAATTACCATGATTTTGATTGGTATTTTGATTGGTTATGTTCTCTTGCTTGGAAATTTGTCCTTGTTGATTGTTGTTTCCTTGTTGTATTGTATTTCCTTGTGAATTGTTTCTTGGAGCACTTGATAGATTGAAAACGGATGGTCTTGTTCGTAAATTATTTGCATCCACTATACCATCATTAACAACATTTTTGTTTCTATTCCAAAACCTTGTTTTATCGTTGTTTTGATTTGATGTACTTGGATTATCAAGTTTTATCACTCCCCTTTTAACCAAGGCCCCTTCAATAGTGATTGCATTTTCAATCAGTTTTTCAAAGTTATGAGGACAATGAAGGTTAAGCCTATAGCTTAATTCTGGATCAAGGCTATTGATAAAAATATCCATCTTTTCCTTTTCAGGAATAGGACGAGAATATCGTGCAAATAACCTTCTCCATCTTTGTAAAAATGTAGTAAAGGGTTCTCCTACTTTTTTTTTCACTTTACAAAGATCAAGCATTGTTATTTGATGTTGAATATTGTAGGAGTATTGTGAGATAAATTGATTTATCAACTCCTCAAAAGTTTTAATAGGTGGAGTGATTTTTGAAAGCCACTCCATGGATTGTACGCCTAAACTTCGTGGAAATAATCGCATCAAGTAAGTATCATCATAGGCGAATTCAAGACTCATATTTCGGAAATCCCTAACATGGTCTATGGGATCAGTTTTTCCATTATACCTATCATACTTAGGAATTTCGCAATGTTTTGGAAATGGAATCATTTGAAGACTCCTATCAAATGGATAAGGAGATATGTCTTCCAAAACATATTTCTTTGTTGTACCTCCTTGCATTTCCTTTATTTTCCCTTGTAATTCTTTTATCTGTTGGTTAAGAGCACTAAAGTCATTAGGAGGATTTTCAGGATTTTGTTTAATCCCCTCTATGTCAAAGGTGTGAGGCAACTTAGCTCCTTGATTAGCTAATGTAAGAAAATATTTTTTCTTTGTTACGTTCTAGGATTCTCTCCATAAGAGTATGGAATTTAGGATCTTGTTCTGCTTCTTGAAGCTTTTCTTCCGTTATCTCATCAATATTAAATGTTTCCTCTTCTTTTTCATTTCGATCACCCATTTTACTAGTTGTAGTTTCTCCTTCGTCTTTTTCCATTTGTTTTTGAGATCTCGTGAAGACAGGCATAGATTTGTATCAAAATTTTACTCACTTTTGATCAAAAGAGTGAAATAGTGCAATTGATGTGGTATGTATGAAGGTCAAGATAGAATGAAAATTCTATGACTTACATGAAATTTTCTAATCTTGTAACTTGTGTTGTTCCCTAAGTGAAAGGATGACAATCCTGTTGGTGGGAATATAAGCAAAAGATCTAGAAAAGGATGGTTGTTGCACTTTATGAAGTTTTGATCATGGCTTTGTACAAAGATGGATTTAATGATAGATGCCTAATGTTTTCTAAGTTCTCTATTGTAAGATTTGATTTGGACGAGTAGAGTATTCGATTGCTGGTTGGGGAATATAACTAAATCGGATGCGTTGACTATGGTTATGCCTTTGAGAAAGGGCTCTTCTTTGAAAATAAGCTTGTGAATACAAGGGCTCTATGGCATAATCATCTGAAAGACCTCTAACACAATCATGATAC
>VDFB02000015.1:208480227-208746466 GCA_007258455.2 Sequoia sempervirens | reverse complement strand
CTAATCCCCACTGAGAAAAGGGCCATGTTGAAATAAAAGGCTGCAATTCTTGTGCAGGTGCATAAATAAGATTCCCATGGATCTGGCATTTAGAACACTTCTTAACAAAAGTAAAAGAATCTTGCTCCATGGTAGGCCAATAGTATCCCATTCTGACAAGTTTCTTTGCTAAAGTCAAACCACTTGAGTGAGTTCCACAAATACCACCGTGAACCTCTTGTAAGGCTTTTTCAGATTCGTCACGTTCAAGACATCTAAGGAGTGTACCATCAAGACCACGTCTATAAAGGATATTGGCAATTAAAGTATAACAGGATGATTGACGAATAAAATTCCGTTTTTGGTTTCGTGATAAATCTAAAGGCAAGATGTTATCTTTCAAATAGGTATATGTTTTGCCATATAAGGGTGAATCTGAACCAGTCAAATGACATATAACTTGGGTTTCAGGATTATCATATGCAGGAGAAAACAATTGTTCCACCAAGAATTCATACTTGGTTTGATCTTCTGATATTTGTAATAAAGAAGCAATGGTAGCCATTGCATCTGCAGCTTTATTGTCAATTCTTGATATTTGTGAAAATTTGATTGACACAAAATATTTCTTATAATCATCCACCATGTTTTTGTATGGTAACAACTTATCATCTTTTGTTTGATAGTCATCATTAATTTGATTAATGACAAGTTGTGAATCACCATAAACTTCCAGCTTTGTAATCTGCCATTCCAAAGCTATCTTTAATCCTATGAGTAATGCCTCATATTCTACTATGTTATTTGTACAAGGAAACATCAACCGATATGATCGTGAGATGGTATGTCCTTCAGGTGTAACAAAAAGAATCCCTGCCCCCGAGCCATATTGTGTATATGATCCATCAAAGTATAATGCCCATGGTCTCTGAATTGTTGTTGTAAAGACATCTACATCAGGAAACTCAATATGCATTGGATTGTCTTCTTGTAGAGGAGCTTTAGCTAATTGATCTGCAATAACCTGTCCTTTAATCGCTTTTCGGTCTACATAGTGAATATCAAACTCACTTAATATCATTACCCATTTTGCAAGTCTTCCTGTTAAAGTAGCTCTGCTTAATAGGTACTTTAATGGATCAATCTTTGTTATCAACCTAACTGTATGAGTTAACATATAATGTCGCCACTTTTGAGAAGCAAACACTATTGCAAGACAAGCTTTTTCAATGAAACTGTAGTTTAACTCATGTCTTGTTAAAGTTCTGCTGATATAATATATAGCCCTTTCTTTACCTGTAGAGTCTTCTTGTGCTAGCAATGCACCCAAAGATACTTCTGTTGCTGAAATATAGAGTATAAGCGGCTCTCCCGGAATAGGCGGAATTAGAACTGGTGGATGTGTAAGATATTGCTTGATCTGATTGAATGCTGCTTTACATTTGTCATCCCATTTAAATGGAACATTTTTATGCAATAAATGTGTGAATGGCAAGCTTTTGTCTGCCAGTTGAGCTATAAACCTTCTGATGGACCGTAATCTTCCTTGCAAGGATCTTAATTGACTGATATTTCATGGTGGAGACATGTCCATTATAGCTTGTACCTTTTCTGGATCAACTTCTATACCCTTTTCTGAAACAATGTACCCTAGGAGTTTTCCAGATGTAACACCGAAGACACATTTCTTTGGATTCAGTCGAACATTGAATTTTTCCATTCTGACAAATATTTTTGACAATATTTCTAGGTGTTCATCTCGTGTATGAGATTTAGCAAGTAAATCGTCAACATAATCTTCCATGAATGTATGCATCATATCATGAAAAATAGTTGTCATTTCTCTTTGATAAGTAGCTCCAGCATTCTTTAACCCGAATGGCATGACATTCCAGCAATAAGTACCCCAAGGACATGTAAACGTTGTTTTATCTTGATCTTCTGGTGCAATTTTTATCTGATTATATCCTGAGAATCCATCCATTAATGAATACATTGCATGTCCAGCAGTTAAGTCAACAATCAAATCTATGTTAGGTAAAGGAAAATCATCTTTAGGGCATGCTTTATTTAAATCCCTGAAATCCGTACAAACTCTGATCCTTCCATCTGGCTTTGAAACAGGTACAATGTTTGAAATCCATTCTGCATAGTCAATAGTTCAAATGAATCCAACATCTAAAAGCTTCTTTAATTCTTCCTTGACCAATAATGCAACATGTGGATGCATCTTTCTGAGCTTTTGCTTTACAGGTTTTATCCTAGGTTTGATAGATAAATGATGCATTATCAGATTAGGATCTAACCCTGGCATATCAGCATATGACCAAGCAAAGTTAATTTGATTATCCTTCAAGAATTGCATGAATTTTTGGACTTCTTCAACTGTTAATGATGCTGCAATTTGCAAAACTTTTGGCTGCTCTGTTGTACTTATGTTGATTGATTCCGTTGGTTCAATCAAAATAGAAGATCTTTCATGATAATACTTGGGAAGAGTGTCAAGTTTCTCATCCTTCAATGCCTCAGAAAGGTTTTCACTGTCATATTCGCTCTTTATTTTTCTTTTGTTTTGATCTATCACTGCCTTTTTTCGGTTTTCATCAATAGATCCATCTTTTATTTCATTTATTTTGCAGCTAAGAGACTTGACACTCTCCTTGTCAAAATCATGAGTATAAGATTCTTGAATGAAACAATTTTTTTCTTCATTTGAGGAACAAAGGAAATTTATAACATCTTCATCATTACTGAATGTAGGAATGTGGATAGGTGCGTCAATATCCCAATCTATAAGTTCTGGATAAACTAAAGGAATAGGATCATTAGGTTGGGTAAGGTCTTGAATTGTCAAAGTCATGATGTGGTTGTCATCCTCATGGTAAACAAGGTCTGTGATGGTATTCTCCTGTTGATTATCAATCTCGTTAGAATCTGATTCTTCCTCAATTGAGTCATGATCGCTTTGTAAAATATAATCGAGTGGAGGCCTTGAACCTTCTCCTTGTATAAGAACAGGTGCATATTTATGTATAGTATCAACTTGTTTATCCCTCCAGAATTCATCATTATAAATGGTCTCCCATTCATATTCATTAGAATCAGTATCTGAACTATTTTGCAATTGGAAAACTGATTCATGAGATTTATCTGACACGGATTCTCCTTTATGAACTAATGATGTCTGCTGTGAAGTAAGTTCTTTATCTTTACCATAGCCAAGTCCTGTTTTATCACTTGAATGCTTTGAAATAGGCTGAATTGGTTCCACAATTCCTTCTCTTCATTTCCCTATAGGACCATTTCCTTCATAACCCATCTTTTGCATGATAGCGTACCCTTTACCATATTGTTCTTTAGGTAACTTAATGTGCAAGAGAGATTCATCTTCATCTTTGTATACCCAATTTAGGATGTCCCTATCTTCAGCTTCTTCTTCAGTGGTATTAGCTCTAATGAATTTTCCATCAAACTTTGTGATTGGCACGGAAGTTTGAGATGTAGAAGCAGTTGCAATCTTTTGATTTGATAAAGTTGGTAATCCATGTGATCTTGGAGAAGGAGGTAAAGTAGAAAAAGATAGTGAATATTCACCTACCCCTTTGTCTTTAAACTTCAGTTTAGTATCAAGATTGTTTGCCAATTCTTGCAATTGGACTTGTAGATTAGAAGAAGAAACAACAAGAGCTTCTCTATTGTGTGGCACAAAGACATCTTGACTCACCCTAAGATTGGAACAAGTTTGGGTACTATTGTAATCAGCTTGTATGGTTATTTCTTATCCATCATATGGAAACTTGATACATTGGTGATATGTTGATGGTACGGCCTGCATATCATGAATCCACGGACGACCCAAAAGTATGTTATAAGACAAATCTCGATCTAGAACCTGACAAAAAGTATTCTTCACAACAAGTCCCACTCTGATAGGTAGCAATATTAATCCCTTAGAAGCTCTTTCTTCATCATCATATGCCTTAATAGTTATCTTCCTTCGTGAATCAATTTCATTTTCTGAAATTCCTAAGGAATTTATCAATTTTAAGGTACAAATATTCAAACTGGCTCCTCCATCTATTAAGACACGTCTAATTCGATGTTTATGGATCATGACTTCAAGATAGAGCGAGGAATTATGTGGATGTGTCATAGAAGCATCATCTTTATCGGAAAATGAAAGACAAGTGGGGGAAGACAAATGTCCTACCATGGCTTGAAATCTGTTTGCATCTAGATCAGTATCAACAGTTGTGTTCACAAGCACTTCTTCTAAAATATTTTTGTGTATAGGGGATATTTTAAGAAGTTCAAGAATAGAAATTTGAGCTGATGTTTTTCTCAATTGATCAACCAGATTATATTGAGTTGGAGAAGAAATAGTTGTTTTAGATGAACTTCCTTTTAAAACAACCTTTGCTTGACCTCTTGTTGTTACATTAACCTGTTGATATTCTTGTTTTTCTTTAATTTTGATAACATTAATCCGATTATCATCTGTGTAAATATGGCGGATTATATTGTCTTCAACATTATGTATGCTTTTGGCTTTGGTATCCGATGTTTCCCCCTTTTGGTAATTTGGTAATTTGGCAAAGGATCTTTGAATGCTTGATGATCATCATTGGTATGATGTCCCTCAATTGTAATAGTACCATTGTCAATTAAATGTTGTACTAGATTTTTCAAAGCTTGACAATTGTTTGTCCTATGGCCTTTACATCGATGATAATTGCAATAATACAAGTCATTCCATGATGTTGGTTTAACTCGTGGCTCATAATCTCTTTATGGTGGTAAAGTGATAACCTTATTATCAAGAAGTTCCTTGAGAGCAGATTCAAGAGATTGACCCAAAGCAGTAAAAGTTCGTCGATTTGAAAAGAATGAAGGTCTAGACGGATTTGATATTTGGGTATTGCTAAGATTATTATTGAAATTACCACGATTTTGATTGGTATTTTGATTGGTTATGTTCTCTTGCTTGGAAATTTGTCCTTGTTGATTGTTGTTTCCTTGTTGTATTGTATTTCCTTGTGAATTGTTTCTTGGAGCACTTGATAGATTGAAAACGGATGGTCTTGTTCCTAAATTATTTGCATCCACTATACCATCATTAACAACATTTTTGTTTCTATTCCAAAACCTTGTTTTATCGTTGTTTTGATTTGATGTACTTGGATTATCAAGTTTTATCACTCCCCTTTTAACCAAGGCCCCTTCAATAGTGATTGCATTTTCAATCAGTTTTTCAAAGTTATGAGGACAATGAAGGTTAAGCCTATAGCTTAATTCTGGATCAAGGCTATTGATAAAAATATCCATCTTTTCCTTTTCAGGAATAGGACGAGAATATCGTGCAAATAACCTTCTCCATCTTTGTAAAAATATAGTAAAGGGTTCTCCTACTTTTTGTTTCACTTTACAAAGATCAAGCATTGTTATTTGATGTTGAATATTGTAGGAGTATTGTGAGATAAATTGATTTATCAACTCCTCAAAAGTTTTAATAGGTGGAGTGATTTTTGAAAGCCACTCCATGGATTGTACGCCTAAACTTCGTGGAAATAATCGCATCAAGTAAGTATCATCATAGGCGAATTCAAGACTCATGTTTCGGAAATCCCTAACATGGTCTATGGGATCAGTTTTTCCATTATACCTATCATACTTAGGAATTTCGCAATGTTTTGGAAATGGAATCATTTGAAGACTCCTATCAAATGGATAAGGAGATATGTCTTCCAAAACATATTTCTTTGTTGTACCTCCTTGCATTTCCTTTATTTGCCCTTGTAATTCTTTTATCTGTTGGTTAAGAGCACTAAAGTCATTAGGAGGATTTTCAGGATTTTGTTTAATCCCCTCTATGTCAAAGGTGTGAGGCAACTTAGCTCCTTGATTAGCTAATGTAAGAAAATATTTTTCTTTGTTACGTTCTAGGATTCTCTCCATAAGAGTATGGAATTGAGGATCTTGTTCTGCTTCTTGAAGCTTTTCTTCCGTTATCTCATCAAGATTAAATGTTTCCTCTTCTTTTTCATTTCGATCACCCATTTTACTAGTTGTAGTTTCTCCCTCGTCTTTTTCCATTTGTTTTTGAGATCTTGTGAAGACAGGCATAGATTTGTATCAAAATTTTACTCGCTTTTGATCAAAAGAGTTAAATAGTGCAATTGATGTGGTATGTATGAAGGTCAAGATAGAATGAAAATTCTATGACTTATACAAAATTTTCTAATCTTGTAGCTTGTGTTGTTCCCTAAGTGAAAGGATGAAAATCCTGTTGGTGGGAATATAAGCAAAAGATCTAGAAAAGGATGGTTGTTGCACTTTATGAAGTTTTGATCATGGCTTTGTAAAAAGATGGATTTAATGATAAATGCCTAATGTTTTCTAAGTTCTCTATTGTAAGATTTGATTTGGACGAGTAGAGTATTCAATTGCTGGTTGGGGAATATAACTAAAACGGATGCGTTGACTATGGTTATGCCTTTGAGAAAGGGCTCTTCTTTGAAAATAAGCTTGTGAATACAAAGGCTCTATGGCATAATCATCTGAAAGACCTCTAACACAATCATGATACCTATGAAGAAAAGTTCTATATTTAAGTAAAAATTTTCGACTTTGATATAAGAATTTTTGTTTCTTCAATAATTTCTTGTGGTTGAGAGGTTTCTTTGGCTTCTTAATCCTTTTGGAAACGGATTTTTTTACAAACTTTGTAGATTTCCAATCTCGTAACATGAGATTGATCAATATGATAATGAGAGCTTTGGATGATCTTTATCTAAATTAATGTAGTGAAAACACATCAAACAAATTGAAAACAATTGTTTTTAAGTCCTATGCTAAACATTAAGTGTGTAACCAAAATGTTTTTCAAAAATTGTTTTAACAGGTTTTACACATGACAAGCACTTCAAACAGACTCACTCTTAGTTTTCAAGTAGGTCATCATAGCAATCAACAACCCACATCTTAAAACTGCGTCGACTCACACAACCGTGTCACCCCCGAAAGGGCGCCCGTGTTTTTGTCTTTTCCAGGTGCGTACTCAGAGTGACGGAAGTGGATACCGGATCCCCTGAGCAAACAATCCTTGGCAGTTATATGGTGAGTATCTTGGGGGTAGATTCTTCCCTCCCCTGCACTGTGACTGAGATGATGTTTGGATACTGACTCGGTTAGCTACTACACTAGGTTCGTAGTAAGGATTTCCGTTCGGTGCGGCAAATGATAAACTCCCTCGAGAGACCTCCCTACCTTTAGAACAAAGGCTTTGGGGATGGTTATCATGCACACTACCGTCAAAAGAGGGTTTCCCCAATTTTGCTTTAAATTTTATAGTGGGGTGGAATAGCCTGGCTTTGGCTTGAACCCACTTGAGTCGTTCCTCTTGGGTGAGTACTTTTTCCCACAAGAGCAGGCTCTCTACAAGGTTGTAATAAAACTTAAAGATGCATAAAAAGAAATAAGTGAGTTTGGCATTTTGATCACCCAGTTAAGGGGAGAGCATAGGCCTATCACTTGAGAACAAAGCAAACACTAGATTCAATTTTAAGCACCAAATTGAAATTTTCTAAACTAAGTGAAGATTTTGCTTCACATAAACAGAAAATTCATTTTAAGCTAAAATTGAAAAATGATGTGTCTATCCTAGGATTGGTTCGTTTTTCTTTAAATGGCTACCCTAGGATTGCTTCGTTTTATCCTTTAGATGACTACCCTAGGATTGGTTAATTTTATCCTTAAGATGACTATCCTAGGATTGGTTAATTTTATCCTTAGATTATTAACTGTCCGCGGCTGCGTCGGAATCAGTTAAAACTAAACTACGAGTACAGATTACAGATTACAGTGTTTTAAAAAAAATTTGCGCTGCAAGAAATATTATGGGCGCTGAAATAATCATTACGGGCGCTACAATACAATTTATGGGCGCTGAAACAGTCTTCACGGGCGCTGAAACAGTCTTCACGGGCGCTAAAACAGTCTTCACGGGTGCTGAAACAGTTTTCACAGGCACTGAAAGATTTGTCACGGGCGCTGAAAGATTTGTCACGGGCGCTGAAACAGTTTTCACGGGCGCTGAAAGATTTGTCACGGGCGCTAAACTGGAGGTATTCTTCCAAAGCGTGTCATCTGCACTATTCAGTATTTTTTGTAACTGTCAAAAAAAAACTACAAACAAAACATTAAAAAGGGGCAAGAGCCCCACGGTGGGCGCCAAAAATGTGTATATGCTTAATTGTAAACTAAATGAAAACATAAAACACTAAATGAAACATTAATCTAAAGAAATTGAAAACAAATTAACAAACAAAATCTTTAGTGCCGTCCCATTTTTCTCTATCCACAGAGATTCTTTTGAAGCTTTTTGGCTCTCAGATTGTGTAAGCTTCTCCAAATGGCTGCTGCAGAACGAGTATGCAAAGGAAAACTATTCTAGATGCTGATGAAAGTGAAAATGCAGATGAATATGGACAGGGGCTGTAGATTATGTACAGGGGCTGTGAATTGAAAATGTCATGATTCTACTGCTATTATGCTATGATTCTATGCTATTGCTATGAAAATGCTCTATGAATGCTGGGAATACTATGCAATTTGCCTATAGTTTACTTGCTTAAAATTCTATATGATTTTGGAGCTCCCGGCAGCTGTATTTATAGATTTTTGCAGGCTTCATCCTTGCTGGCAAGAATCTATGGCTATGAATTGTCTGGTAGGTTTGAATGGTGAGAGATTGAGAGGTTGAGAAGAAAATGGGGGAGGTTGAGAGGTTGGAGAGAAGAATGGAAGCTTGTCTTCAACCCACGGGAACAAGCCTGCACAGGAACAGAGAAATTTAATTTTCTGTTTTGGCAGTTTGTTTCCCAGGAGTTGAAGATAAATCCCAAATTAAATAAATATTTAAATTTATTTAATTTCATTTATTGCTTTTGATATTTGATTTTTGATTTTTGAAAATTATAGAAGAATTAATTAAATATTTTGGAAATATTTAATTGTGATATGACTTTAGAAGATTTTTGAAATATTAAAAGATTTAATTAAATATTTTTGGAAATATTTAATTATGAATAGATTTTTGAATTGAATTGGAGGAATTTTGAAATGATTTTAAAATGAATATTGGATTAGAAGAAATAATCAAATATTTTGGAATATTTAATTATAAATGATATTTAGAAGAATTATAATATTTTAATCTTTATTTGAATAAAATATTCAAACTAAGATTATATGATAATTAATATAAATAAATTGTAACATTTATTTAATTAATTAAGAATGAAAAGGTGATTAAATATTTAATCGAAATGAAATCATGAACAATATAAATAAATTATTTAAATTTATTTATATGTAGATAGAATCAAAAGATTTTAATTAAATATATTAAAAATATTTAATTAATTACCAGACAATGTGATACGACCATTTTTAAGTGTATACAAAAGTCATTCCCCAAATGACACATCATCAATCTTAAATAAAATGCTTTGATGCTATTTTCTAGGTGATTGACTTGTGTCCCCAGCTAGCTGATGTAGTATGCACTAATCTCAAGGTAATTGCCCTAGTTGTCCTCTTTCCCAATTTGCTACTTCTTGGAAAACTCTTGGAATTTATGGAATACCCCATTAAGGTCAACCTAACTAGGAATTAGAATAAAATTTAATCTCAAATTGATTGAACTTAATCGATCTTCATATTTTTTCAAAGTCTTATCCCAATCAATCTTCATCCCTTGATACTCATGCAAAATAGTGATGTACATAGATGCATCCTCCAAATAATTTTTCGTAATTGACCCATCTTCAACTTAAGAGTACACCTCCTTCCACCATTGTTTTAATTGATCAATCTTCAAGTATTCCTAACTGATCTTTCTTCTAGTCATGATATCCAAAAACAATATGCAACCAGCAAGAATATCATCTAATTTATTTTGTGTTTCTGGAATCTGCTCCAATGCCTTATCCATGATATCTCTTTTTAATTTAAAGGCCTCAATCCATACTTTTGGATTATCTATATCCTTAGAGACTAAAATATCTTCTTTCACCAATATCTCTCTGGGAACTTCTATCACCTTTACCAACCTTGTCATGGATTTATCATTAATAGCATTACATTCCGTTGCTACTTGTTGCATAGTATTTTGAAAAGAAAGAATCTTTTTATGTAATTGTAAAATATCTTCAATCAAAATAGGACCCTTTTGATAAACCCCATTTATCCATTGTTGGGTCACTTGTACTGATGTCTTCATCTTCTCAACCTCATTTATGGCATCCTTAGACAATATACTGGCCTAGGTGGATGTACCTTCTTGTGTTTGAGTTTGCAAAGGTTTGACAAGGTGCTAGATATACTTCTACAACTCTTCTACTTGTTTTGTAGCTTTTCTTTTTCTTGTACCTCCTTGTCCAATCTTTTCAAGACCACATCTATAGAATCCTTTAAATCTTCAATTTATTGCTTCTTTGTAGATGGTCCCAGATTGATTGTTTGTACATTATAGTCTGTAGGGGTGGCCTCTTTTTTATTCTTCCCAACAGTAGGTGTGGAAATATGTAAGACCTTGTTATTAGACTCATCCTTTCTAATCTTGGAGACTACTCTTGCTTTCTTTTTCTCCTTAGTCCTTCCTAAGCTTACCAAAAAACTGTCCCAATTTGGAACTATCTTTTCAGTCACAACTGGCTTAGATTTTAAGCTTTCTCTCAACCAGTCAGGAGTAGTTTAATCTTCTACATTTGTATCAGCATGGGGACTAGTTTTTCCTCAGAGGTCTTTTGACTTATCCATTTTAGGATTCTTTGATCGTTTCACCTCTTTATTCACATCTTCTTTATTTGATTCTAGAATTTTCTCTTTCCTCGATGATACATTAGGAACCTCTTTTTTCTTTTTAGGCTTCCTTTTTCCTCTTCTCTAGAAAAATTCTTCTCCAATTTCTCTCCAAGGTTGCTAAGCTATCCATATTTAGGAGTCTCTGGCTCCTTTGTATCCAACTTTCATTTTTTGGAGGCCTTTATTGCATTCTTTGTTATCTTCCCTTCTTCTTTATTAGAGTGATTATCTTGAGGAGGTGATTTGGGAGGAGTTCCTTCTATAGTTACCTCTTTTGTGACTCCCTCCTTATTAAATTATGGCTCATTTGCAACCTTCTCTAGCTCTTTAGCAACTTTATCTTTCCCCTCCAAGTTAGGAAATGGAATCCCTAAACTAGCAAATGCCTTGCTTGTGTAAACTTGGGTTTTATCCCTAGAACTCTCTATATCAATTGTTTCTTCAGCGCCATGTGACTTCTCCCCACTTTCTTTATCTTTATGTTGTTTCTTTGAGGGAGAAGCACCCTTGTTTCCTCCTCTAACCAACTTTCTTCTCTTACAAGGATGATCTTCTTCTACTTGTTTAGTGACTACTTTTGTGGTGGGATTTCTTTTCTTTAGCATTGGATGTCTCTTAGACTCCTCTGCCTTAGCCTTAGCCTAACCCCTAGTTATTCTCTTAATTACTAATGGTTCATCTTCTTCAGATTCTTCCTCCTGGGTAACAGGAACATCCTCTGAGGAAGACTGGGATTCCAAAACTCCCATTAACTCATATGTAGGATTGGTACCATCTGCTTCCAAATTTAGAATTTTATGCTTGGCCCATTGCTTTGAATACTTAATTATAGAGGCATTAATATGGTCTAACTCCACTACTTCTTCTTCAACCCAATCTATAGGAGGTAGAGGTTTGTTTTGAAATTGCATATAATCATGGTATTATATTACCTTATCCTCATCTTCAATTTGATATAGCACTTGTACCACTCTATATAGGCTTATAATATTTAATGAAATCCTATAAAACTTTCTCTTTTCTACCTCAAATTCATCTCTAAAATTGGCCCAATAGTCCTCTATATCATCTCAATTCCTATAGTCTATGTTAGCCATCTTTTGGGCTACTCCATATGGATCAAAATTATGACTAATAGAATGTAAGAGCAAACGGAGATATGCCATTTTTTATTTTGAATACTAAGCACTTTGGATTGTTGGGAAAGCCTCCCAACCATTGATTTCCAAGGGGAATTCCCCACTAACTCTAGCCTTATGCATACCTTTCAAAACTTGATCAAAAGCAACCAACTACCTTGTTACCTCCGTCAATACAACCTTATCAGTTGGATACCTCTGGAGCCTGTATGGAACCTTAGGACTACCTTGGATCCTGATGTAGGTGAACTTTGGGAAATGTAGGAACCAATATCCATACTTCTTTATCAATTCCATAACATCATTAGAAATCCTTACATGTAGTTACTCCTAAAAAGTTCTTGTAATATAAATGGTAAAAGCATCATTTACCATTCTATAGTTTGAAGTATTAAGATGGAGCTGAGGGTAGATTCCATACACTCTGTCCTATCCAATAGTGCCTTTGTAGCTCAAACCCTTATACTTGTAATGCCTTGCCAACATATAGACCACATAGGAAGTCATAGTAAAATTTCTTGTGTCCTACACAAATCTCAATTGTTTATCCAAATTATCACTAATTAAACCTTCCCAATGATAGTTGACTCCCTTATCTATTTGTCCTATCACATAGAACATCCAGTCTTCAAACATTGCAACTTTCTCTAATCCCATCGCTCTGCTGAGAAGAGTGATCATATCACTGTATTCCAACTTGAAATCACTTTTGTGTAATTGTTTTGGTAACTTGGAGTAGTGAGATCTAGGCTTTTCTATCCATGAAGCATTCATTATTTCTAGTGCTTGATCAGGATCATCAGTATAAACTTCCTTGTCGTGTCTATGTTGAACTTCACTAGCTTCTTGTGTGTAGCAATATCAAATGCTTCTTCCAATGACTCCTCTGTTAGATTTTCCATAATTATTCTTCCTTGGGGTCCCACTATCACTCTCCTATCTAAATCATAGTGTTTGGCATAGTCCATGATTAACTCTGGACATTGCATTGATGGAGGAAATCCTGCAGCTTGTGCCAATTCTATCTTCACCAACCTTCTAGCCAATTCAGTGGGAACATTACAATACAACCTTTGCTTGAAGTATTTATAGTCAACATGCCCCATATTTGTATCTCCAACTCCTACCCAGTGAGAAGCTATCTTTGACTCTAAGAGTCTCCCCTTAAAGTCATACTTCATTTTCTCTGCTCTTGTTAACTCCTCTGTGACTGGTTTAGTTGCCTTTCCCTTAGTAGTCTTGGCCTTGCTAGACTTTGCTTGTATCTGGTTAGAAAAAAAACCATAATAACTCAAAATACAAAGCAAAATTAATCATTACATCAGTACATCGTTAGCTTAATCATCATATTTCACAAGCAATATGTAACACTTCATTATTCATGGTTAAGCTCCCAAAACCAGGTTCTAAGTCCTTAAAATCCAAGTTATAACAACTTTCAAGTTTTTACTCATGTCAAGGATTTTGGGTATTTCGGCTCCTCATGGATTTTCAGGGAATCCAGGCCCTCATGGATTCTGCAAAGAAGCATTCTTTGAAAAATCCACAAGCACGTGGATTCCATGAAACACAATAACACATGGTAAAATTAATCATCAAGCATTATGTAACCTCCCTTATGATTCAAATGCACATGATAACTGAAATTTGAACATTGTACGCACAAATCATGACCCAAATAACATCATGACAATCAAAATTATGCTAATTATGAAATATCGAGAAATCTAAGCAAGCGTGAAATCCATCAAAGTCAAATTTTTGGGTAATCCAAGTGTCTATGGATTTTGCGAAATGCAACTTATTGAGAAATACAAAGAGGTGTGAATTTCGTGAAACTAGGCGAGTTAAGTAATGAAAAGGTTCAAGGATTCCATGAAATGCAACTCATTGAGGAATCCAAAGAGGTGTGAATTTTGTGAAACTAGGCGAGTTGAGTAATGAAAGGGTTTAAGGATTCCATCAAATGCAACTCATTGAGAAATCCAAGCATCAAAGGATTTAGCCAAAAATATCATAACTTGGAGAATCCAACAGATGATAGATTTCGTGAAAAACCAATGTTTTGGTGCTTTCTAAGGCACATGGATCTCACAAAAGAATGAATGTTGGGTTTTCCAAAATTTGAAGGATTAAGTGATAATTCCAAGCCTAGATAATCATACCTCTACATTCACCACTCAACCATAATTCAACCTTTAAATGCAATCACAAACTCAAATCAATGACAAACCCAAATGTATTGCACATCGATGAACACAACCATTCCAATTGTATTTCAACATAAAAAAATCTAGGGTTCTAATAGTAACACACGTAGTAATTTTAAATCAATAGGAGGATAATCAAATCAATTAATGATGAAATTTCAAACATGACTCAAGGATGCCCTAGTTTGTGTCAATCAAATCTAGAATCAACAAAATGCATTAAATTTACAATAAAAGCATAAACCCTAGTTCATTGGCGATGCCCTAAACTCTAGTTCATATTTCAAATGCAACTGATAAACACAATAAAATAAATTTTGAAATACAAACCAAATCAAACTAATTAAAAGCTAAGTGAAAATCCATAAAAATGAGTTTCAAGTTCATAATTTGATGACTGGTACAAATACATTTTGATTGATAATCTATCCTCCAAATCGATGATAAATTCACTTACAAAACTAATCGGAGGGAGATTTAGATCCTACCTTGTGGTTTGAATGGAAAAAATAAAGCATAAAAATTGTACCTTGAAATCCCTAGATGATAGCAAAGTGATGTAGTGCTAAGGGGTTCAAAGATACAAATTTCTCAATTCCACAAACAATTCAAAGTAGTGATCTCACAAACCATATCCATTTACAATTTTGGGGCATTCTTAGACAACAACCCAACGTAAGAAACCTAACTCTCTTCTTGTCCTTTAGTGCACCTTTCAAAATATGATTACCTTTTCATTATGTCCTTAAACAATTCAAATCCTCAAATAGGGATGTTTTGTAACAACACCCTTCAAAATAAACCTTCCCACAACTAGTCCCAATTAGGCCACATTAACAAAATAAATCCAAGATATCATTCACTCAAACCCTCAAACTCCATTCAAGCAATTCAACAAGTGACAAAATTCCAAAATCAACAAACTACATCAGGAATAACAACCACTCATGTGACAAAACTCCAAACACAAGTTTATGCCAGACTTCATAAGGGTTTATAGGAAATGTGCAATCCAACCCTCAACCACCTTACCATAGCTTACAACATGTTCAAATATACCTGCACTCACTAAATAAACCATCTTCCATGCATATTTCATGTCATTTCAATAAACACCTTTCCTAATCCTTCATTTTTGACTCTAAAATGTGACTGCCATAAGACTGCCTGAACAAGACAGTATACTAAAATGCATTCAAAGGCCTATAGATCATAGAAACCACTTAAAGAAGGGATCACAACACATTTTAATAAATTTTCCAATAATTTTTACCCAAGAAGATTACCCATTTCTCAAACAAATCACTGGAACTTCACTAAACATTGTTATTTTCTAGATTTTTACACAAAACACAATCCTAGGGCATCATTGTTTTATATGCTAACATTTATATTTTGTTCTAAAAACTTGTAATATTAAAATATATACAAAGATAAACCATCTCACCAAAAATTATCATTTTTTCATATGTCAGAACATGAGAAAAGCAATTTTATTTACCTTTGTATACCCTAGAAGAGGGTTTCTGGCTGTTTGTAAAGAAAGGACAATAAATCTCTTATTTCTCCATGAAATTCAATGAGACCAATTGAAAAATGATCTAGACTCATATTTTTACCAATTCCAATGACCTCCCCTCAAAAATATATCCATACAAGATCATATTGAAGCCTACAAATACATTTTACTAGTCTGACACACATAAAATACAAAGTTTTATTCATGCAACAGGGGTTTCTCATTGATTTCATTCATATTAAAACTTCCCCTCCACTTCAAAACAATGTACAATGCCCTTATGAAGGCTTTTCAACTTCCTTAATTGAAAGAAACTGATTCAAACTACCCATGACCTTTGGCCTCCTACATTTGCATCTTTTTTTGCACTTTTGCAATTACAATATTTCGACAACTTTACATTATTATGCAATTTCAATCTCATGGAATCTAAATGACTCAATATCCCTATTAAATCATTAAGTGGTATCAAATGACCATATTTGAATGACAAAATTTAAAATGCACCTAAAACCAAATACATAGCCAAAATTGACAAAACTTGAAAATTGGACTTCAAACCTTCCAAACAAACCTAAATACCTATCAAATGACTTAGATACATAAGAATGGTCTTGAAAGACCTTATTGAATGACCCCTAAGAACTTATTTACAAATTTTCCCCATGGAGGTTTGAATGAAACAAGGTGCTCCTGCACCAAACTCCCCTTGAAAAAGAAACTCAAGTCCCTTGAGGTAGCAAAGAGTAAATAACCTACAAAAAGAAAAGTATCTTCACCATCACCTGCAATCACAAAGATTTGTGAGTGGTATAAATCTGATTCCTTGAAATGAGTGTCTTCCTTAAAATGTATCTTCATCTTGACCCTTGGTTTACTCCTTGAAATCATAAACACAATAAGAAAAATGTGTCCTCCTTCCACCTTCACATCATGTATATGCTCAAACTCATCCACAAACTTTGCACCTTGGTTTTCATTATGTTCTACCAACCATAATGTCTCTACACATGCGGACTCATCATAAGCATAAGTTTTTACTTGGAGAAAATTGAAAAGGCCATTAACCTCCTTATGAAACAATGAAGTAAGCATTGTGTTCTCATACCTTGGTAGCCCACTTTGTATCTACAAATCCAATCCATCTTTTCCCTTCTCTTTATCAAATTTGATCACCAACTCATCTTTTTCTTCTTTCTTCACCATTAAAAGTTCCTTTACACTTGTTGTCTTTATGTCTTCAAGGCCTTCAACCTTTAAGAGCTCTTCTCTTTCCACTTGCTTGAACTCTCCATTATCAACAATCTCTTCAACTTGTTTTCTTTGTTCTACCTTCAATAAGGGCTTCATCTTCTCCTCTTGTTTTCTTCTCAACATAATCTTCTCAATAGGCCATGTGACGCTTTCCTTGTTTGGTAAGTGCCAACTATGTTTAGTTTGCTCATGTAACTACATGATCTCTTCTTGTCTCTCCCTTAGTAGTTCTCAAACTTTCTCTAATTCTTTGATCTTTTGTTCAACCTCCAACTAGTTTGATTTCTCTCTTTTCTTCTTCCTCTCTCTTTCCTCTTATTTCCTCTTTTTTTCCTTTTCTTGAGAACCCTCAACCTACTGGTATCTTCTCAAAAAATCCATCTTCTACTCTAAGCAAGTCCCTTTAACCTTTCTTCTCAACTTCTTTACCTCACCTAGGTCTTTCCACTTTTCCCTTTACTTAGTCTTTTGGCCACCAACCTTCACACAACCACAAATGAACAACCACAAAACCATCTGCCTAGACCATTTTGAGCTCTCATACCAACTGATGTAGTGCTAAGGGGTTCAGAGATACAAATTTCTCAATTCCACAAACAATTCAAATTAGTGATCTCACAAACCATATCCATTTACACTTTTGGAGCATTCTCAGACAACAACCCAACATAAGAAACCAACAACCTAACACTGTTCATGTCCTTTAGTGCACCTTTCAAAATCTAATTACCTTTTTATTCTTCGCTTAAACAATTCAAATTCTCAAATAGGGATGTTTTGTAACAACACCCTTCAAAATAAACCTTCCTACAAAAACTAGGCCCAATTAGGCCACATTAACAAAAAAAATCCAAGATATCCTTCAATCAGACCCTCAAAATCATTCAAGCACATTCAAAAAGTGACAAAATTCCAAAATCAACAAACTACATTAGGAATAACAACCATTCATGTGACAAAACTCCAAACACAGGTTTATGCCAAACTTCATAAGTGTTTATAGGAAATGTGCAATCCAACCCTCAACCACCTTACCATAGCTTCCAACATGTTCAAATATACCTGAAATCACTAAATAAACCATCTTCCATGCATAGTTCATTTCATTTCAATAAGCACCTTTCCTAATCCTTCATTTTTGACTCCAAAATGTGAATGCCATAAGACTACCTGAACATGACAGTATACTAAAATGCATTCAAAGGCCTATAGATCATTAAACCCACTTAAAGAATGGATCACAACACATTTTAAAATTTTTTCCAACAACTGTTACCCAAGAAGATTACCCATTTCTCAAACAAATCACTAGAACTTCACTAAACACTGTTATTTTCTAGAATTTTACACAAAACACAATCCTAGGGCATCATTGTTTGATATGCTAACCTTTATATTTTTGTCTAAAAACTTGTAATATGAAAATATATGCAAAGATAAACCATCTCACCAAAACATTTCAATTTTTCATATGTCAGAACATGAGAAAAGTAATTTTATTTACCTTCGTATACCCTAGAAGAGGGTTTTTGGTTGTTTGTAAAGAAAGGACAATAACTTTCTTATTTCTCCATGAAGTTCAACAAGAACAATTGTAAAATTATCTAGACTCATAGTTTTACCAATTCCACTGACTTCCCCTTGAAAATCTATCTATACAAGACTATATTGAAGCCTGCAAATACACTTTACTAGTCTGTGACACAGAAAATATAGAGTCTTATTCATGCAACAAGGGTTTCTCATTGATTTTCTTCATATTCAAAATTCCCCTCCACTTCAGAATGATGTACAATGCCTTTATGAAGGATTTTAAACTTCCCCAACCAAAAGAAAATGATTCAAACTACCCATGACCTTTGGCCTCCCACATTTGCATCATTTTTTGCACTTTTGCAATTACAATATTTTGATAACTTTACATCATTATGCCATTTCAATCTCATGGAATATAAATGAATCAATATCCCTATTACGTCATTAAGTGGTCTCATATGACCTTATTTGAATGACAACATTTAAAACACACCTAAAACCAAATACATAGCCAAAATTGACAAAACTTGAAAATTGGACTCCAAACCAACGAAACACACCTAAATACCTATCAAATGACTTAGATACATAAGAATGGTCTTGAAAGACCTTATTGAATGACCCCTAAGCACTCATTAACCACTTATTTACAAATTTTCCTCATGGAGGCTTGAATGCAACAAGGTTCTCCTGCACCACAAAGAAATCTACCCACAGTCACCAAAACCCTAGTTTTAATCTACCTAAGCACTCAAAAGCTCCTCAAGCATAAAAATCCTTCGAATGGAAAAAGCATAATGATACTAAAAGAATTCAAAATCGCAATATAAACCACACCAAAAGAGGTATTAATGACAACTTGCTTGTCTACAGAGTGCAATAAAGGCTTGACTTGACGTGTACACCAAGTGTCAGAGAATCCAAACAAGCCTAGATTTATTGAAATGGAGAGTTTTGGGGATTCCAGACAAACAAAAATTCAATAAGAAAAACCCTCAAGTAATCTAGACACCCTCAGATTCTGTGAAAATAGAATCTTGAGAATTCCAAGGCCTCAAGGAATCTTCAAACCTAGACCAAACTTAGCCAATTTGAG
Source organism: Sequoia sempervirens (assembly GCA_007258455.2). NCBI lineage: Eukaryota > Viridiplantae > Streptophyta > Pinopsida > Cupressales > Cupressaceae > Sequoia > Sequoia sempervirens. The sequence continues at coordinate 208,726,867 of VDFB02000015.1, read as the reverse complement.
GTTCAAATGATATTTCATTGGGCTTAGACCAACTTACTTTTAACATTATGACAATCATTAAAAACTAAAAGGTAAGATAAGCAAAATTCAAAGGACCTATCCCTTAAGGGGAAAAGGAAAAACCTAAAACACAAAAGCAAAAGAAAGCAAAGAGGGTCCCTGCCTCCAATGGAGCATGTGTGCAAAAAAAGGAACAAAATGTATAAATATGTTAAATTAATCATGCATTAGCTAATAATTAATTAATATTTAATTAATTATTAGTCTAATTTATTCTCATGCACTTAAGCTAAACTTAGGAGTGATTTATGCTTTTAGGGTTTTGTTCCTATATAGCACTCAACCCTCATTGTATTATTACTTTGATATTTTCTCTTCTATTCTCTCGAACTCTCAAACTTTGAGGAATTTTGTTTTCCTTAAAGATTCTTGAGGTTCATTATGTAGCTTTTTCTTATTGAGGAACATTACACATATTGTTTACAAATCTCTTGCATGGAAGGTGTCTTTGTTCATTGTTTGATCTTGTGGCTCATTTTTTTCACAATTCTAACAAAATAGAGAAATCAACAAATGACTAAGTATAGAAATCAAAGATCATTGAATAAGAGGATGTAGACTCACTTGTGAAATTAGGTGTCGTAATAAGGAAATTCTTAAAATCAAGCGTTTATGTTGTGTGTAAACTTTGGGATCTCTTGGAACAACGGGTTCAGGGACATCCAAGACCTTACAACTTGTTTGATAACATTGACATATCTTAATAACCCTAGTAACAATAATAATCAAAGGGGTTTCCCTTGACCAAGAAGGTGGTGGTATCCTATTCTTTGTCAAGGAAGATTGAACATATACTTAAATCCTCTCAATGATGTACACCTATAATAAAGGGGTAGAACACATCTAATTTGATATAAACTTGTAAAGTATGGATACACATGAATGAAACAAATAATGCAAGTTAGAAAGATGGAATGGTTTCACTTAGTAAATGACAAGGAATGGTCTTGAAACTATTAGGGGATGTTGTCAACAACATGTAGTGTCCAGAAAATTCCATATCTTGAACTACAAAGGAGGTAACAAAGCCAATAATAGACTTTATATTAAGTCATAAATAACATAGGAGCATTATGGGTGTAAAAGCAATCTTTCATCACCAAAAAATATTTTTTTTCACTCTATTTGTTTGTTTACAAGTTTTCTAGTCATAATCCAATCATAATAATTCTTGCCACATTCCATCATAATTGTATATTTCCCATTGCTTTTGGGTGTGTACAAATATAAGAACAAGTTAAAATAATATTAACATATCCTACTCACAATCTATATAACACCCATATTAAGCATAACGATTAGCAAAACATCATGAAAATATATAAATTATTACCAATACCAACTTGTGTTGCATCAAGCCATGGTGGTTGTGCTCAAAGATGGTTGGATTGATGATATGTGAGTGCTCCTACCTACATCATAATATTACATTTATGGAGTCTAAAAATGGCTTATGTTGGGGCCAATTTATAGATTTTTGGCTAAAGGATTGTATTGCTAGAATTAAAAGTAGAGATCGAGGGCTCAAATGATTTGAGACTCTTGGAGGGATGAGAGGGGGACAAGTGTACTCACTTGGTTGGTGGATGGGGAGGATCCCAACATTAAAGGGGAATTTATAGCACATAATCCCATTGGAGAAATTAGAGGGATGACATGGAAAATGGTACTTGGGAGTACCCTATAGGGATGGAGAAGTCATTTGACCCATGTGGCATGTACCAAGGTCCATTTGACATGTACAATTGGACCCATTCCTTATGTACAAAGGCCATACCTATGTACACATGTGAGGATGTACAAGATTTGAGGGAATTTGACCAAGGCTAGTGTGTGCAAGTGAGGGGTTAGTGAACTATTTAACTCACTAATGCAAAGTGGATGAAAAAGACAATTAAATAATATTTATTTAATTTTTGGAAAGGGGATTGGAGACTTAGGTAAATAAATATTTAGATTTATTTATCTAACATGGACATTAGAAGAAGGATGATTAAATGATTTTATTCTAAAAAATATGATCGAGTGAGTAGTGATGAATAGTGACTTTATAAAATAAATAATAAAATATTATTTTGTTAATAAGGGAATAAAAATAAAATAATTATTTGGATAAACATGGATTTATTTAATCAATTATAGAGGAAATGGTCAGTAATTAGGTAATTGATGATGTGTCTATTTCAAGAATCTACATTGGGAATATGTCTTCTAATTAGATTTAGAAATGCACCATCCAAATTTAGGAGATTTTGATCACCACAAAGGCATGTTTCAATTCTAGAATTGCTACTAGGCATAACAAGATAACAACTAATTTCACTATTCAAAGCTTGTGGCACCTTTTTGGATTGCACAACAATAGAGGAATACATTTACATTTTTAGTGGTTCCAAGAGAGCTAATGACTTATGAACCACATCAAGATTCATTGAATTATCTTCACTCCATTCATTTTAGAAGGTTCATTCATTGTACACATTTGGTTGACTACATGTTGCACTTAGCATCAAGCTTTATGCCTCCTTGCAACCAATAGTGATAATTATTAAGGCTAAAGATACTCAATAAGAATCACTCATGATCATTTTAATTTAGTTAGAAAGTTAGCCTAATGAGCTAGTTTGCTAGTTAGATAGTTAGCTTTGGTTCTAGCTTAGAAGATTGATTCCCTTATCATTGTGGAAGTTTGATAACATACTGAAAGATATTATATTTTGTAGTTGATACATAATTATGCTCATATATATATCTTTGAAGTTTGAAGCCTCATATTCTAAGCACTTGTGGGGTGATCTCACAATAGTGTGTCCCACTTTTTGGTCTAAGTGAGATGTTCAAAATCAACATGTTTTAGTATTTTTCAATTTATGTCAATTATAGGGAACAAATGGTCAAGAATTTAAGGATGATCTACACTAACGGGCTGTGATTTTTTTTTTATGTATATTCAAGATATAATATTTTAAAAAAATATTTTGATAATTTTTTAATTATTTTTCAATCAAATTTTTTTTTTCTATTATTTTTTATTTAGTGACATTATTCCATAATACATAAATTTTCTTGTAAATAAAAAAACTTCTAGATTTATTAGAATTAGACCATTAAGTTCACTGTCTACTGCATGGATATTTTTTGATAATTTTTTAATAAATATTTTACTTATTTTTAATTTTTGAATTAGTACTAATAATTTTTTGACCTATATTTTTCCATAACACATTTCTCTTGGCACATTTATTATTTTTTTTCTTTCTAATTGAAATAAGGACATCTATGTGGAATGTATTATATTTTTTGATATTTTTTACAAATGATTATTATTTTTCTCAATGTCTTGAATATAGGTCATTATTTTTTGTAACAAACCTACATTCATTTTAAAAATAAAAAAATTAAAGAAAATGTAATACATATTATAATTTTTGGAAAGTTAATACTAAGGACTACATACTTAAAAAATCACATTACTAAATGAATTCATTTGATCCATTGAAAGGTGAAGAAAAATTAATTTTTTGTCATAATTTTGATAGGTCTGGAGGAGAATTTATTGAAGGTGTTATTTATTCTTGAGGGTTCTATCCAAGGGAGTTTGACCTAAATCAATCCAATCAAATGATGGAACCCTTTTAGGGATAAATTATTATTTAAAAAATATGATTTTAGGCAAACAATAGGATGTCCCACAAGTGGGACACACCATTATGGGATCAACTTGGAACGTATTATAATTTAATTGTGATTGTGAATCAATAAGGATGATATTATTGTTACTTCCAATTTATTGAGTTTCATGGTGTTGTGTTGTAGCTTGATAATATTGGTTGTCATTGATATCAAAAGTGTGCTAAAGATTTTATATGCTCTGGAGATAGTTAATGTGCAGAGATATCATTCAGTGCAAGTCTCTATTGCAGTGTGTGGATCAATTTGTTGTCTAAGAATGATGTAGAGGTGGGTACACATGTATTAATGTGTTTTTTTCATGCCTACATTGATATCTTACCAGTTTGGTCCACCACACTTAGTATAAAATTATAGAATTTTTGTCTAAGGCTTTCATAGTATATATCCTAAGGCAGAGATAGTGTTTTGGTCTGCATCCTTCTGCATAAAAAGATATAGTCTTGTGGTTGAAAAGATAAGTAAATATAAATGTGGAGGTAAATTATATCCAATATCTCAAGTCATTAATCCTTCCACAATAAAAGTTATAAGTGACAGAGTTTTGATCTATGCTCTAACAATGCACAATGGTGATGAAGGCTTGTTGGAATGCTCCACATTCCTCTGAATGTGATGTTTTGGCCATGCAATTTTAATGAAATGTTTAATGATGTACAATGCATTGCTATATTGAATATTCAAGTGGTTTGGTTCTCCAAAAGTTTAGTTTTCAAGTGACAGAGTGTCATAGTTGGTTTTGAATGCCTATTCTTCTACAAAACATTTATTTGAGTAATTGTGCCAACAAAAGATAGTGAAGATCAATTGTATGAGTTTGTATGGACATTTCACATGTCTCATATTGTCTCATATTTGAAGCACATGAAGATCTTTCTCGTTTCTAGTACCACACAATTTTTTTAAGTCATTTTTATGAAAATATGCTTTTGCTATGGCTAACTTGGGTATGTTGGTGATGTGCGCCACAATTTTATGTTTGAGTAGAGTCTAAGAAGTGTTTGTAGATGTTGTATGATTCATGCCAATGAATATTTAGGATTACATGTTACAAGATTCATAAATTCTTGTTTGTGACTGACTAAAATTGTATTTTGCAAGTGTGCGGTTGATATATATAAAAGATCAAAGTGTTGCAAGTATGAAGGTGTTGTCATTGATGTCAACAAGCTTGTGTTGTCATTGGTGACACTTGTGTTGTGGTTGAGAAATATTTTTGCTTTGATAAGTTGCATTATGTTGTCATTAGCTAATTTGTTGATGTTAACCTCTAGTGTCGCTTTAATAAGCTTCTATTTATGATTTAGATGTTGAGGATATTGAGAAAATTGATAAAATGAAGTGTTCTAGTTTACAAAGGTGTTTTGGTTTTGCTTCGAATTTATTCTAGGGTGAAGATATGCTTGTGTGGTTTGGATATGTTGCATTTCTTCAGAGTTTCTATATCCAAGATTCTGGCTTCTAGATTGATGGGCAAAGGAAGTTATGTTAACCAGTGTGTGAACTAGATTCACAATGTTGCTTACAAAGGTGTTTGGGAGAAATGTATTTGCTCCATGTTTCTCCACAATTGTTCTTCAGGTCTTAAAACTCTAAAGGCATGTTGATGTTGTTGATCTCTTACCTATTTCAAGAGGATTCGTAGTTCCATATACCTAAACCAGGTTTAGAGTTTGCATAACAAGTATGAATTATAATACAATGTATGAACATGTATAGGATAAATTTCTTTGTAATGTCTATAAGTATGCATAAAAGATATAAAAAATAAGTAATATCTGGACTCATCATTTCCCCCCAACTACCCATTTGCTTGCTCTCAAACAAATCAAATAAGGCTAAAGGTTGTAGTGTAATGTGATTTCTTTGAGATCCATGATAGTGTTCACTCCTTTGACCCACTTCAAGTAAAAGCCTCTATAGATTGAAAGTCTCCTCATTTTGATAAGTTCATCCTACTCAAATGTTCCTCCATTTTATTTCTTGCCCAATGTTGCATTGGATAAAGGAGTATTGGTGGATGGAATGTAAGTGACACCCATACAAGTCATTTGCCAACAACAATATCATTATATCTGTGTACTCTTTCAATCATAGCCATAAAATTATACACTAAGTGAGGCTCTTTCCTTTGCAATTCTAGACTCAAAGTATCCCATCTTTCTTGCACATACTTGTGAAAATGATGAACTAGTAAAACATTCAATGTTTGCATTATGTTGTAATCCTATATCCTTAATTTCATGATCTTACCTCCTGTACTCTTGTGATCCAAAAGTTGTAACCATTCATCTATGATTGCATCAAGGTTCTTGGATTCTTTTCTCACTGGGAGAGCAACTGATTTTTCTCTCTCCACATACCCTTCCATGAGTTCACCCCTGAATTTTTCATTTCTAAATTAGGATGCTAGTGCCCCCACTTGTAGATCCCCCACAAACATCAAGGGGTTCCATTTTGCATCCTCTAGTACTACATAATTATGCAGATAATATTCACAAAGTTGGTCATGTTCATCCATTGTAGCATAGAAAAAAATGTTAAGGAAATCAAATTTTCTGCTCATGGAAACTAGCTGGTTACTTATCAATCTATTGAATTGGAAACTTAAAAAAAATTCTTGTAAAAACAGAGCATAGGTTCTAGCTGGGGGTCTACATCTGACAATTTGGGCAGCTTTGTCTTCTACCTATTCTATCTTAACTACTAACCTTTTCAATTCCATATCCTTATCCTCTAGTACTCTAGTATGTTCTACAATTTTGGCTTCTTTTTCCTTTTTCCAGTTCTCTCTCTATTCAAAAAACTCCCGAGTAACCTTCCACAATTGATATCCTAGGGATAGGGTTGTATGATAAGTTGGGGTTTTTGTAGTAGGGGGTTTCTTATTTTCAGCTACAAGCTCTCTATTCCCTACTTTGACCATGGAAAATTGTGCCAATGGGTACAATTTTTCCCCATGTCCATATGTTTGTAGCTTTTCCTCCAACTCTTGTATTTTTATTTCCCTTTCTTTGTCCCTTTTCTCATAAGTCTATACCAGTTCCTCTAGTTGTTTAATCCTTTCTAAAGCTTCTTGTAACTCTTTCCTAACATTTTTGTCTTCTAAAAACATTTCCTCATCCTTTAAAAATTTCTCATCACAACCCCTTATATAATCATAAGGGCTAACTAGGGTTCTCTTTCTTGTTTTATTAGCAAAAAAAAATCTATGAATTTGACTCAAAGGTAGTAGATATATACCATTTTCCCTTTACAAGCACATGTACATTTTTAGAAGTATTTCCTTTCATTTTTGAATTAGTTTCAACCATCATAACATCTTATTCTTGTTGTCTTTTGTCACTTGTTTCCTCTTCTAGTTTCTCTACACTTCCTCTCATAACCCATTTCTTTCTCAAGTAGCCTAAACGCCTAGGTGGGGTAGATGTCTTTTTTGTGTATCCTTCTTCTTCTACACCTTGGAAGGTGTAGAAGAAACACCTCTATTTTTCCCAATATTAGGTGTTTTGGAGGAAGATGGGATCTCTTTTACTGCAAGCTGACTAGAGGCTGCATGTGGTGATCCTTGCACATTTTTTCCCTTAGGTTCACCTTGGATGTGTTGGAGTATGTTGTCATTGATGTCAAAATTGAATCAAAAGAGAAGTGTATTGACCCTGTGTAGATGTGCATATTTCTATCATTGATGTCAAAAGTGCAAATTAGGAAAAGGAGTTTGTTGGCATGATGGCAGAAGATGGATGAGACAACAATGGATCTAATGATGAATTGAGTGGTTGATTCATGATGGGTTTTTTGAGAGATTTCCAGAAAGGTATTGTGTAGACCTAAAGGATGTATATCATGCCCATAAATGAATTATATTTGTCTTCATGTGTTTTAGGGTTTATTAGTTAAACTCTAGGTCATTTGCAATCATGGTATCTGAACATATCTTCTATTTTCGACGGTGACTTGTGTTTGGCAATTGTAGGAAGCTTAAGTAATGACTTAAGCCCTTTATGTTCATCCCATGAATGACCCCACACTTCTTGGAAACTATTTGGTGGTGTTCTTAAGGGTTATCAACATGACAAGAGTATTTTGGTGAGACTTGCCTAGGGGTCTCTTTGACAGCCCGATGGCTATACCATCGGTATGACAGTTCTATATCGGCGAGAGAATGGGCTATGTCTCTTCAAAATATCAATGGAGGAACTATGAAGATTTATCAATGAGACAATATGGTGTTGAGAAGAATTTCATCCAAGTCTCTTTGACAAACTGATAGCTATCTTATCGGTGAGACATTGATGTATCAGCAAGAGTTTGGGAGAAGTCTCCTCAATAGAGTGATAAAGAGTATGGAAGTGTTGTTGATGAGACTATATCGCGTCGGTGATACTTTTGTAAATATCTCCCTAATATGGCGATGTGAAGGTAGTGGTCGAGTGGGAAAAAGTCATAATGACGTGGGTGACTATGCTGACAAAGCGGACGTGTGGCGTAATGAGATTGGATGAATTGTAATCCACATCCTTGTTGTGGACTATGATGGAGCCACATGGCGATGAAGTGGATTAGTGATGTCATAAATGTTCTTCATCGACGTGATAGAGTGGTGTCAGTGGGACATTGAAGGATATCTCCCCGATGAACTGATGACTCTTTCATCAGTGAGAAATTGGAGTATCACCAAGACCTTGAAGGTCTCTTCGACAGGGTGATAGGAGTGTGTGGTGCTAAGTGGGACTCAAATGTGACGATGGATAACAGATGGCAAGGGACAATTGCTCGATATGTCATTTTGCATCGGTGTTGTGAATGACATGGTGACAACATGGAAGATAGATGGCATAAGATCCCATGCACTCAAAGGCATTTCTCATTAGTGAGAAGGATGGACATTAGTGAGTCTATAATGGATGTCCCAATGATAAAGCGATATGTTAGATCGACGATGGAGATTTGGAAACCATTTATCAAATGTTTATAATTTAAAGATACAATAGTAAATGAGGATCACAAGATTAGGTCACGAAAGGAATAGATCGATGGTCAGAGTTTAAACGTAAAGATCTAAAATGGCTAACTCTGTGTGAATAGGGTTTTAGTTGGAAATCGACATAGAGTAGAGAGTTAATTGGTCCAACTACTCCCAACAACCAATTGAATGAAGATTTTATCTTGTAGGTGAAAAAATAGATTACTGAAGTGATTGAGATCAAAATCAGATTGAAGGATCAGAAGAGAGCATTAAATGCACAATCATACTTTAGGATTTGACAGGGAGAACAAAGGAAAATTCTTTGAAATTGAATTTAATGTTGTATGGATCAATGTATGGCATGGTGCTTTTTGATAAATATTATCAGATATCTTTATGATGGTGTGTGGATCGATAAACTGGTAGCCTGGTGGTGAAGCTAACGAATAAGGGAAACCTTAATATGAGGCTAGGGCTGATTTGGATGATGATGTGGATCTCGAGGTAATAATTGCAGTTTGGTGAAAATGTAAGAAAATTAGGGCATGGTCTATGGATAGAAATGTGTGGTAAAAAGGGAGAGAGAAGTATGTAAGTGCACTATGTGTTGAATAGAGAGAAGTACAAATGAGAGTGTAGAACAGAGAAGCGTGCAAAGCAAAAGTCTATGCTACTAAGAGTGCAACTACAATAGCAGAGTGTAAGTTGCAATAAGTGCAACAAAGTATTGTGTGTATTGATGCATCTCATGTTTATGTAAGACCACTCATATTCATATTTGAGCTAGTAATTTTGCAAGAGGTTGTAGCCTCCATTTTCATTAAATTGTATATCCGGTGTTATGTATTGATCTCTCTTGTGTGCTTATGGTTATTATGTTTGTTCATATTTCAATTTGCACAACTAAGTTTAGGATTGAATCTGTAAAAGTCCTTAAGAACTAAATTTTTTAATATCTATTGATTCAACCCCCTCTCAGTAGATCATTGTGTTATAACAATTGGAATAAGAGCCCTAGGTTCCCCAGAAGAAGCATAATCAACTCAAGGAAGATCTTGGATAAGAAAACACAATGGCATGTCAGGAAGGTTCAAGCAAGCCACCTAGATTCGATGGAACAAACTATGCTAAATGGAGCTCTTTGATGAAAAGATACTTAGGTTCTCTTGGCCTTAATGTTTGGATGTTAGTCAAGACCAAATTTATGGTCCTCCTATTGCTCCTCCTACTGATGCTGCAGAGAAGAAATACTATTAGAATAACGAGAAAGCTTGGTTCGCCATTATGAATAATTTGTCTGATTCTATGCATAGCAAGGTTATGCATTGTGAAACTACTTATGATGTTTGGGAAAAGATGAATAAGATCTATGAAGTAGATTCCAAGGTGAAGTTGGAAAAGCTACAAATATTGAGAGATAAATTTGAAAGCTTGCAAATGACTGAAGAAGAAAAAATTACAGATTATCTTTTGAGAGTTGATGATATAGTGAATGCTATTGAGGGATATAAGATAGATCTGAAAGAAGAAGATATTGTGTTGAAAGTTCTCAGGTCTATGACAATTAAGTATGATTCCAAAATTAATGTCATTGAAGAAGGAAGAGAAATTGATAAACTCACTCTAGATGAGTTACATGGTATATTTACTGCTTATGAGATGAGAATGCCAAGTATTGAATCATCTAGGAGAGAAGTTGCATTTAAGATTGTCAAGAAAGAAAAAGATGAAGCTGATAAGAAATACAAAGCTCCTGTTATTGCATTTGATCATGAAGAAACCGACGAGGAAGAAGAAAACTTCATAAGAATGCTAAGAAAAGGATCTGACAAGTGTAAAGGAAAACTCCCTTTCAAGTGTTTTTAATTGTGGCAGAATAGGTCATTTTTCTTCAAAGTTTCCATATGGTAAAGAAGATAGTTTGAAGCAAGAATAAGATATCAAAAAGAAGAAAACGACTTATCCAAAAAGAAATAACTTTGGAAAGAAGAAGAAGAGTCTTTACATCAATGAAGAATGTGAAACATTTGATGCTAGTGATATTTCATAAGAGGATCAAGATCATGCTCTTGTAATGAGAGAAGATAGAAGAGATTTTATATTTATGGCTAAAGAAACTAAAGATCCGGAAGATGCACAAATTGAAGATTCACTTGAAGAAGAAAAGGAGGCAGTTGTTGATCTTGAAGGAGAATTAATCAGTGCTCTTGAAGACCTTGATGAGTTAAGAGATAAATATGATGATCTTAAGAAGGAAAACAATAAATTGCAAAAAAATGCTCAAAAGGAGACTGACAGAGTAACTCAAGAACTTGAGGAATCTAATAAGGTGATAGTTGGTCTGAAAGTTCATGTAGAAGAACTCAAAAGAGTTGAAGATATTATGAAATATAAATTTCAATCAGAGATGGATAGATGCTCAAAAATTTAGGCAAAAATAGTCGCCTTAAGAAAAGAATTGGAGAAAGCTAATGAGCAGATCAATAAAGGTTTAAAGTTAAAAGGTGGTACTAATATTCTAGATGAACTACTAAGTACCCAAAAGCCAGTTAATAAAGAGAAATCAAGCTTAGGAATTGAAAAAGGAAAATTTTCATTTGTTGATGCTTTTGCAAAGCTCTATGAAAGATTCAGAGCAGAAGAAAAATTAGTCCCCTATAGTGAAAGATTTGACAAAGGAGAAGCATCTGAAGATGAAAATAAGTCAACTATAGCTGATAAATCCATTAAAGAGAACGAACCATTTGAAGACAATAAAGTTAATAGGATGATTCTTGATCAACTAAAGAAGAAGCATAATACTAAGAGAACATACAATGTTGGCTTCACAAGAGTACACTATCCAAAGAGACCTAGACAAAGAAGATTTCCCTATCTAGCAGAAGGAAACTCCATGACAAGGTACTCATCATATTTTAATGGATATTGCTATACCTGTAACAATTTTGGTCATAGGGCTAGAGAGTGTAAAGTTATTTCAAGGAGAAATACAAATTTCCTAAGCAAAAATCCATTTGCTCTGTTAGTTGATATGAATGTAGTTTGTTTCAACTATAATAATTTTGGTCATATAGCTAGAAATTGTAGAGAAAATTTTGTAAGACCTAATGCTCAATCTAAGAAGAAGAAAAACACACCTCCCAAAGCTGAAAAGAAAACCAAGGTCCTTGAAAAAAAGGAAGAAAAGGTTGAAAATAAACCTAAGAAGGTATGGAAGGAGAAAAACCAGAATTCTGCTCAGTCTATGATTGCTCAAACAACATTGCATGCAAAGGAACAAGATCTATGGATAATTGATAGCAGTTGCTCTAAGAACATGACTGGAGATAAAAATAAATTCATTAAGCTTGAAATGAGAAAAGAAGGTTCAATAATCCTAGGTGATAAAACTGTTGTTAAGATTCATGGTAAAGGAATTTTGAGCATAGATGAGAAGAACAAAACTAAATATGTGTTATATGTGGAAGGTCTGAAACATAATATTCTTAGTGTCAGCTAGATGTGTGAAAATGGATACAAATTTGTATTTGATTCTGAAGGCTACAAGATAAGATTGAATGGTAAAACAATTGCTCAAGGGATAAGGACTGATAGTAATCTCTATAATTTATGTGAAGTGGAAGGCCAAACATGTCTAATTATCTAAGCAAATGAGAGTTGGCTATGTCATAAAAGATTGGGACATGTGAAATTTTACGATTTGGTAAAGATTAGTTCAAAAGGTTTGGTAAGAAATATGCGTAAGATTGTAAAGCCTGAAAATATAATCTGCAAAGGATGCCAACAAGGAAAGCAAACAAAGTTCAAGTTTCCCAAAAGGATTATTCTACTACGAAGCCCTTGGAGATAATCCATACTAATCTATGTGGTCCAATAGGGACAAGGGCGTTTCAAGGAGAAAGTTATTTCATGTTGTTGATTGATGATTATACTAGAATGGCATATGCCACATTTCTGAAGGAGAAGAATGAAGCATTTGAAGCATTTAAAGGTTATAAGAAGTTGGCAGAAAATGAGACTGGGAGATGAATCAAATGTCTCAGGTTAGGCAGAGGTGGAGAATTTATGTCAAGTGAATTCATGGAATGTTGTGAAGATCATGGAATCAAACAAATTATTCTACTCCAAGAACACCACAACAAAATGGTGTGGTAGAGAGAAGACACAAAATTGTGAAGGAGATGGCTAGAGCCTTGTTGAATGAAGCAAACTTGGCAAATAATTTTTGGAAAGAAGTACAAACTGTTGTATACATTCAGAACATAACACTTATAATATTTAACAGTGGTAGAATGATCTAGGTGGATCTAGGAAACTTGAAAATTTCATAGTCTTAGAATCTCACGAAACCAACATCATCGCGTAGAGTTCGCTGACACGGTCCTGATGCAACTTGAACAAGCTCAAAAGGAGTTTGTATGTAGAAGTTATGTGCAGTCAAAGGTCTGGTTAAATAGGTGAATCAAGTGTTCAAAAAGGAAAAAAAATGATCATCTCAAAATGAAACAAAAATGATATCAAGTCATAGTGCTCATTGCACTAATTCCAGAACTATATTCAGTTTTGAAAATGGAGCTCATATGTGAAAGTTACGACTGGTCAAAGGCTGGTCAAAAGTTTGATTCTAGTTGAATTTGATGACATTAGTAGCTGATGTGGCAGGTATAGTTGGAAATTTGATGACGTGGACCAATATTGTCTCAACACATGGCATCTAATGTGGCAAGTGATGTGGCAGTAGACAACGAATCACATGTTGACATGTGGCAACACGACAACAGAAATGGGCCAATAAGAAGTTGACACGTGGCACCCTTATCTCCTCCATGGTTTGCTTTGGCAGTTGATCGGTTTACTAAAAGATTAGAGGTTAGGTTTGAAATCTTAACCTCCCCTTTATAATCCATTAGCTTCAACAACACACCATCCGATAATTTTGGGATATAATAGGTGACAATTTCTATTTGAATACTAAAAAAGGCTTAAAGACATAAAGGTGGTTGGTGGTTTTGAACCCCTAACCACCCACTTGCTAGCGAAATTCTCCACCAATGCACCACATATTTGATGTGAGAAAAATTTGGGACCACTTCATTTTATTAAAATACGAATCTTCTATACTCCCATATATTAAATATTAACCCCATAAACTAAAGAAAAAAATTAATCCTTTAAAACTATTTAGGCCAATTTGAAGAATATTAAGGGCCTAAATAATATTTAAAAGATATTTAGAGATAATTAAAGGGTTTTTTTAAGCGGGTTAAGAATTATTTAAGGATTTTAATGTTATTAAAAGGGGGATTTTTAAAGATTTATTGTTGCAAATAGGGGATTTGGGTTGATTTTGTAAATAATATGGTTTTATTCCATATTAGCAAATAAATTTGTATAAAAGGGGGGTCTTATTTCCATGTAAGGGGAGAATTCTCTTGGAGAGAAAAATATAGATTAGAAATTATTAGAAAGGTGGAGTTAGAATGCTAGAGGAGAGTTGAATTATTTTTGAGAGGAAAAATTGCAAGGTGTTGTTATACACCAAAATTGTAAAAGTGAGAGAGATTGTGAGGAATTTTGCATAGGTTTTTTGAAGCTTGAATATTGTAAGAAGGCATCTTCAGATGCTTGGTGATATTAATGAAAGTAATCCAAAATTGAGAAGTGAACCCAAAGACGTAATCCTTTGAAGGACAAACTTCGTTATCAACCCACGTCTGATCTTTCTATCTTCCATCTCATTCTTCTTCTATCTCCTATCTTACATTCTCTCTATTTCTTTTCATTTTTTCAATTTTCTATTTGAGTTCTAATTATAATGTTTCAATAATTAGTTATATAAATGTGAACTTATTTTGTAATTTCAATGGTTAAACAACATAGATCGGGGAAAAATTGTAATTAGGATTAATTTGAAAGTTATTTTGTAAACCTCTAATTACAAATCATAGAACATCATATGAATTGTGGTTTGGTAGGACCACATCAGTCAAGCATTTCAAAGTATTTGGCAATAAATGCTATATTAAGAGAGAAGATGAAAATTTAGGAAGTTTTGAGTCAAGATGTGATGAAGGGATATTTTTGGGGTATTCCAGCCAAAGCAAAGCTTATAAGTGTTATAATAAGAGATTGCATAGAATTGTAGAGAGTGTACATGATAGGGTTGATGAAAGTGCAAATCAAGGTAAGCCTAGCAGAAACAATCTTGAAAGAGAATTAGATGATGAGGATATAGGTGCAGCAAAAGAAGAACAACAACAAAAAAAAGAGAATGAGCAAGAGGTTGAATGTGCTCCTACAAAATATGTGCAAAAAGATCATTCTACAGATCAAATAATTGGTGATAAGAATGAAGGTGTGCAAACTAGAAGAAGACTTGCAAAGAACAAGGAACATGTGAACTTTTCCCTCTTATCACAGATTGAACCAAAAAGTTTTGACAAAACTAGTAAAAAGGAAAGTTGGATAAAAGCAATGGAAGAGGAACTCAATTAGATTGAAAAGAAAAAAACATGGGAATTGGTTCCTAGACCATCAAGAAAGAATGTAATTGGAACTAAATGGGTGTTTAGAAATAAGTTGAATGAAGATGGAGATGTGGTAAAAAACAAAGCAAGATTAGTGTGCAAAGGATATGCATAAGTAGAAGGGATTGATTTTGAAGAAACATTTGCTCCAGTTGCATGATTAGAAGCTATTAGGATGTTTCTTCCATTTTTTGTGTATAAAGGTTTTAAAGTATATCAAATAGATGTCAAATCTACATTTTTAAATGGAAACCTTGAAGAGGAAGTATACATTGAGCAGCGAAAAGGTTTTCTACTATCGGAGGATGATGATTATGTCTACATATTGATAAAAGTATTGTATGGTCTAAAGCAAGCCCCAAGGGCCTGGTATTCAAGGTTGGATCAATATCTACAAGAACAAGGATTCAAGAAAGGTTGTGCTGATAGAAATCTGTATCTCAAATCTGAAGGTAAGCAAATAATCATTGTTGTAGTGTATGTAGATGATATTATATTTGGTCGTATCAGTGATGTAATGTGCTAAATATTTGCTAGAAACATGCAAGATGAGTTTGAAATGTCCATGTTAGGGGAACTTAGATTTTTTCTTGGCTTGCAAATTGCACAAATTGATAAAGGCATTTTTATATCACAAACCAAGTATGCAAAATAAATGCTTAATTTTTTTTGGCATGGAGGATTGTAAACTAGTCAGTACTCCCATGGTTACTGGTTGCAAGTTGAGTAAATCAGATGAGTCACCTGATGTAAATCAGACTTTGTATAGATCAATGATTGGAAGTCTACTATATGTAATTGCATCTAGGCCTGATATAATGAAAGTAGTTTGTATGGTAGCTAGGTTTCAAGTAGAACCAAAAGAATCACACATAAATGTAGTAAAGAGAATATTTTGATACATCAAAAGTACTGCTGACTATGGTTTATGGTATCCCAAAGGAAAAGATTTCACCTTAACAACATACAAAGATGTTGATTGGGCATGAAGTGTGGATGAAAAAAAGAGTACTAGTGGCGGAGGTTTCTTTTTAGGCAACAAATTAGTTTCTTGGATGAGTAAAAAGTAAGAGTTTTTCACACTTTCTATAGTAGAAGCAGAATATGTGGCAACAACTGCATGTTGCACTCAAGTCTTATGGATGAAGAAAACATTAAAGGACATCAAGGTAGAGTACCTTGAACCTATCTCGATTCTTTGTGACAACTCAAGTGCCATTAATATCTCAAAGATCCAATGATGCACTCCAGAAAAAAGCATATATTAATCAAGTATCACTTCATCAGAGAAAAGGTTGCAAATAAGGAAGTCAACATGGAGTATGTTCCAACAAAGGAGCAAATGGATGATATATTTACAAAGCCTCTTCCTACAAAATTTTTTGAATACTTGAGGCTGAATCTGGGAGAAGTTTCTCCCACCACATGTCATTAACCATTAGTGATAGGGAATTTATATAGGGGGGAGTTTCATTGATCACTTCTTTAACCTTGGTTAAGAATAATGTGATCAAATCATGTAAAATTTGGTTTTACAATTTCTAACAATTTGATGGTAGTAGAGTTTGTCAAGATTGGACCATTTCCTTAGGGGAAGTGTACCCTTTACCATTGATGTCAAGGGGGGAGAAATTTCATGCAAAATAGAAGCAATCTAAGAAGAGAAGAGGGATCTATGTCATAGGGGGAGTTGTGTTACAGTTTGTATAACAAATTCGATGTAGAGCTTCAATGGTATCTGATTGAGCAGTTAGAGTTTTACCATAAATGCCAAAGGGGGAGATTGTTGGAATATGTTGTCATTGATGTCAAAAGGGAATCAAAAGAGAAGTGTATTGACCCTGTGCAGATGTGCATGTTTCTATCATTGATGTCGAAAGTGTAAATTAGGAAAAGGAGTTTGTTGCCATGATGATAAAAGATGGATAAGAGAGTAATGGATCTAATGGCGAATTGAGTGGTTGATTCATGATGGGTTTCTTGAGAGCTTTCCAAAAAGGTATTGTGTAGGCCCAGAGGATATATATCATGCCCATAAATGAATTATATTCACCTCCAGGTGTTTAAGGGTTTATCAATTAAACCCTAGGTCATTTTCAGTCATGGTATCTAAGTATATATTCTATTTTTGATAGTGACTTGTGTTTGGAAGTTGCAGGAAGCTCAAGTAATAACTTAAGTCCTTTATGTTCATCTCATGATGGCCCCTCACTTCTTGGAAACCAATTGGCAGTGTTCTTAAGGGTTATCAACATGACAAGAGTATTTCGGCGAGACTCGCCCAAGAGTCTCTCTGATAGCCCGATGGCTATACCATCGGTGTGACAGTTCTATATCAGTGAGAGAATGGGCTATGTCTCTTTGACATAGTGATGGTGACACTATGGAGATTTATTGATGAGACAATATGGTGTTGGGAAGAATTACATCCATGTCTCTTCAATAGATCAATATCTATCTTATTGATGAGACATTGATGTATTAGTGTGAGTTTGGGAGAAGTCTCCTTGATGGAGTGATAAGGAGCATGAAAGTGTTGTCAATGAGATTGATGGCATTGGTGAGACTTTTGTAAATGTCTCCCTGACATGGTGATGTGAAGGCAGTGGTCGAGTGGGACCAAGTCATAATGACGTGGGTAACTATGATGATGAAGCAGATGCATGGCGTAATGAGATTGGATGAACTGTAATCCACATCCTTGTTGTGGATTACAATGCAGCCACATGGCAATGAAATGGATTGGTGACGTCATAAATTTTCTTCATAAATGTGACAAAGTGTTGTCAGCGGGACATTGAAGGATGTCTCCCTGATGAATCGATGACTCTTTCATCGATGAGACATTGGCATAGCACCAAGACCTTGAAGGTCTCTTTGATAGGATGATAGGATTGTGTGGTGCTAAGTGGGACCCAAATGTGATGATGGCTAACATACGACAAGGGATGATTGCTCAATATGTCATTTCACATTGGTGTTGTAAATGGCATGGCAAAAACATGGATGATAGATGGCATATGGGCCCATACACTCAAAAACAATTCTCATCAGTGAGAACAATGGACATCAGTGAGACTCTAATGGATGTCCCAACAACAAAGTGATATGTTAGATTGATGATGGAGATTTGGTAATTGTTTATTGAATGGTTGTGATTTAAAGATATGATAGTAAATGAGGATCATAGGATTAGGGCGTGAAATGAATAGATAGATGGTCAGAGTTCAAATGCAAAGAATTGAAATGGCTAACTCCATGTGAATAGGGTTTCAGTTGGAAACTGACACAGAGCAAAGAGTTAATTGGTCCAACTACTCCTAGCAACCAATTGAATGAAGATTTGATCTTGTAGGTGACAAAATAGATTACTGAAGTGATTGAGATCAAAATCAGATTGAAGGATCAGAAGAGAGCATTAAATGCACAATCAGACTTTAGGATTTGATAGGGAGAACAAAGGAAAATTCTTTGAAATTGAATTTAATGTTGTATGGATCAATGTATGGCATGGTGATATCTGATAAATTTTATCAAATATCTTTATGATGGTGTGTGGCTCGATGAACTGGTAGCCTACTGGTGAAGCTATAAAATAATGGAAACCCTAATATGAGGCTAGGGCTAATTTGGACGATGATGTGGATCCGGAGGTAGTAATTGCAGTTTGGTGAAAACGTAAGACAATTAGGGCATGATTTGTGGATAGAAGTGTATGGTAGAAAGGGAGAGAGAATTTTGTGAGTGCATTGTGTGTTTAATAGAGATAAGTTTGTGAGTGCATTGTGTGTTTAATAGAGAGAAGTATAGCTGAGAGTGTAGAGCAGAGAAGTGTGCAGAGTAGAAGCATGTGCTACTGAGAGTGCAACTGCAATAGTAGAGTGTAAGTTGCAATAAGTGTAACAAAGTATTGTGTTTATTGATGCATCTTAGGTTTATGTAGGACCATTCATATGCATATTTGAACTTGTAATTTTGCAAGAGGTTGTAGCCTCCATTTTCAATGAGTTGTAGCTTAGAATAGGGTGTAGTAGTATCCTTGAAACTGTAGCTTCTAAATAGGGAGTTGTTGCTTCCTTGGGTTGCAACCCTAAACATTGTAATTGAACTTTATTGACTATGAGGCTAGATTAGGACAGTAGATCCTAGCAACATTTCTCACAGTGGTTTTTCCCATCTTGGGTTTTGCACGTATATCCAGTGTTATGTGTTGATCTCCCTTTGTTCTTGTGGTTATTATATTTGTTCATGTTTCAATTTGCACATCTGAGTTTAGGATTGAATCTACAAAAGTATTTAAGAACTAAAAGTTTTAATATCTATTGATTCACCCCCCTCTTAGTAGATCATTTTTTTCTAACAGGCTATGGTTAGGTGAAGTAGTAGGTGAAACAGGAGGAGTTTCTCTTATAGACACAACAGGTGATTCTAGGGTTTTTGGAACCGTCAGTTCCTCAAGAATGTGATTAATGTCTTTACAAATTACAAAAATTTCCCAAGACACTTGGGGATGTTGGATCCTAAGGATCCTTTTCACTAATAAGGTTACTAGACATTAATGTGAGAAGGCTTAATCATTTTGCTTCCTCTGATATTTAGACCCCATTCCTTTTAGAAAATTGTTAAGATAATTGGGAACATTGACCAATCTATTATGACGAAGATGAATTAATAACTTAAAATGTACAATGTACAAAAGGGATAGCCTACCAACACAAGTAATATACTTAACGATATAAGAAGCACACGAGGCCCATAACTATGAAAGTGATAGTCTCTTGGTACCTTGTCATGAGGAATCAATGTTTTCTCCTAGCTCTCTAAACTTATCCATGGTAGCTACTGCATTTGCTCGAACATGAAATTCAACTCCAATCCTCAGTAGGCTAGACACCTATTCAATTGCAACCTTTGAAGCATCCACTTTCAATCCATTAATTATGGCTTCATTAAGTCATAATGTAGTTGTAAATTACCTCGTCATGTCTTCATTAAACTCTATCAATTTTAGGAAGTAATCCAACCATCCTACCCTTGTGAAAATGGGAATACATAATGTGTCATCCAATATTTGTTTATATGTTGATGAATCCTTTTAGATAATGTCACCTCCCATGGTGAAATATTTTTCCTCTACTCAAAGCTCTAAAAATTTAGCTCAAATTTAATTCAACCACCCTCAAACCCTCTCTATTCTGCTACACTCACATGCACTTTTCCACTATAACTGCATCCGTTACATCCCTTTCTCCTCTGTATCAACTTAATTCAGATTGAATTGGTTTTAAATTAGATTATAATCTAGGGAATTGAAAACTAAAATTGATAGAAAAATATTGCAGGTGCAAAAGGTATTAAGGCGAAAATGGTTTGTATGTTTATTTTTGTATTTGGCTTTTGGTGGTGGATAACTAAAAATTTGGATTATATATTACCCCTCCACCCAACTTAAATTTTGAAGTGAACTCACTTCAATTCATGTGAAATAGGTAGAGGGTATGCTTGTAAAATATGAAAATAAAAGTAATGAATAGATAACATTCAAAATTTAATGCAAATACAAAATGAATGCTTTGGAAATCTATGATAATTATGGTAGTTTAGTATGTGTGCCTTTCAGATGTGATTAATATAACTCTGTGCATGTGAAGCTAATTGAAAAGTGTCTGTACTATGTTTTTGATTTGACAAGAGTTAATTACAATGTATGGTGAAATGAATGACATGTTGGCATGTGTAATGAAATGAGCATGTTGCATGTGTGGGAAAAAGTGGAGTGGAAGGTGATGAACTATAATTAATTATATGCAAACTTTTAAACATGCTAATAGATAGATCTACATGTACCTTCTGCAACAAGTCCTAAATTGAACTATGACAACTCATATGTATTAAGCTACAGGTCCCTACTGCAACAAGTCCTGAATTGGATTATGGAAGCTTTAATACATTAAGCTACAGGTCCCCTTAGTAATATGAAGCATACTTGGAAGAAGATCTTGAATCATAGTAACTATGTTGTGTGTGCTTAAAAGTGTGGGATAGTAATTTATACCTGAGTAACATTAGGAGATGAACTGTGTAGGTCATCTACTGAGGCACCGTGAGAATCAATAGTATCTGCTATTGAGGTGTTATCTTGTGATAGATTGTCTATATCTAAACCATTGTTTTGACCATATAGATTCATTAGAGAAAGAGGAAAATCATCTTTCTAAGTTGGCTACATATATATCTTCAATTTGTGTCCATTCACCAACAGTGTGAATCTAACTACATTTATAGTTTGTAACTTAACTGCTCCATTGGGAAATACATGTTGAATTTCATAGGGTTCCATCCATCTAGATTGTAACTTACCCTTGTGGTCTTTGTATTTGGAATCATATAGTAAAGCCTAGTCATCTATAGTGAACTCTTTGGCCTTTATAAACTAATTATGCCATTTAGTTCTCTATTTTTGAATGATCTCTATATAATGCATGAAATCCATTCTAATTTAATCCAATCCATTTAGACTGTGTAACCTTTCTTTCTGTGCTTCTATCAAATCCATTCCTAAATCCATTGCTATCCTAAGTATCTTGTACTAAAAATCTATTGGAAAAATTGCTATTTTCCCATAGTCTAATTCATAAGGTGTGAAACCTATAGTTGTTTTCCATGTTGTTCTGTAGGTCCACACTACATTAGGTAATATTGATGCCTAGTCCTTTTTGTGAATTTGCACTATTTTGGTCAGAATATTCTCATTCTCTCTATTTGTAACCTCCACTTGCCCATTGGCTTAGGGATGATAAGGTGTCTATTTTCTATATCTTATTGAATATTCTTTAACCAATTGATAAATAAGGTCAAAAGTAAACTGGGGACCTTGATTAATGACAATTTTCTAGGTACTTCATACTTGGTAAATATGTCTTCATACAAGAACTTAGCTACATTTCCATCCCTTGCAAACTGTAATGCCTTGAACTCAACCCATTTTTTCAAATAGTTTGTACAAACCAAAATATACTCTTTGTTATTAAAGGTTGGTGAAATTGGGATAATGAAGTCAAGCCCCCATTTATCAAATGGTGCTAGTGATGTCTGTGGCTACAAAGGCATTTCATCTATCCTTGTTGGTTTTCCCATTCTTTGAAATTTGTCACAACTCTTGGTATACTTCACTAAATCCTTGTGGAGAGTTGGCCAATAGTAACCTATTGTTAAGATCTTAAATATTGTCCTTTTGGCTACAAGGTGACCCCCACAGGGCTCATCATGGCAAGCATTTAGAATGTCAAAGACCTCATCTTCTCTTATACATATTCTCATGATATCATCTGGACCAGTGTAGAATAAGTAACCAGTTACCCAAGAATATGGAGATTTTTTATGCATCGTCTCTTTTCCCTATGAGAGAAATGTGATGGTATCTACCCTACCACTAAGTAATTTGCAATATCAACAAACCAAGGTGTGTGCATAGTAAGAAAATAAATACTCATTTGTAAAAGATTCATCCACAATACCTTCTATTTGTGTAGGCAATCTAGACTGTTTATTTTCCACCACATTATCTTTCCCTATCTTATCCACTATTGTTATATCAAACTCTTGTAGTAAGAGAAGCCATCTGACTAGTCTCCCCCCAACTATAGGTTTTTTCATTAATTATCTTATGGTTTTGTGTTTTGTGTGGATAAAAAATTGATATCTAGTGATATAATGTCTAAACTTGTTGATAGCATAAACAACTGCCAACAACTCTTTCTCTATGATAGTGTAATTAAGTTCAACTCCTTGCAAATTTTTGTTGATATAGTAGATGGCATATTCTTTGTTACCTTATTTTTGTCCCAAGACTACTCCTATAGAAAAATCTAAAGCATCAGTGTGTATATGGAAAGGTAGTTTCAAATTTGGCCCTCTTAAGACAGGTGCTTGTGTCAAAGTTCTCTTAAGTGCTTTAAAGGAACATTGAAATTCTATGGTCCATTCAAAATGTATGTCTTTGGTAAGTAAGAAAAATAAGGGTGCTATAATTTTACTGAAATCTTGGATGAATCTCCTATAGTAGCCTGCATGTCCCAAAAAGCTATTGACATCTTTTTTCTTCTATGGCACATGAAGTGTAGAAATGATCTCAATATTGTTGGGATCCACCTGAATTCCTTCACTTGTGATAAAGTGTCCTAGAACAATCCCTTGAGTCATCATCACGAAATAGTTTTCATGATTCAAGGATAGATTATGTTCTTTACACCTTTTCAAAACCTTTTCCTAGATTGTTGAGTGCATCTTCATAGGTGTCTCCATATATAGTGAAGTCATCCATTTATATTTCCATGGAATCATGAGCATAGTCTAAAAATATACATAGCACTGCCCTTTGAAAAGTTCCTAGGGCATTACATAGTTGAAAGGGAAGAATAGAATAGGAATAGGTACCCCAAGGGCATGTAAATGTAGTATTATCTCGGTCCTCTAGAGCTATCTTTATCTAGTTATAGCCACTAAGCCCATCTAGGAAAGAGAAGTACTTTTTCCCTGCTAAGAAATCAAACACTTGATAAATGAAGGGTAGGGAGAAGTGATCCTTTCTAGTTGATGTATTCAAATCCCTATAGTTCACACATATCCTCCATTTTCCTCCTTTCTTAGGAACAATGACTAATGGTGATACCCATTGGCTATCAAAATGAGATAAATGAAGCCTACATCAAGTAGCTTTTGCAACTCAGTCTTGACTATTTCTCTTAAGGTAGAGTCCATTCTCCTTTGAGGCCATCTAATTGGATTGAAACCATCATTTATGTAGATCCTATGCATGAAAAGTTTCATATCAATCCCTTTCATATCATGGTAGTCCCATGCAAAGTTGGTTGCATGTTCTTGCAGCACATTGTTTAGGGAATTTTGTTATTCTTCAATTGATCTATTGTTGATGCTCAGGGTTTTACATAACATGATTTCCCATGTTTTAGATTATGATTGCACAAATGAGAGAGCGAGGCCACTAATGTTGGGAACACATTGTTGTGGAAAAAGAGAATGGAATAGTTGGGACACCTCTTCTGATGAATTTGTAGGTATAATGTTCTGCAGTGGATCTTGTAGACATGAAAGACAATCTTGTTGTTGTAGGTCCCTATCGTAGTTATTTTGTATGATATGGTCAATTAAGTCATCCTCATCTTGGGTTCCTAATATGGGTTTTGTTCTATTATCATGAGAGTTTGTAGGGAAAAGTGGTCTTCTTCATCCAAGGCATGCCATATAGTCTACTATAGATTTTTATGAGGTTATGTTGGTGGATAGAGAACCAATTTCTTGGTTATAGTCCCATTAGATATTATCATGTTCTCATACCCACAACCTATAAATGCATCAGTTGTAGCTAACTATGGTCTACCTAAAATGAGTGGATATAGTTGACCTTTGGTTGTAATACTATAAAATCATCAAGATACTCCCATGAGTCTAAGGAAATGACTAAGTGCTTGATGATCCCTTCAGGATTCACTATTGACCTATCTACCAATTGTAAAACAATTGGTGTAGGTATAAGATTAACTAGCTTAATTAGTTGCATTCTCTCCATAGTCATGACATTAATTGATAATCAATCAAGGTGTTCTTGATAAGGGTACCATTAATATTAATATCCACTACTAGACTTCTAAGGTCTATGTATTTAGGGATAGTTATATTCCCTAGCATAATATCAACAAGGTTCCCTCGGACATGAATTGTCTAAGGGTTCTTCCTCTTTCTCCTTGGTTTCTTAAGACATAGGTCTCTTATTATTTTGGTATAGATTGGGATATCCTTGATAGCTTGGATGAGGGGGATTTTGATACTGACATCCTCAAGCTAACCCAATAGGTCTATCTCAGCTTGAATGGCTAAAAACTCAGGGAAAGGAGGCTCTAGACTTGAGGTGGTTTGGTTTATCTGATTTGACCTAGACTCTAGAGGTGAATTGTCTAAAGCTTCAGCTATAGGTTCCTCATCCTCCATCTCAGTAATTTGAGGAGATGATGTTGAGAAATGTGACTCAAATTTATTAGCTTGATCAACTTCCTAGAGTAGTTGTGTTTATCCCTTATTCGGCTTGTATGTCATGGGATCACTAAAAATCTTAACTTTAGAACCTATGTCGTGGGGTTCTGAATTTTCATAACTTTCTGACTTAGCGACATTCGGGTTCTCATGCTTATCGGCATGTCATGGGTTTTGGGAATTTCATAACCTCTGATAGAAGTTGTGAAATTTAGTTTTTTAGTGACATAGCGATCCTGAGCGGGCATTGGTTTTTCAGTAGTGACATGAATTTCATGGTGGTTGTAGGGACCACAATGTATTGGTTAAAGATGATCTTGATCTATAGTTGAAATGTGCTTGATCCAATGGTGCCCGCTAACCCCATACCCCTTGTGGTGGGTCCCGATAGACTTTTGTGGGGTGTGCGGGATTGGTAAGTGGTGATGACATGACATCATGTTGGGAGTTAAATATTTAAGTCTTTTTCATGAGACTTGTTGCAAATATTGTAGATTCCCATCTTGATTCTCTAGAATTGCACAAGTGGTGTACACGTGTCTTGGTGGACCCTCACCATGACAAGTGGTATATGAAGGAGAATTGATAGTTGGAAAGCGATGGTTGGTTGTCAACTACTGATAGAATAAATGATGATTGACTCAACAGGTTTGAACTGTTTTGTAACCGTTTATCTGTGGATGTTTCAATCAAACTGTTTCCTATTGGAATGTTGTAACTAGGGTTAGGGTTAAGAATAAATGTTATAAAACCCTATAATGTTCTACAAGGAAGGTGTTTCCAACAGTGCTATCGATTGACTAAGAGGCTGGGTAGCTGAAAGAGATAGAGGGAAATAGAATAGGGGTTATGTTGCCAGATTCTCTCTGGATGGAACAAGATGTACACTTTGTAAAGGGTTAGAGCCTGAATTGTATTTGTAACTATATTCTGTTGCTGAATAATACAATGGTGATCTAGGATTTTGGAGTGTGGGGTTTTTTTACTCAAAAGGGCTTTCCCCACATAAATCTGTGTTCCTATTGTCTATTTCATCTTTCATGTTTGTTGATTCTGGTTGTTGAATCTATTTAATGGTTTTGTTTGGAATTGGTTTAATTAGCATTAAAATTTTCTCTAAGGGTCAATGTGGGAAATGGACTATGTCTGATTCCGCCTTATGGCATAGTTGTTCATGTCTTTGAGGCAATATGAAGAAATTAAAATTACTGAAGGCACTATTGATCTTGGATGTTTCTTTATGAGATGACCGATATTTCCCAACAATTGATATCAGAGCCTTCTTCTGGGATTTGCATTTTGCTTGCATGTGCAGGTTTATGTACTTGAAATTGTGTTTCGTGTACTTGCATGGACTTGCATGTGGCTTGCATGTTGATGTATGTATGGATCCCTAGTGTTTATGGTTCTAGTTATTCCTTCTGTGAATATTTCTTAATATGGCAGGCTTGAGGAAATCTAAAGGAATCGACTAACAAATTGATCCTTTGGTGAGTAGAAATTCTTGATCTTTTGTTTGAGTTCCAAGAGACAACATGTAGTATGGAAGATGGAGAAACTTGAGTTGGTCATATTGAAATGATGTAACCTGAAGCTCGTGAGTTGGCAGTGGTATAACCTTGATGCATGGGGTGGAATATTATTTTCTCTATGGTTGTGTTGTAGCAAAGTTTTCATATTGGGTGTCTATGTGAGGGGCTCCTTGATGATATGGAGAAGCTTGCGTTGTTTCTCAGCTATGGAGAAATTTTCTTATGCTAGGTGTTTTGTCCTAGTATTGGAAGGCATAGCTTTATGTTACCCCAATTGCATGTAGGCTATGGAGTTGATCATTGGATGGTCTAGAATCTTCTGAAATATCCTGTATCTCTCTCAGATGCATGTGCATGTTGGTGGTTTTGGAGTTGGCTTGATATGGGCTTGGAGTTCCTGAACTGTTGTTTCCTTTTAAGGATGCATTGTACTTGCATCGCTCAAATCCATGTTCTTTGGATTTGAGGGTTTTATAGATTTTCATTTAAAGAATCTATGGTTATGCATATTCATGATAATTCTTTATTTTGGTATAACTATTATGATGTTTATGTTTCAAACCTTTTGATTCATCTAGATGTGAAGTGGATATGGGTGTGCATGGGTGTTCTCAAACACAGTGGTTTTGCTGGTTTTACACGACCAAGAAAAAACTTGTGGTTTTGTGGAGTTGTTAAATTATTTTCTAGACCCTGGATTTTGGGGTGTTGTTGGATTAGATAGTTGTAGTTCTGCATGCATGCTTTGTGCATGGTATGAGGAGATGTGATGCATTCTTTGCATGGGATTTTGGGTACATGATTAGTCACTCAACATTTCCTGTGGTGTTGCTTGCTAGGCTCCTAGACTATGGTGCTCGAGTTGTGGACATGATTGGAAAATCGGATTTGGACTTGATCTGGTGTTTGAGTCATGTTGTCTGTGTGGTTATTCTCTTTGAGATATTAGTGTTGCTATTTCTAATGCAATGATGGCTTTGCATGTTCGATGTGATTGATCTTTGAGTTATGTGGTTGGTGGATTAGCTACCCATTGGTTGCAATGAGATAACTCATAAGTGGACTGTCTATATCCATGAGGATGATGCAGCGTTTGTACAAACTTGTTAGTTGGCCTTGTCCATGGTCACTTGTGCATTGGTGTGGTTGCTTTGAGATGAGAGGATGGATGGTGTTGAGTACTTGAATAGTCAGTTATGGGGACCTATAGCATGTTGTATCACAATGTCATGGATAGCTTGGATACACTACTTTGTGTAAGCTTTTGATAGTGATGGTAATCTTTGCTTGTTTTGGAGATCTTGGTGCCACTTGATGGAAATGTTGATGTGTGGACTTGAAGGATTTTTAGATTAGCAGATGTTGGGTCATGATGCTTGAGAGCTCGGTTGTCACGGTTTAGTGGGAGCTTTAGCAATGACTATGGATTCATCACTTCGTGATGGATTGCCTTCTCTAGTGTTGGAGATGTTACTAAGAGGAGCTCTTAGATCTTGTTTTTGTAGAAGGGTTCTTCTACATTTGCATGGACACTATTTGAAGATGTGAAAAATCTTGGAAACATGGAGGATTCTTGGAGTCTTTGGTTGAGGTGTTGGTGGTGCTTGACAAGTGATGTTGGTTGAGAGTTTGTTTGCTTAATGTCATGAAAGACTCTTGTTTGCGCATTAGAGTTTTGGCATGTTGTGTTGCTCTTGAGACCATGGTTAGTTCACTTGAAGCATGGGATCTCCTAAGGAGGATGGTAAGATCATGATGTCATGATAAGTTCCTGATTTAGATATTTGGAGCTTTGACAATGGTCATATGCTTGAGAACTTCATGATAGTGTAGTGATGCATTTGGAGTTTAGCATGAGATGATAATTTTCAAGTGCTCATGGATACATGAAGAATAACGTGAGGCTGTATTTCTCTTGAGAGGAGAGAACTTTTCATGGTTACTCTTGATGAAGATTTTAGTAGAAAGTCCAAGAAGCCTTCACCTTGGTTGGACATGAGTTCAACAAAGACTAATGAGGAGATTGCTCTTGGAGGAGTCATGATGGCTTGCATATCTTGAAGGAGTATTCTCGTTCCCCACTCTTGGTATCCTAAAAAAATTATCACTTGAGAGGTATTGCCCATTGTTTCTCTCAGGTGTTTTATGCTTTCTTTCATGGATATGGATCTTGAACTGCTATTAGATTATTTTAAAGGATTCATTGTGAGAGATGGATAACATGGTTATATCCTTATGCATTGTGATTATATTCATTGATGTTGAGTTTCGGAGATGCATTGGGCATATTTATTGAAATGGGAAATGAAATAGTTTGATCTTCTTTGAGAGGCTTACATCCATGTTGATTACAGGATTTATGTGTTATGTTTGATCTTGGTGATTGAATGGTTGGATGTTGTTAAGGATTTTCTCTTGGGGTTTTGAAGGAGATCATACTTGACATAGTTGGAATTTAGAGGTGATAGGGAGGTTGGAGGAATCAATCACTGATTCCTACTCTAGGTCTTGCTTGCGAGACCTCCTTGGTGTCTTGCTTCACCACCTTAACCTATAGGATCTTCTTCTTGGTTAGGTTCCCCTGGTTCTCTTTTCCAAACCCACTACCATCACAAATCAACCTACCGAGTCAATCTTGGTGAAATGTCTCTTCCTTAGCCCTTAATCCGCCCTAAACGCGATTCTACTCCAAACCTTGAACTTAGCTTTGCAGGGGTGTGGAGAGGTTTCTAACAGGTTCTTTCCATCCCATCATGGCTTTGAAGGATCCTCCTAACTCCATCTTGTCATCACTTCCACCAAACCCTCATTTAGGGTTAAAAAGACTACTAGCCTAGGAGCCCCCAATTAGGTCTTCTTCTCCAAGAAAACAGGTTTGTTCTCCTAAGTTTCCCAAAGAACACAAAATCTTCCCTATGGGTTCCTGATCCTTATGCCCATCCCTCAAATATTTTAGAGGTCTTAACCCTCAACTGTCTGTACACAACCATAAACCTCAATTAGCAAATTAGGCCTTTTTTTTAAGCCATTTCCTGACCACACAGCAAACTGTCATGAGTTTCTCTCACCAAATGGATTGGTGGAGCTTCCTCCTCCATGCTAAGCCTTTGCAAGGCATATGGTTACCCTCTCCACACCATGAGTTGATAGGAAATGATCACCCCTGCAAATCAAAGTTCTTTGTACTCCTTGTCTTCCCTAGCCGGACACTTCCTAGCTCGCCTAGGAGAAGACTTCCACAGTGATACCCTGACTTCTATTGACTCCTAACCCTACCATATTTACAATCATGGAGTCTAGTCACAATTCCCAAGAGGTTGTATGTTATGTATAGTGGGAATGTGACCTAAACCTCCATTTTCTACCAACAAACTATCAGATCAACAAATGCAAAGAAACAACTACCTACTATAATGCTTGAAACTGAACTAGAAATCTAAATTGCTACCAAATAGGGCTTAACCTATCAGTATATTACATCCTACGTACAATATAGTAACAATTTCAATCTATTAAAGCTCTACTTTGAGACAAAGCCAAAAATTCACACTAAAACACCACTGTCTTTTCTTGAATTCAAAAAATCCAATCAAAGTAAAATGCTTCCAACCTTGCTCTTAGGTTGAGGCACACCCTATATAGGTCAACAAAAGTAGTTATGCCTCCCCATGGTTGGACATGTTAGTTACATTGTGGCAAAGTTGCAAAATGCACCATTTTGCAACTTTTGCCAATTTCTACTAAACTAAGTAAAATGAGTTTCTAAACTCATCCACCCTTCCTCAATTTCTATCCTAGGGATCAAACATATCCATAAGCTATCTCCTCTACTCAATGGTCAACATTACCTTCATGGTAACACATCAAAAGCAAAAATTCATCCTAGATTTCCTAATTGCCTAGTGTAATAGCCTAGTGTTTCCTAGGTGCTCCTACACCATTCTCCCCCTCTCTACACAAACACTAAGGAATGTGAGGAGAGATTAATGAAACATCAATTCCCTACTTCTTAAATTGAGCTTAATCCACCCATGTAGCCTCTGAATCTTGTTTGTCCCTCCATTTGATGAGATGTTCTAAGTATTCCTTATGCCAGGTAGACTTCTTCACCCTTGACTCCAAGATTCTCTCTACTTGTAGCTTATCTTGAGTAGGTAAGGCTATGTTGCTCACATCCTTGAAGATATCCCTGTTGTTTTGATCCATGTTAGTGACTGTTCCCTTATAACTGATCAGATCAGCTACATTGAACACTGGAGAGATGCCTAAATTTGCAGGTAATTCCACCTTGTAGGCATTCTTCCCATATTTGGCTAATACCTTACATGGTCCCACTCTTTTCATCTACAATTTGGTTGATATCCCCATCTACAACCTAGATTTGTTGAGGTGGACCATAACATAGTCTCCTACTAAAAATTGTAGATCCTTTCTAGATAAATCCACCTTCTCTTTCAACTTTTGAGTAGCCTCGATGACTGTCTTCTTCACTTACTCCTAAATCTCCTTCATGGTCTGAGAGAAATCCTCTGCATGTACACTCCTATGCTCCATAGCTTCTAGATCCCTGAGCTCACACACACCTCTTGGGTGCATTCCATACACTATTTCAAAAGGACTCTTCCCTGTAGTCCTGTTCACACTGTCATTGTATGCATACTTAGCCTGTGATATGACCAAGTCCCATGTTTGTCCATACTCTTCGGTTAGGCATCTTAGAAGGTTACCTAACACCCTATTAACCACCTCTATTTTCCCATCGATCTGAGGATGGTAAGCTGATCCAAAAGATGGGTTGGTACCTAATTTGCTCCATAGAGTCTTCCAAAAATGACTCATGAACTTCACATCCCTGTCCAATACAATGCTCAAAGGCAATCCATGGATCCTTACAATTTCCTTGAAGAAAAGGTGAGCAATGTAGCTAGCATCATGTGTGCTCTTGCAAGGGATAAATTGACTCATCTTGTTGAATCTATCTACCACCACATAGACACTATCAAACCCTGTTTTAGTCTTAGGGAGTCCTACAACAAAATCCATGCTAACACACTCCCATGGTCTATTGGGAATGGGTAGAGGTTGATAAAAACTTGCATTACTAGCTCCCCCTTTGGCTTTCATACAAACTACACACTACTCCACATACCTCCTGACATCCCTTGGAAACTTGGGCAATAGCAAAACCTTTGCACTAGTTCCATTGTCTTGTTGATACCAAAATGACCACTAAGACTACCATTGTGCTTCTCCTACATGAGATTCTCTCTCATTGATCCTCTTGGAACACACAACTGATTTCCCTTGAATAAAAATCCACTTTGCAATGTATACTCCGAGTATTGACTATGAAAGTGATTCTCAAAGTTAGAACATACCTTGTATGCTTCTGAGAAGTCTTCATCTTCCCCATAGAGATCCTTGAAACTCTCTATTCCAATGCTCTTTATTTGTATCTCTTGCACTGTCATCAATCTTCTACTTAGTGCATCTGCCACCTTGTTCAACTATCCCTTCTTGTGCTTGATAGTGAAAGTGAAAGCTTGAAGATACTCCATCCACTTCAAATGTCTATTGCTCAATTTCTCTTGAGTGCTGATGTAGCTAAGTGCTTGATTGTCAGTAAACACTACAAACTCTTTAGGTAGGAGATAATGCCTCCACTTCCTAAGTGACTGTACTAGAGCATAGAGTTCTAGGTCATAGGTAGAATACTTTTTCTTAGCTTCATTAAGCTTTTCACTAAAGAAAGCTATAGGCCTGCCTTCTTGGCTTAGCACTCCTCCTACTACAATTCCACTAGCATCACATTCCACTGTAAACAACTTGTCAAAACTAGGTAATAAAAGAATAGGTTGAGTTGCCACTTCTTGTTTTAGTTTCTCAAAACCTTTCTCAGCTTCTGGAGTCCACTTAAACTTAGTCTTTAAGCCACCTTTGATTGTAGCTAGGATTGGTGCACATATGCCACTAAAGTTTCTTATAAACTTCCTTTAAAATTGAACCAATCCATGAAAACTTCTTACCTCTGTCTCGGTGGTTGGTGTAGGCTAGTTTAGGATAGCTTCCACCTTACTTGGATCCATTTTCAATGATCCTTGGGATACTACAAACCCTAGATACACAAGCTCTTGTTTGAAGAACTCACACTTTTCTAGGTTGATGGCTAACCTCTCCTCCTACAACCTTTTAAGAACCAACTCCAAATGCTTTAGATGTTCTTCTGCTGTCTTGCTAAAGATGAGTATGTCATCTAGATACACCACCACAAATAACCCTGTGAAATCCTTTAGCACTTCATTCATGAGCCTCATGAATGTGCTAGGGGAATTAGAGAGGCCAAATGGCATAACTCTCCACTCATACAACCCATTAGTTGTCTTAAAGGCTTTCTTCCACTCATCTCCATCCTTGATTCTGATCTGGTGGTATCCACTTTTGATATCCAACTTGGTGTAGTACTGAGCTCCTCCAAGACAATCCATCAAGTCCTCAAATCCTAGGAATAGGAAACCTATACCTAATTGTGATTCTATTTATAGCTCTAGAATCAGTGCATAACCTCCACTTACCACCTTTCTTGGATGCTAATACCACTAGTACTACACATGGGTTGATGCTCTTGCTAATTAATCCTTGATCCAACAACTCCTGCACTTATCTAGCTACCTCTAGGTTCTGATCCGGTGTAAGCTTGTAAGCTGCTTTGTTTGGAAATGAAGCTCCTAGTATGAAGTCAATCTGATGGCTAATGGCTCTCTTTGGAGGTAAGGTTACTGGTGCACCATCACTCACTATGTCCTTATACTTCTCAAGCAACTTCTAGACTGCTCTAGGTATGACTATTTTCTTTGCTTTGTCTTCTTCCTTGGATTGCACCATAACCACATATCCTTCACATCCTTGATGTAGATTGTTAAGGAACTCCTTGCCATTGCTTAATAAGACACTAGGGGTCTTTGACTGTCCTTCTTCCTCGTCTGATTGTGACTGTAGTTTGAATGTCTTTCCATCCTTCTTGAATGAGATAGTGTTCTCCTTTCCATCATAGATGGCAGCTCTGTCATACTACCATGGTCTGCCCAATAGAAGATGGCATGCATCCATGGCTAACACATCACAAAAAAACTTGTCCTTGTACCCTCCAATGGAGAACTCCATTGTTGTCTACTCATTTACAAGAACACTCTGCCCTTTGTTCAACCATGTCACCTTGTAAGGATTATTGTGGGGTACTTTCTCCAGCTTCAACTTCCTCACTGCCTCCTCAGATATTATGTTATCAGTAGACCCTGAGTCCACTATAACCTTGCACACCTTCCCAAGTATTTTGCATCTTGCCTTGAATAAGGCTTTCCTTTGCTTTGGCTCTTCTTTGACTAGTTGTCTAATTAGAACCCTGCTAAACATCAGGTTCTCCCCCATTTCTGATTCAATGTGACTAACCTCTGGTGATTTGGTACTCATGGTGTCCTCTTGTGCATATGCCACTCTCTTCTTAGTATTTGATGAAGATTCTTTCTCTGGGCACCTATAAGCTGGATGACCTACTTGACCACAGTTGTAACACTTCATACTAGCAAAGTATGAGTTACTTCTACCTGCTCCCCTTCCTCTATTTGAACCTCCTTGAGGTCCTCTACCTCTTCCATAGCCTCCTCTAGAAGTTGTTTCACATCAATGCTCTATGAGTTTAGACTCTCCCTGATTTCTTTGTTCAGTCCCTCTACCTTGGTATCCACCTCTATGTTCTCTTTGATCTCTGCCTTTTCCTCTATTCTTAGAAGCCTGTTCTTGTTTCCTCTTACTCGTCTCTTCAATCTTTATAGCCAATTGATAGCATTGGTGCACTGTCTTGGGACTTAGAAGAGTCATCTCCTCTTGAATGCTCCACTTCAAATCATTAAGGTATCTAGCCACCTTAAGAATTTCATCCTCAGTAACATTAGACCTCATGCAAAGTTTTTGAAACTCCTCAGTATAAGAATTCACATCTTGGTCTCTTTGTCTCAAGCTCTGTCTTTTCTTGTGCAACTGAATTTCATAATCATCAGGCATGTATGCTTCTCTCACTTTGGAAACCATTCCCTTCCAAGTAGAAATAGTATTCTTTCCTTCCTTTTCCCTCTCTGTCTGAATGAACTTCCACCATGTCAAGGCAGAACCTCTCAATCTTGATTTGGCCACCTTTACCTTTTGTGCTTTAGTGACTCCATCACATTCAAAATGGTTTTCCATTCCCTCTATCCAATTGATGACCATATCAACTTCCATTTTCCCACATTCTTTCCCTCAATAGCCTATTGTCTTCCTCTTGTTCTTTGAACTTCTTGTCCAATTCTACATTTGTCACCATGTTAGTTGAACCACTAGACTCAACCTCTGACATATTATTCTATCCCAAATCTTTTGCTGCTCTGATACCAATCTAATAGGGAGGTTGGAGGAATCAATCACTGATTCCTGCTCTAGGTCTTGCTTGTGATACCTCCTTGGTGTCTTGCTTCACCACCTTAACCTATAGGATCTTCTTCTTGGTTAGGTTCCTCTGGTTCTCTTTGCCAACCCCACTACCATCATGAATCAACCTACCGAGTCAATCTTGGTGCAATGTCTCCAACTCTTCCTTAGCCCTTAATCCACCCTAAAGGCTATTCTACTCCAAACCTTGAACTTAGATTTGCAAGGGTGTGGAGAGGTTTCTAACAGGTTCTTTCCATCCCATCATGGCTCTGAAGGATCCTCCTAACTCCATCTTGTCATTGCTTCCACCAAACCCTCATTTAGGGTTAAAAAGACTACTAGCCTAGGAGCCCCCAATTAGGTCTTCTTCTCCAAGTAAATAAGTTTGTTCTCCTAAGTTTCCCAAAGAACACAAAATATTCCCTTAGGGTTCTTGATCCTTATGCCCATCCCTTAAATATTTTAGAGGTCTTAACCCTCAACTGTCTGTACACAGCCATAACCCTCAATTAGCAAATTAGGCCTTTTTTTAAGCCATTTCCTGACCACACAACAAACTGTCATGAGTTTCTCTCACCAAATGTATTGGTGGAGCTTCCTCCTCCATTCTAAGCCTTTGCAAGGCATCTGGTTAGCCTCTCCACACCGTGAGTTGATAGGAAATGATCACCCCTGCAAATCAAAGTTCTTTGCACTCCTTGTCTTCCCTAGCCAGACACTTCTTGGCTCACCTAGGAGAAGACTTACACAATGATACCCTGAATTCTATTGACTCCTAACCCTACCATATTTACAATAATGGAGTCTAGTCACAATTCCCAAGAGGTCATACATTATGTACAGTGGGAATGTGACCTAAACCTCCATTTTCTACCAATAAATTGTCAGATCAGCAAATGCAAAGAAACAACTACCTACTATAATGCTTGAAACTAAACTAGAAATATAAATTTCTACCACATAGGGCTTAACCTATCAGTACATTACATCCTACATACAATATAGTAACAATTTCAATCCATTAAAGCTCTACTTTGAGACAAAACCAGAAATTCACACTAAAACACCACTGTCTTTTCTTGAATTCAAAAACTCCAATCAAAGTAAAATGCTTCCAACCTTGCTCTCAGGTCGAGGCACACCCTATATAGGTCAAAAAAATTAGTTATGCCTCCCCTTGGTCAGACATGTCAGTTACATTGTGGAAAAGTTGCAAAATGCACCATTTTGCAACTTTTGCCAATTTCTAGTAAAATAAGTAAAATGAGTTTCTAGACTCATCCACCCTTCCTCAATTTCTATCCTAGGGATCAAAAATATCCCTAAGATATCTCCTCTACTCAATGGTCAACATGACCTTCATGGTAACACATCAAAAACAAAAATTCATCCTAGATTTCCTAATTGCCTAGTGTAACTACCTAATGTTTCCTAGGTGCTTCTGCACCAAGAGGTGTATGTAGGAGGATTTTCTACATGTACATGATGTGTAGAGGTGCTCTTTTTAGTTTTGGTTGTCTTCCTGGATGTTTGGTTTCACATTACATTGGTTTGAGGTTTGGTCAGAGCTGTAGTGATCACTAGCTTGTGGTCATGTGTTTTCACTCATGTTCTTGGTTGATGACGTGGAGGTTCTTAATCTTTTTCCTTTGTTGGGTGTGGAGAACTTGAGAGAGTTGTGAAGACTTGTGGTGAGAATTGTTCTTATAGGCTATTTAATTGCAGGTTTTTCTTATCATTGTGGATGGTTCCTTGAAACTACATGTTTAGACTCTCTATATTATGGTATTGGTAGACTTGGTATGCCTTGATCTTTTCAGATTTATTACCCATGTAGTGGGAGTTCCTAGATGTGTTTTGTCTTCTTCAACTGGTTGGCACATGGAGATTATTTTTGTGAATGATGTGTTGGTTATGATGTGGCATGAGTTTGATGTGTTGATACCTTAGAGGTATGTGTGATTGGATGCATTAGCACTTGTTGTGGGTGCTATTTTCAGTCACGTGGGTTGATCAGTTGGATGAGAGTAGTCAATTTTTTGGTTGTTATTCTAGCTTATGTTCTATCTTGTTTTTGGAGGATTTTTTTCATGGTTGTGTTCAGGTTGAAGCTTTGAAGTTGATGATGTTGATACTTTTGTATAAGTTGCAGGCATAGTGGAGTGGTGGCAGTATGTTTAAGAATTTGCTATCAGATGGATTTGTTGCTTATGTTCCTTAGACTAGTGCATACTTAACATGGCTCATTCCTTCTCTTTGGAGGATGGCAGGAATTATTGCTTGATATGGTGAAGATATTATATGTTGGTGCAGTGTCTTAGTTGGAGCATGAAAGCATTGGTTGAGGATCTTGTTGGTTGCATGGATGGATGATACAATAACCTCTAGCTTTAGAAGGATCTAGTAAGTTCTTCGTCAAGTGGGAGAATGTTGAGAAATGTGACTCTAATTTACTAGCTTGATCGACTTCCTGGAGCAGTTGTGTTTTTCCCTTATTTTGCTTGTATGTCATGGGATCACTAAAAATCATAACTATAGAACCTATGTCGCAGGGTTCTAAATTTTCATAACTTTCTGACTTAGCGACATTAGGGTTCTCATGCTTATCAGCATGTCGCAGGTTTTTGAAATTTCATAACCTCTGATGGAGGTTGTGAAGTTTAGTTTTTTAGTGACATAGTGATCCTAAGCGGGCATTGGTTTGTCAATAGTGACATGGATGTCACGGTGGTTGTGGGGACCACAGTGTATTGGTTAAAGGCGATCTTGATCTATGATTGTGATGTGCTTGATCCAACGATCCCTGCTAACCATGCGCCCCTTGTGGTGGGTCTCGATAAACTTTTGTGGGGTGTGCGGGAGTGGTAAGCAGTGATGACATGGTGTCATGTTAGAAGTTAAATATTTAAGTCTTTTTCGTGAGACTTGTTGCGAATATTGTAGATTCCCATCTTGATTCTCCAGAATTGCACAAGTGGTGTACATGTGTCTTGGTGGACCCTCACCATGATAAGCGGTATATGAAGGAGAATTGATAGTTGGAAAGCGATGGTTGGTTGTTGACAATTGACAGATTAAATGACAATTGACTCAGTAGGTTTGAACTATTTTGTAACTATTTATCTATGGAAGTTTGAGTCAAATAATTTCCTGTTGGAATGTTGTAACTAGGGTTAGGGTTAAGAACAAATGTTATAAAACCCTAGAACATTCTACAAGGAAGGTGCTACTGACAGTGTTGTCGATTGGCTGAGAGGCTGGGTAGCCAAAAGAGATAGAGGGAAATAGAATAGGGGTTATGTTGTCAGATTCTCTCTAGATGGAACAAGATGTAAACTCTGTAAAGGGTTAGAACCTGAATTATATTTGTAACTGTATTCTGTTGCTGAATAATACAATGGTGATCTGGGCTTTTGGAGTGTGGGGTTTTTTACTCGAAAGGGTTTTCCCCACATAAATTTGTTTGTTCCTATTGTCTGTTTCATCTTTCATGCTTGTTGATTATGGTTGTTGAATTTGTTTAATGGTGTTGTTTGGAACTGGTTTAATTAGCATTAACTTTTTCTCTAAGGGTCAATGTTGGAAATGAACTATGTTTGATTCACCTTATGGCATAGTGGTTCGTGTCTTTGAGGAAATCTGAAGAAATTAAAATTACCGAAGGCACTATTGATCTTGGATGTTTCTTTATGAGATGACTGATATTTCCCAACAGATGAAGGTCCAACTAATGTTTTCCATTGCCCAAGGTGGACATCACCCACCTCTACCCCATAAGTGGGGTATTGTATAGCCTCATTAGTATAAGCTTGTAGGACATACTTGTTAGGGTTAGGTGCAAGCTAGGAAGTTAATTGTGGTGCTCTTGGTGGATTATGCATAATAGCTTGTTGTTGTGACTAAGAAGGCAACAAAGGCTATTGGTAATTCACATTTTGGTGCTACCACTGTTGGCCTTTTTTCCATTGTGGCTGCCACTAATTTTGCTGCAATGACCATTGAGAGTTATAATTGGAACCTTGAAAATTTTATTGGGGCCATGCATTTGGTTGCTACTTGTTCCAATTTTTCCAGAACTAAGAATTCAAACCAAAGAAATTTTGATTACCAATTGGAAAAAGATGTATTGAAATTTAGAGGGTCTTGTGGCATACCTTGTCTTGGCTACCATGGCCTTCTTTGAGTAATGTAAAATAGTTTTCCATCCTCTCCTTCAAGTGGTTAAAAATCAAGTTTCTTTTATTTGTCTTCTGTAATACTATCAACTCTCTTGCACTTGTAGTTTGCTTTCCTTTGTTTGCAATTGGGGCAGTATTTAGTGAGCATTGCTTCAACTTCTTCCTGTTTCTTATTTATATGGAGAGCATCCAATTGAGTAGCTAGATGACTTATGATATCCTCCTTCATGTTAGATAGTAGGTTACTTAACTTCACTCTTGAAACCCTATTAGATGTCTTGCTAGCGGTGGATGTTCTTTCTTCCCTTGATCTTTTGGTAAAGGTCCTAGAATAGTTTCTACAAACCTTGAAAATATATTCAAAGGGTAATTGAGACACATCCCATTGCCCAAAAAGATTATGGGAATCCATGCAATCATCATTAACTCCTCTTAAGAACACAAGCTTCAAAGATTCTTTTAAGAGTCTATTCTATGGGTTTTTCTTCAAGCAGAATTGGAACCTTTCCACATAATCCTCCAATGGTTCATCCTATTTTTTAGTCATTCTAAAAATATCATATCTTCTCCTATCAAATCCTCTACAATAATATTGGTATTTCTCCAAGAATTTTATTTTCATGGTGTCCCAATCAGGAACATCATCTCTGCCTAGTCCCATAAACCATCTTAGAGTGTCATCCTTTAAAGTGGCAGGAAATAGCTTGAGCCTATGAGAATTAGTCGTGTATTCATAACTCCTACATAGGACATCAAACTTGAACAAGAATGTGTCTAGATCTTCAATCACCAAACCATAGAAGACTAGTAATGTTGAAGGTGGGATATTCTTCAGCACAATAGCCCATTCTTGGTTGGTAATTGGAAATTCAAATGTCACATGTTCTGGTGGATCATCCACTACTGCATCAACCATTGTTTGGAAGGTCCCCTCAATGTTTTCAATAGATTTTGGTGAAAGGGAAGATTCTTCTTTAGCAGTACCCTCGCTCTGATCAATGTAGTCATCAATATATACTCTAGCTTGTCGGTTTGAGGGGTGAAATCTTCCCAAAGAGCCTCTCTGCCTTTGCATACAATAGACATGAAAAGTTTTATAGCAATGAGTCATACACAATGTTAGTTAAATTCTTTGGTATTTTAAGAAGATTAAACCTAATAGTCCTAATACTGAAAGAAAATTCTAAACTAGGTGAAACAATGAAAAATAGGGTACGGTTCAAACACATAGGGTTTTATACTAAATTTGGAATGTTTCACCAAACTTAATATAAATAGAAAGGGAAAATGGGGTGAATGAACCTACCTATTCTTCTATTTCATTTAGGAAATGAGATCCCTCAAGTTAAAATCCACTTTCAATCCCAAGGTGAGTGAATTCTTTGAGAAATCTTGCAATTTCCTTTATGTGTGCATGTGGACTAAACAACACTTTTGGGAGATGAAAATAAAATATCAAATCAACTCAAAAATGAAATGCAAGCTAGATATGAGTAGATTAAACATAGAGCTAAAAGACACAATTTATGTCAAGCAAATTGGATGAGTGGAGGAAACTTAAAACTTATCTAAAAAATAGTTGCAAAGTGTCCCTATTGGTTTCAAAGTGT
This sequence comes from Sequoia sempervirens, assembly GCA_007258455.2. Lineage (NCBI taxonomy): Eukaryota > Viridiplantae > Streptophyta > Pinopsida > Cupressales > Cupressaceae > Sequoia > Sequoia sempervirens. The sequence goes on along the minus strand of VDFB02000015.1, from coordinate 208,685,788 downwards.
CCTAAGATAACTCTTTGACAAAAATGACTGAACAATGGTTTTGGGAAAAAATATTAAAAATACCAAATGCATTCATCTATGACATGTAAAAAATGGATTTTGTAGATGAAAAATAATACTAACAAAAATAATTTATTTCATGCAAATTGGATAAAGGGAATATCTTGTGCACCTGTTACAAAATGATGTTTCTAGAAGTTGTATGGGGACTCATTTTCCTATTGGAGAATGGATCTTTTTTGAGCTTTCTAAAATTGGTTTTTGGGTCCTTTTCTCTTGTTTTTGCACTTCTAGATTCTTTAGGTTTCACAGTTGGGCAATTGGAAATAAATTCGAGATCTGAGTTTTTGGGAAATGAAAAAAAAGGTGACAACAAAAACAACTTTGCAATCTTTCACTTTTGAGATCTTAAAATTTTCTCCAACCTACAAATCTACAACACACAAAGAGAGGGGATTTTTTTTTTGTTTTTGGTGAATGGGGGTTTGCCTTGGTCAAAACCCATTTTGGTAATTAAACCTTGAATTGATTGAATGAACAAATGCAATGTTGCAACTCATCAAACCATTGATTAAAACTCTTGAATGGAGATCCTTGAAGGAATGAAACTTGCATGAAATGGCTTGATTGATGATGTTGATCTTGTGCTTGAATATTGACTTGAATGCTTGAAACCTACATCACAATGTTAGCTCCAAAAACATGCATGATTGAACATAACTTTGACATGATGTTTGAGATCTTCAATGTTGCAACAAATGATGAAGAAATATGGTATTGAATGTTCTTGACAATAATATGTTATGTTGTGAAAGTTCTCTCAATTGTGCTCTTGAAATCTAATGTTAATTTGATAAAATAACCTTGTATTTATAGACATTTATCGTTAATTTTCTGAAATTCAAACATTACAAGCCAACATTTGAAATTTGAATTTAGGATCATAAAAATACCACCAAAAACATATATAAAAATTGGTTCCAAGTCTTAGGGAGGACCCATTTGAATGGGCCCTAGGCCCTAATTCCTAGAACACACATTGCTCAATGTGAAGTGTTATGTATTGGCATTAATTAATGTTGGGCTTCCCCTTCGTAAAATGTAATTAAATGGGCTTGTAAATGAATTAAAGGGTTAATTAAGGCATAATTAAGCTCAATTAATTAAGGTAACCCTAAATAAGTGTGAAAGTGCAAAGGGATACACTTTACAACACTAGATTAAGGCACAATTAAGTTCATTTTAATTAGGACAGCCCAAACAAGTGAGAAAATGTAAAGAGCTATATTTTTCTACACTACACTAAGAAATATTGGAAATGAAAGAAACTAATCCTTGAAAGTAGCACCATCCCCAACAACAGTGCCAAAAATGTAGAGTCCCTACTAGTATCTAGTAAACTTGGAGGAAATCACACAATTCAAAGGGAAAACTAACCAAATAGTCCACTTACCATTTGGAAAGACCTTGGATGGCACTGAAACTCTATGTGCTTTCAAAGACTTGGAACTACCTAAATCATTTTAGTAAAGGTATTACACTTGTTGGAAAATCATAAGATTGTAAAACGGTAAAGTAAAGTTGTCTCTATGGCAATGGGTATCTATAGTATAAGACTATAGCCAACTACTATTTAGAAGTGAATGCCGAAAATTAACTGAATTATTAATTAAACCTATACTACACTCTAGAATATAACAAACATAATTATGAAGCAATAATAATTGATAATTGTAACATGAAAAATCTATCTAACAATCATGCAATTATGAGGTAACTACTAAAAAGAAATGAAATTGTGATAGGGAGAAAATAAGTGTTAGAATAAGAGCAGCAAACAAAAAGAGTGCAAATAACAACTACAAACACCCTACACCTAAATATTGGCCTAATGATTAACTTAACTAAGGAAAATGAAAAATTTCACCTTGTTGAGTTGTCCTTTGGTTGGTCCTTTGATCTTCGATGTTGTATGCTCCTTGGATGGCAAGAGATGCAAGCTATGAGATGAGACGAGGATAGAAAGATGAGTAAAAATGGATGCAAGTATGAAATTTTGGCTAAGATGGAGTCACCAAGATCAAAATGTAGGGCTAAGGTGAGTTGAGAACTCACAAGCCCTCACATCTTGACATGTGGCATGTGAAGTAGCTTGAAAATGATGATGTGGACATGAGTTGGAAGGAGAGTACATGACATGGAGGTAATACATAGTACCTTGGGATTGGAAAATATATCCTCATAAATGAGGTCATTGTCCCCATGTGGGTGAGAGGACATGATGTGAGGAATTAAAAATTCCTCAAATATCCTCATGGGGATGAGAAAAGGAATTTTAAATTCCAAGGAATGCATTGGGGAATTAAATGTGAATTAAAGATTCACATAAGGAATGGAGTGCTTTCTTCAAAAAGAGAAAGTTTTTAATAAGGTTGACTTAGGACACATTCCATAAATGACATGGGGATTAGGTTGACCTAATCATGTAATTAAGGTTGTGCAAGTACTTGATTAGACAAATTAATGACAGATTAAAGGCAAGTGGGAAATGATGGAGGATGTGACCTTAATGATGATTAGGGGTGTGCACATCTTAATCATAAATTAATTATGATTCAGAAAGAGGGTCAGATTGTTAAGAGGGATTAGAGACCAACTTGCAAAAGTTGGAGGTTGTGACAATGAGAGAGAAAGTGAGGAATTTAAAAATAATTTAAAATTCTAAGAGATAATATGACTAAATTAAATAAAGTGGTATATTTATTTAATTTAGAGAGGAAATAGGGAAAAATATTTATTAAATTAAATACTTTGGAAACCTTATGGTGGGCATGAAATATTAATTAAATGAGTGATTTAATTAATATCGGCAAAGAGGATGAATTAAATGATCAAAGGGATGATTAAGGAGACAACTTTGACCATATGGAAGTGGTCAAATTTAGATGTCTATATAAATAATTGAAAAGAAAGGAGTTGAAGGATAGTTACCTTGAGTGGCCCTTGCTCAAGTAGTTGTCTTCACTAATCTAAAACCAAATCTAACTTCATAGATCCAACTCAATATAATAACTCAAATTCATTCATTTTACAACTCCAAAATATCACATAAGATTATGCTAAAATATCTTATAAATTCATTAAATCATAATTACACAACAAACAGAATCTGCATAACAACTAAAAACTAAAAAGTATCACGTAATTGTATGCACCATCAAATGATAAAACTAATTGACTGGCTAAAAATTGGTTAACTAGCTAACTTAAGACTCAACCACCAAGCTATACATATAGGCATAGGGGATCTTATTCAAAACATGACCCTAAATTCAAACCATTAATTACCACTCCCTAGATTCTAGAGCGTGACAAAGATTCAATTAAATATAATTTTGCAATTAGAAAAGACTTGAGTCCAAGTTGTATTGTGACTCTATTGTAACAAAACTGAATGTGAAATGCTCAAAATCAGCTATGTTAGAATCCCAATTGTAATAGGGTTCTTCCTTCTCCAGTGTCTTCATTGAACATCATAATGATGCACTATCTCCTTAATTAAGTGCCTCCACACTGTATTCACTACGCTCAGTTTATTCTAGGACATCCCCTGTTTCGGTGTCCAGGAACTCCTTCGATTGTGAGCTACGTGTTGTAAAATTTTTGCAGGCTACATCTTGCAGTTGTTGTAGGCCACAGTGCCTCCTCTGTCTGCTAGAGGTTAGTTCACACAACATGTAAATAATACTAACCATGACTAAGCACAAATATGCAGTCACAATTCATACATATTTACACATAAATCATGCATTAACCATGACATCATAATCATATTTCCATATACTTAAACCAGGTTTAGGGTTTGCATAACAAGCATGAAAGATCTAGCATAATGGATGAACATGTATAGGATCAATGTCTTGGTAATGTCTATAAGCATGCATAATTTTTTAAAAAAATAACTAATATCTAGACTCATCACATTGCAAAAGACAGAGCACTTGAATGGGTACCTCTAACTCTCTCTCCACTGGAATGCTTCTCTACCCTTAGACAAGGGAAAGGAATGAAGAACGGGAAGAAGCTAAGGATGTCAGGTGGCAAAGAATTTCATTCTAGAAGTTTTTATTTGAGACAACAAAAAGGAGTGGATGTGATCACAGACTTCAAGGAGACGACCTTATAGTACAACCTCCAGTCTTTAAACCATTTTGCTCAAGGACAAGCAAATGATTAGTTGGGGGGAATGATGAGGCCTACTATTAGTTAGTTTTATGTTATTTCAATACATGCTTTTAGATATCTCTAGATACTTATTTCCTATATATTCCTGAAACTTTACTATCTTTTTTGATCATTATGCAAATTTGGACTTAGTTTAAAGTCTATGGAGATATGATTATGATATGATAGTTATTGCATGGTTAATATGTGGATATGTATGGAAAGAAATGAATATTTATTTTTTAAGTTATGGTTATTAGTATTGTGTAGATGTTGTGTGAACTAACTCTTTACAATCAAGAAGCTGAAGCCAGTAGATTGTAGCCTGCAACCAAAGGGGGTTTCAACAATGATGCAGGGGAAGTTAGAAGAACACAACTGTATAATTGGAGGAGTTTATTTGTTAGGATTGTTGTGAATGATCACATCATTTAATAAGACTACTGAAGGAGAAGAACTTTGCTACTGTTGAAAATTTAATGTGAAGACAACATTTCTTCATGGTGACCTTGAAGAAGAAATTTATATGTCCTAGCCTGAGCACTTTGTGGTAAAAGGAAAAGAAAATTTGGTCTGCAAGTTAAAAAAATCTCTGTATGGATTAAAACAATCTCCTAGAATATGGTACCAAAAGTTTGACACGTTGGTTTTGTCATTGGGATTTGTAAGATCAAAATCTAATCATTGTGTGTACTACAAAGTTGAAAATGATCGTGTTCTTATTATTGCTCTCTATGTTGATGATATGTTGTTCATAGGCAATAGTAAATTAATGATTTCTGATGTAAAGTCTCAGTTGTCTGCAAAGTTCAAAATGAAAGATCTTGGTGTAGCCAAGTATATTCTAGGAATTTAAATAACCAAGGACAGGAAGAGTAGAAAAATTTGGCTCAGTTAGAGTAAGTATATTAATACTGTTCTGGAGAGATTTTGTATGACTAATTGCAAGCAACTAGTTGTTCCAGTTTTGCATGGAACGAAGCTATTTGTTGAAGACTGTCCAAAATCTCCTACTGAGATAGAGGACATGACTAGAGTGCCTTATGTTTAATGTATGCAATGGTTTGTACAAGACCAGACATTGCCCAAGCAGTGGGAGTACTTAGTCGTTTTATGGAAAATCCTGGAAGGACACATTGGGATGCTATGAAAAGGGTGTTTAGATATCTGAAAGGAACTTCAGAATATGTTTTGTGTTACCATGGGAATTTGGTTGAATCACAGAAGACTCTCAACATTCGTGGCTATGTGGATTATGATTGGGCAGTGGACATTGACAACAGAAGATCCACTAGTGGATATATTCTCATGATGAATGGTGGCGCAGTTAGTTGGATGAGTAAGTGACAGGATGTAGTCGCTTTGTCCACTATAGAGGCAGAATACATGACAGCAACACACTTGTAAAGAATCAATCTTGTTAAAACATTTGTGTTCTAACATTGGGTTTGATGCAGGGAAAATTATAATTTATTGTGATAGTCAGAGTGCTATTTATTTGGAAAAAAATCCTACTTTCCATGCCAGGATGAAACATATTGATGTGTAGTATCATTTTGTATGAGATATGGTGGAGGATGGAAATAACTCTTTAAAAAAAGTGGATACTCTGAAAAATGTTGCAGATGCATTGACGAAACCAGTGAGCACAGACAAGTTCAGGTGGTGTGCTAGTTCGATGGGCCTTAGTGCCTATGAATTTTAGTAGTTTCATTATACTCTGGACGTGTCAGTAAGATCTTCGTCAAGTGGGAGATTGTTAGAAAATGTGCCTCAAGCTTATTGACATGAAACTCCTGAAAGAGAAAAATCAGTGAGACCCTCTGGAATTCTTACTGACTAGTAGCTGTGTTCAAAGATTAAAATTCATTGAGACTTTGGTTCTGTCTTACTAACGGGAGTCATCGACAAGACATGTCTATCACTGTGAAGATTCCTACCTCTTTCCATCTGGGAAGACCTCTTGCCGACTGGATGGTTCCTGGTGATCATCGGGGAGACACTTGGTGACGAGTGGCATTGGGGAGAGGCATGAACATTCAGAAAGAATCATTCCAATAGATTATGTCTCGCCGATTTTTCTACACATGAATGACATCAGAGTGACATGAAGGCTCGATAAGAGTCTAAGCGATGGTGTTGCTCTTGCTGATAGACTGGTCAGAGTAATATGAACTGTTGGGTATGCCTTCAGTATGATCTCCTACTGATGGCTGTTGGTTTCGCCGACTAACAAGTGCTTTTGGTGAGAACTCTTGGCAATGGTTTTCCTCTCACTGATAGGTATGAACATTGGTGTAACATAAGGTTCTATAAGACTCTTAGCGATAGCAATGGTCTTGTCGATGGTTTTGCAGTGGATATCGATGTGATGTCTTAGCGATAGAGTGAGTCTGGGCGACAAATTTGAACTCGATATGACTCTTGCCAATGGTAGTGACTCTTGCCGATAACGACAATTGGGCATTGTGGTATTGGGGAGACACAACCTAGTGTCTCACTGACATGTGATTCTGTTTGAACTTCTTTGACGGAATGACTATCCTACATGGTCTATTTTGGACTAATCAGAGAAGCAGAATGTGAACTGTTAGTAGTTGGACTATTGTGACTGTTCCTGTGAGGGAGAGGAATAGACTGTGAGAGAATGGATGACTTTCTAGTAATGGTGGATGACGATGAATAGTGAGATAATGAAGTGTTGTTCGATTGAACATGCATTGATCTGAGTGAATTCTTTGGATGTTTCTAAGAGCTATTATGTACAAGATTGATCAGTAAATGTGTTGTTGTAAATTGACATCAAAAAGTGAAGTCTGTACTCTATATGTAATTTTTTTTACTATAATACAAAGAGGCTTTTCTTGGTGTGGTGGGTTTTTCTCCCGTAAGGGTTTTCCCACATGTTGGGTGAAAATTATATAATCAAATTTTTGATAGATTACACAACTTGGACTTCAACCACAGCTATGTGAGATGTAAATCTCTCCTCTCGGAAAGGGGAGGCACCCTTCTTACTGCTGACAGAAGCGATAGTAAAACAAACAAGTAATTACAAAATGTACACGATATTTACGAAGTGGGGGGCTGTGTTACATTCATCCTTCTCTCTTTTTTCAGAGAAGATGTTTACAATGCTTCACTGTTGGAAGTTCTCAATTCTTAATAACTTTAAACTATCAACTAGCAGTAATACCAATACCTCTATCTTGTAAAAGCAAAGCGTAGAGATACTAGAAGTAATTAACAATAAACAAATAAAGTAAAAGGGAAAGCTCATGAAGGAACAAAGTCGTTCCGTAGCTTTTTCAATGTTGGATCTATGAAGAGTGTACCGCTTGTCACGTTAGAAGCACAAAGTCTTCTTAGACGCAGCAATTCCTTGAACAACATGAACAATTACAAGCGCAAAGTCTTGTAGATTATCCAACCAAATTATCAAAGAGCATGAACGATTACAAGCACAAAGTCTTGTAGATCATTCAACAAAAGTATCCAAGAGCATGAACAATTACAAGCACAAATTCTTGTAGATTATTCAACCGAAAGATAAACAAAAACACAAATGCAAATCTAAATAATACATGCAACACAAAGTTTACATAAATCACTTAGAGTCCTTTAGATTTCTCAAGCTAATCACCACCAAATAAGATCAATTCATAAAAGTATCAAATCCAATGCAAAGTCTAGTTTGTAATCCTCTTCTTTATTGATCAAATTCCATTCACAAAGCATGAACACAAAGTTTCACAAATTTGCTTCAAAAAGGGTAGCACTTCATTGCAAAATACTAAAGGATCAATTTACAATGAAAATCCCTCACATTATATAGAAAGAGGGATGAGAAAAATTAGGAATCTAATTGAGGAAATCAAGGAAATTTAGGTGAGCGATTTTAGGGGATCTCACCTAACTTTGACCAAAGTCAAAGTGTAATTGTTTTCAAAAGATTACATCTTCGAACTTGGTACAATTACAATTTACAAAAAAACATATAAGATGTCAGGAAATATTTACAAGATGCATAAAAGGATGCATCAAAATGTTCAACATCGGAGATCAAGAATCTTCATGGTTCCTTGCTTTGGGCGTGGATTCTTCATACTTCTTCTTGGTCTCCTGTATGAACACATGTTCTAGGCCAACTGTGTAATCTATAGGGGTGTGAGCTCTTGTGATCGACCTTCTGGCAAATGAATGGATTTTCTTGCACCCATGAAGATGCATCTTGAGATTATCAAGTGTCAACCGTATATTGCAAATGATATGTATTGAGGCTCTGGGAAAAACTGTCCTCAACTTGTTGCATAACGAATTCTTTGTAGATCTGGGATAGTTCACTAGATTAGAAGATGTCACCTTTAGGATCACTTGATGAAATCTGGAGAGAAACTGCAAGGATGGTGAATCAATAGACGTTAGTAGAAAAAGTAGCATTGGGAAGCGTGAAGCAAGAAATGATGTTGAGCAAGTGTGAAACGAGCAACTAGGCACAAAAAATGATGCAGGAGTGAAGAAATGCGGTTCGGAATGGAAACAGAGCAAGTTTGAAGAGACTAAGGTAAAAACTGCCAAAAGTGTAAAGGTGCTAAAATTCAGCACCATTGCACAAAAAATTGGCTAAGTCTGGAAAAAGTGCAAAGGTGTAAAAAATAATGCCATAGTCAAAAATTGGCTAAGTCTGGCAACAATGTGTAAGAGCACACTTTTTTAGCGCTTCTACACATTTTTTGAAAATCACATTTTATGCAAGGTCACTGATTTTTGGCGCCACTACATTTTTAACACTTAGCCAAAAATTGGCTAAGTCTGGCAACAATGTGTAAGAGCGCACTTTTTTAGTGCTTCTACACTTTTTTGGAAAATCACATTTTATGCAAGGTCACTGATTTTTGGCGCCACTGCACTTTCAACACTTAGCCAAAAATTTGGATGAGTTAGAGTGCACTTTTTTGGCACAACTGCATCTTTCACAATTTAACTAAGTCTGAAAAAAAAAGTGTAATAGCACACTTTTTCAGCGCTATTACATTTTGAAAAATTCACTTTCATGCAGGGGCGCTGAAAATCAGTGCCCCTACACTTTTTATACTTAGCCAATTTTTTGTTTGTGAGCAGGAGCACACTTTTTTAGTGCGACTGCATTTTTCATAATTAACTAAGTACGAGCAGTGAGACTTCGCGAAGGGGCTCGTTTCGAAGGTATTTGCAAGGCGAACATAGGGGGATGCTAAAACTAACTGTTTGAGGCTTTGGAACACATTTTGAGGTGGCTTGAAAATCACCTCATTTTCTGTGCTTGAACTTCACGAATCTAGGAAATGAACAAGTTTCGTAGGGGGGTTATCCGTGAATCGAGCATTGCTAGATTCCATGATAACACCATGTAAATCTGGTGTCCAATTGTGTATGTTCATTTCTTTGTTATGTTATTCTTTCCATGTGTATCTTATTGAACTGTAATTGTAAAATTTAAAGTCATATCTGCATTCTTCCCTAAGGTTTTGACGTTAGGAGAGTTTGTTCCGCACCTAAGCTTTCCTTACAAGTGGTATCAGATCCTAGCTAGTTGTGTTATCATTGTGGGTACGTTAGGTTTTTTGAGTCAATTATGTTCAGTGGGAGTCTTGTAGAAGTCTGGTAATTCGAATTACAGATTAAGATGGCAAACAAGTAAGGAAAGATTGAAATTGAGAAATTCAATGGCAGCAATTTTGAGTTGTGGAAACTCAAAATGGAAGATCTGTTGGTTGATCATGATCTTTTCCTTGCTGTGTATGGAACGAAGCCTATAGGAATGAAGCAAGAGGATTGGGACCTTACATATCAAAAATCAAAGGGGTTGATAAGGTTCTATTTAGCAGACTCTATTCTTCTAAATGTTCATGAAGAAAAGACTACATCTTCTTTGTGAAAAAGACTGGGAGCTATTTATCAGGGCAAGTCCTTGGTGAATAAGTTGTTCTTGAGGAAGAAACTGTATTCTTTGAAAATGCAGGAAGGAGCGTTTGTTGCTAATCATTTGAATGCTTTCAACATGTTGATTGCTCAATTAGCACCTGTGGGTGTGAAGATTGATGAAGAAGATCATTGTATGTTGTTGTTATTTTCTTTGCAAGATTCTTGGGATCACTTGGTGATGGCTATTGGGAGTACGACATCCACTTTTAAGATGGAAGATGTTGTTGCTTCTTTGTTATTAGAAAAGATGAGAAGAAAATCTTCTGAGATGGTGAAGGAGGCTCTTGCTATTAGAGGAAAATCGAAAGAAAAAGGCAAGAAGAAGGACAAGAAGTCCAAATCCAAATCAGAGGGGAGATCAAAGTCTCCTAATAAGAAGTCCAAGGTAAAGTGTTGGAATTGTGGGCAACCTGGTCATGTCTGAAAGGATTGTAAAGAGGAGAAAAATAAGAAGAAGAAGTATTCTTCCAACAATGATTCTTCTCAGAGTGATGCAGACACTTTCATTATAGCCTTGGCTACACAAGCATCAGATTATGTCTGGCTAATTGATTCTAGAGCATCTTTTCACATAGCATCTCATAAAGACTGGTTCAGTAAGTATGAAAAATATGATGGTGGAAGGGTGTATTTGGCAAGCGATTCATCTTTGGAAATAGTTGTTCGTGGAAGAGTGAAGGGAATCAATGATGTGATGCATATACCAGGTCTGGCTTGAAACTTACTTTCTATTAGTAAGCTGAACGATGTTGGAGTGCAAGTCACATTCTCTAGAAATGGTTGTAAGATGACTAGAGGCTCAATGGTGCTAGCTAGGGGTGCTTGTATTGGTACCTTGTATAAGTTGGATGCACATGTTGTGCAATGCAGTAGTGTCTATGTAAAGTCACAGAAGGCTACTCATGGAGAAAAGGAGGAAAAAGTTCCTGATAGTGCAAACTCTATGGAAGTTAAACTTCCAGCAGAAAAGACTATGCTTTGGCATCATAGGCTTGGCCAAATTGGTGAAAAAGGTTTAAAAACCTGGTTGAAGGGCATGATGATTGTAACCTTGAATTTGAATTTTGTGAACATTGTATATATGGTAAACAACACCGTGTTTCATTTTACTCCAGTCCTCACAAATCTTTTGGTTTACTTGATTACATAAATTCTAATGTTTTTGGTCTAGTAAATATTCCTTCTTTGTCTAAATCAAGATATTATGTATTGTTCATTGATGATTATTCAAGAAGGGCATTTGTTTATTTTTTGAAAAGTAAATCAGAAGTGTTCAGTCTTTTTAAGAAATTTAAAAACCTTGTGGAAAACTAGATTGGAAGAAAAATAAAATGTTTAAGGACTGACAATGGTGGTGAGTTTTGTTATGGTGAGTTCGAAAGGTACTGTACAGATCATGGGATTAAAAGACATAAAACTACACCCTACACTCCACAAAAAAATGGAGTTGCTGAAAGGTTCAACAGGACAGTGATGGAAAGAGCACGAAGTATGCTATGCAGTGTTGGCTTGGAGGAGAAGTTTTGGGCTGAGGCAGTTGCAACAACATGTTACTTAATAAACCGTTCTAATTCCGCTCTTGTTGAGAAAACACCTTTGGAAGCATGGTCTAGAAAGAAGCCCTCTCTAAGACATATTTGTGTCTTGGGCTGTGAGGCATATGCATATGTGCCGAATGAAAGAAGGTCTAAATTGGAAAACAAGGCTTTTAAATGTATTTTTATTGGTTATAGTGCTGGCATAAAAAGATACAAGCTTTGGAATCCTGATACAGAGAAGGTTCTATACAACAAAAGTGTTATATTTCGTGAGCTGAAGCCTTCTACTTTGGATATGCAGTCAAAGAAAAAATCAAAAAATAAAAATGATGTATTTGAAATTCCTCCAACACCAGATAAAGAGGAATTGAAAATTCAAAATGTACCTGAAACTAAGGAGAGCTCAAGTAGTTTTGAGAGTTCTAAAGAAGAATATCAACCTTAGCCTTAGCCTGTGAGGAGGTCAACATGTGAAAAAAAGCAACCTGGTAGGTATGGGTTTTCTTTGATAAATTTTACTTGTGCCTATGCTTTAATTTCTAGCACTGATGAGCCTAGGACTGTGAAAGAGGCATTTAGAATGTCTGATTCAAACTCTTGGTTGGAAGCCATGAATGAAGAAATGACATCATTAGAAAAGAATGATACTTGGAGTTGGTGCCCTTGCCTAAAGGAAAAAAGTTGTTGGCTACAAATGGGTATTTAAAAAGAAAATAAGTCTGGATGGCAATGTGGAAAAGTATAAGGCAAGGTTGGTTGCAAAGGGGTATTCCCAGGTAGAGGGAATTGATTATGGAGAAATATTTTCTATTGTAGGTAAGCTGACGTCTATCAGATTTCTTTTGTCACTTGCAATAGCGTATGACTTAGAGATATAACAAATGGATGCGAAGACAACATTTCTTCATGGTGACCTTGAAGAAGAACTTTACATGTCCCAGCCTGAGCACTTTGTGGAAAAAGGTAAAGAAAATTTGGTTTGCAAGTTAAAAAAATCTCTGTATGGATTAAAACAATCTCCTAGAATGTGGTACCAGAAGTTTGACATGTTTTTTTGTCATTGGGATTTGTAAGATTGAAATCTGATCATTGTGTGTACTACAAAGCTAAAAAATGATCGTGTTCTTATTATTGCTCTCTATGTTGATGATATGTTGTTCATAGGCAATAGTAAGTTAATGATTTCTGATCTCAAGTCTCAGTTGTCTGCAAAGTTCAAAATGAAAGATCTTGGTGCGGCAAAGTATATTCTGGGAATGGAAATAACTAGGGATAGGAAGAGTAGAAAAAATTGGCTTAGTCAGAGTAAGTATATTAATACTGTTCTGGAGAGATTTTGTATGATTGATTGCAAGCAGCTAGTTGTTCCAGTTTTGCATGGAATGAAGCTATCTATTGTAGACTATCCAAAATCTCCTACTGAGATAGAGGACACAACCAAAGTGCCTTATGCTAGTGCAGTTGGCAGTTTAATGTATGCAATGGTCTGTACAAGGCCAAACATTGCCCAAGCAGTGGGAGTACTTAGTCGTTTTATGGAAAATACTGGAAGGATACATTGGGATGCTATGAAAAGGGTGTTTAGATATTTGAAGGGAACTTTAGAATATGCTTTGTGTTACCATGGGAATTTGGTTGAATCACAAAGGACTCTCAAAATTCGTAGCTATGTGGATTCTGATTGGTCAGGGGACATTGACAATAGAAGATCAACCAGTGGATATATTTTCATGATGAATGGTGGTGTAGTTAGTTGGATGAGTAAGCGGAAGGCTGTAGTCGCTTTGTCCACTACAAAGAAAAAATACATTTCAGCAATACATGCCTGTAAAGAAGGAATCTGGTTAAAACGTTTGTGTTCTAACATTGGGTTTGATGCAAGGAAAATTACAATTTACTGTGACAGTCAGAGTGCTATTTGTTTGGTGAAAAATCCTACTTTCCATGCCAGGACGAAACATATTGATGTGCAGTATCATTTTGTACGAGATATGGAGGATGGAAATATCTCTTTAGAAAAAGGGGATACTCTGGAAAATGTTGCAGATGCATTGACAAAACCAGTGAGCACAGACAAGTTCAGGTGGTGTGCCAGTTCGATGGGCCTTAGTGCCCATGAATTTCAATAGTTTTTTTATGCTCTGGAGGTGTCACTAAGATCTTCATCAAGTGGGAGATTTTTGGAAAATGTACCTCAAGCTTACTGACATGAAACTCCTGAAAGAGAAAAATCGGTGAGACCCTCTAGAAATCTTACCGAGTAGCAGCTATGTTCAAAGATTAAAAGTTACTAAGACTTATTTTCTATGTTGCCGATGGGAGTCATCGGCAAGACATGTATATCACTGTGAAGATTCCTATCTCTTTCCATTCGGGCAGAGCTCTTGTCGACTAGTTGGTTCCTGGTGATCATTGGGGAGACACTTGGTGATGAGTGGCATGGGGGAGAGGCATGAACATTCAGAATGACTCATTCTAAAAAATTATGTCTCACCAATGGTTTTACACATGAATGACATCAAAGTGACATGAAGGCTTGATAAGAGTCTAAGCGATGGTGTTGCTCTTGCCGATAGATTGGTCGGAGTAATATGAACTGTCGGGTATACCTTCGGTATGGTCTCTTGCCAATGACTGTTGGTCTCACCGGCTGATAGGTGCTTTCAGTGAGAACTCTTGCTGATGGTTTTCCTCTCGCCAACGAGTATGAACATCTGTGTAACATAAGGTTCTATAATACTCTTAGTGATAGCGATGGTCTTGTCAATGTTTTTTTAGTGGATATCGATGTGATGTCTTATTGATAGAGTGAGTCTGGGCGATAGATTTGAACTTGATATGACTCTTGCCGATAACGACAGTTAGGAATTGTGGCATCAGGGAGACACGACCTAGTGTCTCAGCGACATGTGATTTTGTTTGAACTTCTTTGACCGAATGACTATCCTATGTGGTTTGTTTTGGACCAATTAGAGGAGCAAAATGTGAACCATTAGCAGTTGGATTGTTGCAACTATTCCTGTGAGGGAGATGAATAGACTGTGAGAGAATGGATGACTCTTTGGAAATGGTAGATGACGATGAACGGTGTGAGATAACGAAGTGTTGTTCAATTGAACATAGATTGATCTGAGTGAATTATTTGGATGTTTCTGAGAGCTATTATATAAAAGATTGATCAGTAAATGTGCTGCTTTAAATTGACATCAAAAAGTGAAGTCTGTACTCTATATGTAATTTTTTTTACTGTAATACAAAGAGGCTTTTCTTGGTGTGGTGGGTTTTTCTCCCGTAAGGGTTTTCCCACATAAATCTAGTGTCCAATTATGTATGTTCATTTCTTTCTTCTGTTATTCTTTCCATGTGTATCTTATTGAACTGTAATTGTAAAATTAAAAGTCACATTTGCATTCTTCCCTAAGGTTTTGATGTTAGGAGAGTTTGTTCTGCACCTAATATTTCCTTACAGAGTGGACTGTTTAGAGCAGATAGTGGGGGATATGGGATTGATGCAGCGGAGAGAGGAGGAGATGAGGAGAGAGATACACATGCTGTAGACAGAGAGGGATGTGGCACAAGAATAGGTACAGGTCATAAAGGCAAATAGGGATGTGCTATAGGCACAGGTGTCTGAGAGTGAGAGGCATGTAGCAGAGATAGAGGTTTAGTCTCTTCAGAGGGAGAGGGAAGCAATGGTGTCACGGGTGTTAGGTCTTCGGCAAGAACAAGAATTTGTGGAGTTGAGACTTCAGGCAATTCAGAGGGACAGGGATGCAGCAGAGGCTCGGGCATAGGCTATGCACAAGGAGAGAGATGCGCTAGAGGTATTGATGTAGACATTGCAGAGTGAGTAAGACAAATAATGGGCTTAGCTGCGGGCAGCCTATGGTGCGTGGGGAGAGCTAGAGGCAAAGGTACAGGGGTTACGAGCACAATTACAGGCTGTAGAGGCTGAGAGAGATAGGGTTATAAAGTAGGTACAACAACTGATAGTGGCATAGTAGGCCTGGGTATATGAGCAGAGAGCTATTAGCAGAGACTGGGACAGGTATAGACTTGAGCATAATGTCGTTAGGCATTAGGCTATGTAGTGAGATGATTATATGTAGGAGGTGAGTTACTGGAAGTGTGTGTATGAGCATGCTGTTCCAGATCTAGCGCAACACACGACGCGCTACACTAGACAGGTACCTCAGATGCCAACACCGTCCTAGTCATTAGGGACACGCACTAGAGGGTATAGTGACTATCAGTGGACTCCTCCTCTCGATGGTTACTAGGGGACTCCCACCTGTGAGTATCAGGGGACTCCAACGCATAGAGGGCCAGTTCTAGATTTTGTAGCTCATAGTAGCGTAGCCAAAGAGCAGATGACAAGATATGAGTTTTTTGACAGACCCAGGATGGAGCATTTATTACTTATCAGCAGAGATCAGAGATGCTCTACATCTCTGAATTTTGTACCTTATTTGATGATATATGATGGATATGTGGTAGATTATGCTGGAGACTTTGTGATGAGATGTACATTGTATTATTTTGATTATGATATGGGACAGTCCTTATTGACACTATGCATTATGTTTTTTATGATGGATGATACAGTTTATCTATGCACATGGTTATGATATTTCATACTTATGTGGATGGATGATCTGATTTATTTATGCACATGTATATGATATCACATGCTTATGTGGATGTATGATCTAATTTATTTATGCACATGTATATGATACCACATGCTTATGTGGATGTATGATTTGATTTATTTTTGCACATGTTTATGATACCACATACTTATGTGGATGGACACTTTGGTTTATGTATGCATATGTTTATGGGAATGGATGATTATACATATATTAATGTTGATAATGCAGGATGATATGAGTATTTAGGATGTAGCTGAAAATATGTTTTGGTGGGTGATAATGCATGTATGATGTAAATTTTAATATGGACGTGTATGGATTAAATGAAACTATGATGCTTAATCTATTCAGCCTATGAATTATGAAATATATTGAACATATAATGTAACATGAAATATGAATGAAAGATGAGTTCCTATAATGAAAACCTAAGTTTCAGTAAGGACTTGCATGGGAGTGCGGATAGGTGGTAGGTGTACTGCGGGTGTGATACTGCACCTGTCAAAAAAAACCATTAGTATCCTGAGAGGAAGATCAAGAGGGAAAAGAGTCAAGACCTTGCACAACCTAAATCACAAGTCCTAGGTCATGAAGAAGGCTAAATGGAGAGTGTATGTAGTGAAATGAAATGCAATGCAATTAAGAAAGTAATTTTCCATCTTTAGTGCATTGATTTTTGCTATAGCATAAGATATCGAATACCCTAATATGTAAGACCAAGGCGAGTTGGCATCCAATGCATGAAACAAACATAGCAAACATAAAGGCTATCCCGACACCCCAAGGTCACAATGACCTTGGTTGGGCCAGGTATTGGGATAATCACAAACACACAAGGGTGCCCAAGCGTAACACAAGACCTCAAGGATCTTGGTGGGTACTATGTGGGACAACCGAGAAGACAACAACAAAGAAAAGATCAAGATACGCCCCTATGTAGACGAGTCAAAGCACACTATGATATGATGGATCAAGGAGACCATGACAAGTGCTGATAGTGAGCTCAAATGATAAAAAAAATCCAAAAACATCAAAAGATCACAATCAATTTCAAAATTTCCTTTGCCATAGGATCAAGGGGATGGATGGAATTGATGTGGTTTGCTAGGAAGGACACATCATGTTGAGACTGATGATGGATACTAAACTAGAATGACCCAGTTTGATGCAAGATGTTTTCCATTAGCTAGATGTCTTGAAACTAGGGGATTTTGTTTGTGAACAATGAGCCAAACAAGGACACGAACTGACACACCCTACAAACCTAGGGGCTTGGGGGTCAATCAGAGATTAGCCATGCCTACATGAAAGCGCAGAGCCCTCGTAGTTTAGGAAAAGACCATGGATAAAGTAGAAAGAAGATGATGAAGGTAGATGATGGATGAAACATGCCATGACATGCAAATGCCCCGAGGGAGGATCAAATGATCAACCTTGCCTACATGACAGTGCAGGGGCAACGTAGTTTGACTAAGGACGTGACAGGATGAGATCTAGACAAAGACCGACACGATGGGGAGGGGCTATATGAAGACACAAACCAACCGACGATCAAACGAATGACATAAGCTTAGAGCAAGATACTAAAAAGCTCAAGATGAAGGATAGCCAAGATGGATCATCCAATGCTCGATCAAAATATACCAAGCGGCCAAGGATGGGATGGGTGAGGATGATAGTGCAGATAAAAGCATAAAATAACTAGGATGCTAGGTAGATAATGATTAAGCCCTCTACGGATGACACTTGTTACCAGGTTTTCACCACCCGTACTTATCTAAGGTGCCACCAAAAGGGGGTTTTCACCAAAGGATGAATTTATTTCTCTTTACTATTTTTGGATTTTTTTTTTTGATTTTTTGATTAGGTGGGGTTACCAAGCGGACTTAGGTGTAGAACCTCTTCAGATGCATGATATTGATGGGTTCTTCAAGGGGATCTCCTTCAAGATTAGTCAATTTGTATGCCCCATATCCATATTTAGCGGCTATGATATAAGGCCCCAACTACTTTGCCTCAAATTTTCCCTTTTTATCACAGTCTTGCTGGGTGTGCTGGTTCTCTTTAAGGACAAGATCACCAACTTGGAACTATCGAGGATGAACCTTCTTATTGTAGTTACACTTGAGGCGATTTTGGTATGCTTGCAGATGATCATAGGCTTTGATTCTTCTTTCATCAAGTAACTCTAGTTGTGCAAGTTGTGCAACACGAGCATCCTCCTCACTGATAAGGTTCTTCAGAGAGATCCTCAGTGATGGGAGCTCAACTTCGATTGGCAAGATGGCTTCAGTGTCATACACTAAAGAATAGGGAGTGGCGCCTGTAGGGGTGCAGATGGATGTGCGATATTCCCAAAGGGTGGGATGAATATGGAGGTGCCAATCTCAACCAGTGTTATTGACAACCTTTTTGAGGATGCAGATAAGGGTCATGTTGGTTGCTTCTTCCCGACCATTACCCTGGGGGTAATAAGGTGTTGACCAACGATGCTGGATTTGAATGGTGTCACATAGATGTTTCATAGCCTAGTTTTTAAATGGTCTTCCATTATCAGAGATGATAGTAGATGGAATATCATATCTACAAAGAATATGGTAAGGGATGAATTTTGAAATTTGAATACTGGTGATTTGTGAGAGTGGCATTGCTTCCACCCACTTGGTGAAATAGTCAGTAGCAGTAATTATGAATGTATGTCCGTTAGAAGATGGTGGGTAAATATCTCCAATAAAGTCAAAACCCCATTGAGAGAAGGGCCACGGTGCTAGGAGGGGCTAAAGGTCCTGTACTGAGCATGAATCAAATTTGCGTGTTGCTGTCAGGGAAGGCATTTCTTCACAAATTCACAAGCTCATGTTCTAATGTAGGCCAATAATATCCCGCTCAGAGAATCCTTTTGGTCAAAGCCATACCATTTGAATGAGCCCCACAAACACCACTATGTACTTCCATTAGTGTAGTATGGGCTTCAATCTCATTTAGACATCTAAGGAGGATTCCATCATACCTGCGACGATAAAGCGTATCACCGACAATAATGTATCGGGAAGAGCGATGAATGAAGGATTTGTGTTGATTGCGTGTAATATCTAGAGGGAGAATATTATCATGCAAATAGACGTATATGTCTTGATACCATGGGGAAGTGGGACCCACAATGTCACACACCATGTCAGTCTCAGGGATATCATACGTTGGGATTAAAAGTTGCTCCACAAGGAACTCACATTCTATTCAATCTTTAGGCATATCCATTAGGGATCCAATAGTGGCCATTGCATCAGCTACTTTGTTTTGTGCTCTGGGAATTTGGTCAAATTGTATGAAGGTGAAATATTTCTTGAAATCATCCACCATGCGCTTGTAGGATAATAGCTTATCATCTTTTGTTAAGAATTCATCATTAACCTGCTTGATGACTAACAATGAATCACCAAAGACTTTCAAGTGAGTTATGTGCCACTGTTTTGCAATTTGGAGGCCGGTGAGGAGGGCTTCGTACTCTTCCATGTTGTTGGTACACATGAATGCTATCCTGAATGATTTTGGAATGTAGTCACCTTGAGGGTTAACTAATAGAATTCCTGCGTCTAATCCATTATGAGTATATGAGCCATCAAAATATAGTGTCCAAGCTGGTGCTTCTATAACTGTGTAAACTTCTTCATCTGGAAACTCAGTGACTAGAGGGTAAGCATCTACTAGTGGTGCCTCAGCCAATTGATCAGCCATGACTTGTCCCTTTATGGCTTTTTTCTCCACATACTCTATGTCAAATTTACTTAGGAGCATGACCCACTTGGCCATGTGGCCAATTAGAGTGGTTTTGGATAACAGATACTTCAGTGGATCAATTTTTTGTATTAACCTGACCAAATGGCTAAGCATGTAATGTCAGAGTTTCTGTGTGCTAAAGACTACTACGAGGCAGAATTTTTCCATGGGAGAGTAGTTTAATTCATAGCCAACCAGTGTCTGACTGATGTAGTAGATTGCTCTCTCTTTCGATGACTCATCATGTTGTGCCAGCAATGCCCCCAATGCAACTGAAGTGGTAGAGATATAAAGCAGGAGGAGTTTCCCTAGAATAGGTGGCATCAAGATCAGTGGGTGAGCTAAGTATTCCTTGATCTTATTGAAACCTGTCTAACACTACTGGTTCCATCGGAAGGTGGAGTCTTTCTGCAAGATATGGGTGAATGGCTGACACTTATCTGCAAGTTGGGCTATGAACCGACAGATTGATTGCATCTTCCCTTGGAGACTTCTTAATTGCTTCAGATTGCGCGGGGGTGGCATGTCCAAAATAGCTTTCACCTTGGTGGGATCAACCTCAATACCCCTTCAAGAGACTATGAAACCCAATATTTTTCCTGATGTAACACCAAAGACACACTTTTTTGGATTTAGCCATAGCTTGTAATGTTCCAACCATTTAAAGATATTTTTCAAGATGGTAGGATGTTCTGCTCGGGTTCTGGATTTCCCTAACAAGTCGTCGACATAATCCTCCATGATGATATGGATGAGGTCATGGAAGATGACAGTCATTTCCCTCTTATATGTCACCCCCGCATTCTTGAGACCAAAGGGCATAACATTGTAACAGAAAGTACCCCAAGGTGTCATAAAAGTGGTCTTGTGTTGGTCTTCAGGTGCAATCCAAATCTGATTATAACCAAAGAAACCATCCATGAGGGATAACATCTCATGTCCTACAGTAAGGTCGATAAGCATGTCAATATTGGGTAGAGGGAAGTCATCTTTTGGACAGGCCTTGTTAATATCCCAAAAGTTTGTGCAAATTTGAATGTCTCCATTTGGTTTGGAAACAGGTACTATATTGGAGATCCAATCAGAGTAGTCAATTGGTCTGATAAAACCTGCATCTAGTAATTTCTCTAGTTCCTTCTTGACTAATAATGCTACCTATGGATGTCTCTTGCAGAGCTTCTATTTGACAGGCTTGGCATTAGGGTGAACGTCTAGATAATGAACCACTAAAGCAAGGTCTAAGCCTAACATGTCTGAATATGACCAAGCAAAGTTAATGATACCCTCTTGGAGTAACTGCACGATGATTGGATACTCTTGCTCTGAGAGTGACTTGGCTACATAGGTGATCTTGGGATTTTCAGCAATACCCAAATTAACTTCTTGAGTCTCTTTGATTAGGATGGATGATCGAGTAGATAATTAATTTCCCACAAGGGGAAGATGAACACCTCCATCCTCCAGTGCCTCTTCAAGGTTTTCACTATTGGATGCATCCTTTATTTTTACTTTTCCCAGGTCAAGAAGTGCCTCAAGGAGGTTTTCACTAGATGACTATTTTTTATTTTTCTTGTTCTTATTTTTGCGATTGGAGTGTTCATCCTCCCCCAATCCCATGAGGTTGACACATGTATCCGCGGGGATATTGACAAGTGCGCTGTCACGTAGGTCCCAATCAATAAGCTCGGGATGATGAAGGTATAGGGTAATGGTATAGACAGATAGGCATTCGAACATGGATGAGAGGTCTATGTGACCAACGTCATCGTATGCATGTATGATGGATTGCTCCTTGGGTATTTCTTCCAATGAGCCATTATCCATGAAAACACTATTGGAAGTATTAGATGATGTTGCAGGTCCTTTCTACTTTTTTTTTTATCTGATGCATATGTTCTTTGGCAGTTGATGTATTAATAGGTTGCAACTGCCCATGTTCTTCTTTACCTAGGCCCCTGCCTTGGTAGTTATACTTTTCTGCAAACTTAGCTGACAAAGGATATGCTTCTTGAAAGTATTCCTTTAGAGGAGGATCTGGTTGGGGTTCTTCTAAGTATACCCATTGACTTATATCCTCTTTTGGTGCATCTATCTTGATACTAGGGGACTTGAAAGTGGTAGTAGGAATGTTTTTTGCATTGAAGGTGATAGTCTTGTCTTCCTTTGGAGTAGCATGTGAAGGTTGACCGTATGGTGGCATGGTTGCTACATTAAGAGCAGTATGCATTTCATATTCACCACACCCCTTGTCAATGATTTGGACTTTTGTGACTATAGGATTGGTGGTGGAAGATGGAGTGGCTATTGTGGTGGAGGGTGGATTAGCAGATGATGAATGGGATGCCCCCATTTCAACCCCAGGACAGTAATGTAAATGGGGAAATGACGCTTCTAAATTGCGATAGTATTCAAATGGTTGGGGGTCAACATAAATGGTGATCGCTTGTCCATTAACCAAGAATTTTAGGCATTGATGGTACATGAAGGGGATGACTTGCATGGCATGGAACCATGAGCAGCCAAGGAGGAGATTGTATGGTAAATCTAGATCAAGGACATGACAAGTAGTATACTAAACTACCGGTCCAACCTGAATAGGAAGACTGATAATCCCTTTAGAATTTCTTTTTGCATTATCATAAGCCTTGATTGTGATGATTTGGTTACTCAAATCCACTTGGGTGTACCCCACCTGTTTTATGAATTTCAGAGTGCATTGATTGAGGGCATAGCCATTATCTACAAGGACCCTTTTTATTTTATGTCGGGGAACTAGGACTTCAATGTGCAATGGATGGTTATGATTGGCATCAATATTTGGCATGCCATTCTAGCTGAAGTGTAGTTGGTAAGACAAAGCCAAATGTCCCACAAGGGCTTGGAATCATGTGAGATCGAAGTCATTAGGTACATGGGTTTCCTGTAAGGCTCTTTTGAGAATTTCTTGATGTACGCGAGAAGACTTAAGCAAATCTAAGATGGAGATATGAGTGGAGGTCTTTCCTAAGTGATCAAGAATGTTGCACTGAGAGTTTACAGGAGTTGACTAGGCGGGTGTAGAAGCGGAAGGGACAGTGATGTGGGATCATCGGGTAGTAACAACACATTGAGGATCTTTAGCTTTAACATGTATCATAGACACATGGGGTTCTACCTGCTCAATGTAATGGATAATGCCATCATAATTAAGGGGTACATTTTTATATCTTACATTATTGGTGTTGTTGTCTTGGGGATTACTACTGGAGGTGCTTGCACCTTGATTATGGTTCGAGAAGGCATTTTAGTATATCTGTAATTGAGCATTAGACGATGGGGCTTGATTGGTGTCGACTTTGATATCTCCTCGATTGATAAGATCTTGGACATAGTTTTTGAGACCTTGACACTTATTCAGAAGTGTGTCCTTTGATTTTATGGAACTCACAATATTCATTTTCCCTAAACCATGCAAGTTTAGGTTTGGATTCATCAAGTGGCTTGGTGACAGGGTAGGTGATTGGATAGTTGATCTGTAACAACTTATTGAAGATGACACTCAACGGTTCTCCTAATTGAGCATATTGGCATTTTTTGTTCCCTTGATAGTTTTGGTTTTACTATTGAGGAGGACGAGATTCCCCCTATGGTATGGATATGGAATAAGGTACAGATGGTTGTTGTCGTTTGGGAGGTATTGGCTACCTGAACATGTTTAGTGTCGGTGACACCATCATTCACTGCATTTTTGTTCTTGTTCCAAAAGCGAGACTTATCCCCAAATGACCTTTCTCTGTCATAATTGTGTATCTTGACGTTCCCTTTGGCAACAAGTGCGCGCTCAAGGATGGGTCCTTTTTCCACTATCTCCGTGAAAGTGGTGACACAGTGTAACTTGAAATTATGAGCCATATTGCGATTAGAGTTCTCCACAAAGAGGGTGACCATGTCCTCTTTTAGAGGGGTTTTCATTCGGCTTGCTAGTGCATGCCACCTTTGAAGGTAGCTAGCAAAGGTTTCCCCCTCACATTATTTTTCTTTGAGGAGATCTAAGGTGTCAGTGTCCTCCAAATTGAAGGAGAAGTAGGAAACAAAGTTTTTGGACAGGTCTACAAAATATTTTATGGACCCTCATTCAAGGCTCATGAACCACTCTAGGGCATTGCCTGTCAGGCTTCATGAGAATAGGTGCAAGAGATAGTTGTCATTGTTCATAACCTCTTGACACTGGGAGTAAAACTCTTACAAGTGGGCCTTAGGATCTTTGTTCCCCCTGTATTTGTCAAATTTTGGTATTTCAAAATATTTAGGGAAGGGGATCAATGAGATGGAAGGATCAAATGGATACAGGCATATGTCTTCGAACTTGAACGATTGTTTTCCAGTCCCAGCCTGAAGATCTTTCAGGGTGGCTTTGATTTCTAACATATCTAAGTTGACTAGTGGCATAAGATCCAAAGGTGGGTTGGATGGATATGGATGATAGGATGATGAAGGATCTTGCTGAGAGGGTGTCAAAATGTTGAGGTATGGATTTTGGTAGTGAGATGATGACATCCCTTGCTGGTATGCCGAGGGATTTTCTTGATATGGGGGTTGTTGTTGTGAGGTATAGTACAGATTTTCCTAATAAAAATGTGAGCTAGGCTGCTGAGGATCTTGGATGTGATGTTATGGGTTGACCTGCTGATACTGAGGGTATTTTTACAACTATGGGGAGGCCGCATGAGGTGGTTGTTGTTGGGACTGTTGTTGGTTATGGTAATAATAATGTTGGGGTGGTTACTAATGTGATGTGAGATGTTGCATGGGACGATATTGGATGTTGTATTATGTTTGAGCTCATGAACGTACAATGGATGCGAGGAACAGAGATATGGTTTGAGCAGCAGGTCGGGACAGATTGCTTTACAATTGGTGTGGTGGTTGTTGTGAAGAGAATGAAGGGTTATACAGAGGTTGTTGCTGATGAGGCGGCTAGGATAACGTAGGGTTGTTTTGCATAGGAGGTTGTTGGGTACCAAATGGAACATTTGATTGGGATGTACCTTGTGGCAGTAATGGAGGTGGTAGGTTAGATTGGGGAGGTTGTGGAGATGTGTACGAAGGTGATGGTAGGTTTACATCCCCAGGAGGTGGAGGAAATGCAGTAAAAAAGTTTCCCCCAGTGCTGACAGGAGGTGGATTCGAAAGGGGTGGTGTCGTTAGCATTAGTGATGGCAGTTGAAGAATGTTTTGTGGCATGCCAAAGGCAAAAGGATCGTTAGGGTCAGCCATTTGAGGAGCTCCCATGATCGAGATTGTGGGGTGTGGGGGATTGTTAACGAGATACGTAATGGTGTTGCCAAAATTAGGTTGATGCCAACCTTCCACTAGAGGGACATTGGGGACATATGAACTACCTGGTGTGTTTTGTGAACCTTGGGGTACATTAGATGTGGAACTACTATATTTGGATAAGTCAACACCTGGTGGAAGTTTGACACCTTTTTGATGAGATGCGCCAAGATTTCTTCCCTATGTCTTTCGAATAGGCAGTCAGTCATTTGCACATTGGTAGGGTTACTAAAGTGTTCCTCAAATGTAAGTTAAGGTTGGTTGACCATGTTCTCATCCCCGGGTGGTGATGTGTTTTGACCCTCAATGTTGGATTGTGATGATGTACCGTTACGAGGATCTTGAGGAATATTTGTACCATTAGTGGGATCTTGCAAGACATTAGCTAGGTTGTTGGGATCTTGAGGGATGTTTGGTTGGGCTATTGCTCAGCCATTTTCCTTGTTTGTGACCAGGTCTGAACAAGCATGCAAGATGATATGATGGACCAGGATGCTAGGATGGCCTTGGTGATGAAAGGATTGATTTGATTCGATGATTGATTAGCCGACAAGGATGTGACTAGATAGGATTGATTTGGATGATTAATTCGAAATGAATTTGCTTGATGAGATTGGATTGGGTTGATTGGTAGACAATTGGCCAACTTGTATTGGATGATATAATGGTTTGATTTGGATTGATGATTGATTAGGATGAATGATAATGATCAAAATCTAAAACTGAGTTCAAGAGTGATCCTTGGTAACGCTAGGTGTTGATTAACTAACTAAAGGGTAGATGTATGATAATGACACCGAATTCAACTTGAGATAGAAGTGGATTGATTGGGCCAACAAGGATGATTGACTTAGGACAGATGACAATCCTAAGTTGGTTGTGACAGAAGACGATTAGAGATGAACACCTAGGTCAATTAGAATAACTACTTTAACAGGGTTTTAATGGAATAACAGTGATCCAAAATGGAGAAACAAGATCCAAGATGTGGAGAAAGGCCAAGTGAACGGGGACTTTGAAGGGGTGAACGAATGCTCGCATTGAGGGGATGAATGTTTAGGATGGTGAATGGATTCTCAAAACGAGTGAACGGCTACTCAGAATGGGGAGACGAATGATCGAAATGGTGAAATGAGGGTCCCGAATGGCGAAATGGATGAAAAAGCTGATTGGTCAAGGGTCAGGTCTGCCCCTGGAGGTCAAGTTTTCCTATCTAGAGGTCAAGTTCACCTGTCCAGAGGGAAAATTCACCTGTCCAGAGGGAAAGTTCGCCTGTCTAGAGGGAAAGTTCACCTATCTAGAGGGCAAGTTCACCTGTCCAGAGGGCAAGTTCGCCTATCTAGAGGGCAAGTTTTCCTGTCTAGAGGGAAAGTTCACCTGTCTAGAGGGCAAGTTCACCTATGGAGCTAAAGTTATTCAAAATTGGTTGAAAGAGGTTGGAAAAGGCTGGTTCAAGGTCAAGTTTTCCCCTAGGTGGGTCAGGTTCACCTGTTCAGAGGTCAAGTTCACCCCTGGATAGGTTTAAACTTGAATTTTGAAAGGAAGACTAAGGAAAATGACTCAAAACACAACAATCATCAATGAAAAGGATACGATTGAGTCAATTAATCAGACAATCACTGGCTTCGCACAAAGAAGACAAAGAAGACAACACAAACCTAAGTCTAGTAGAGAGGGTATGTTTGACAAAGTCTTCTATTCTAGGATGAACATTTGCTAAGGAGTCCTCGATATACACCTGGTACGTGAGGCCCATACTGTTAACACCAACCCGTTACAAGCATGATTCAGGAACCTTAGCAATATACTAAAGGCTCGATCCAACTCTTCACATCATCCCAATGTTTCACCAATTACAACATGGTTGGATTGAGGTACAACTTTCGCTCTCCCTCCTTATATACCCCACTAATATGCGTGGTTGGAATCGTCCCTTAGGGAGATGAAATCCCCAAGCAAGTACCGCTAAGAAAAGCAAAAAGAGGATGACTCAAAGGACTTGGTAAGCTACAATTTCTTGGCACCCAGGATCGCTGAATGGTGCAAGGGGATTGGATACGTCAAATAGCTTACCAACAAAAAGTGAAAACAAAGGTTAATTGACACCCCTAGTTACACTATGTGCCTAAACACTTAAAATAACTAGAAAAGTGCTAAAAAAATAAACTTTCACCTTCTGGAAAAAAGTTGTCTAGGGTAAATCCACCTATCTGGAGGGAACATTCGCTTGTCTAGAGGGAAAATTTGCCTATCCAGAGGGAAAGTTTTCCTGTCTAGAGGGTAGGTCCACCTGTCTGTAGGTCAGGTCCGCCTGTCTAAAGGTCAAGTCTGGCCCTCTATGAAAATTTTGAAAAAAACACTTTCTGGAGTCTATGGAGGGCAGTTTCGCCCCTGGGCAAGGTCAGGTCTGCCTGTGGAGGGTAGGTCCTCCTGTTTGTCAGGTCAGGTCTACCCCTCAAGGTTGGGTCCACCACAGGAAGGTCAAGTCCACCCCTCTGCAGGTCAGGTCCGCCCCTTTGTAGGTCAAGTCCGCCCTTCTACAACCTGCACTTGCAAAAAGTCAAAAAATAACAAGCGTGAAAGAAAGAGACACGTTTGTGGGTCCCACCGGGTGTGCCAGAAATGTGATAGGGAAAAAATAAGTGTTATAATAAGAGCAACAAACAAAAAGAGTGCAAATAACAACTACAAACACCCTACACCTCAAGATTGGCCTAATGATTAACTTAACCAAGGAAAATGAAAGATTTCACCTTGTTGAGTTGTCCTTTGGTTGGCCCTTCGATCTTCGATGTTGTGTGCTCCTTGGATGGCAAGAGATGCAATCTATGAGATGAGATGAGGATGGAAAGATGAGTGAAAATGGATGCAAGTATGAAAATCTGGCTAAGTATGGCTCAAAGAAATTTTTTACAAGAGTTTGGCTAGCATGAATGATCTCCCCCAAAATGAGAGAAAAGAGGGGGTATTTATAGAGATTTTGGAATTCTCTAGGGAAATGGATGGTTGAGATTGAGCCACCAAGATCAAGATGCAGGGCTAAGGTGAGTTGAGAACTCACAAGCCCTCATATCTTGACATGTGGCATGTGAAGTGGCTTATAAAGGATGATGTCGACATGATTTGGAAGGAGAGCACATGGCATGGAGGTAGTACATAGTACCTTGGAATTGGACAAGATATCCTTATAAAGAAGGTTCTTGTCCCCATGTGGGTGAGAGGACATGATGTGAGGAATTAAAAGTTCCTCAATTATCCTCATGGGGATGAGAAAAGGAATTTTAAATTCCAAGGAATGCATTGGGGGATTAAATGTGAATTAAAGATTCACATAGGGAATGGAGTGCCTTCTTCAAAAAGAGAAAACTTTTAATAAGGTTGACTTAGGACACATTCCATAAATGACATGGGGATTAGGTTGACCTAATCAAGTAATTAAGGTTGTGCAAGTACTTGATTAGACAAATTAATGACAGATTAAAGGCAAGTGGGAAATGATGGAGGATGTGACCTTAATGATGATTAGGGGTGTGCACATCTTAATCATAAATTAATTATGATTAAGAAAGAGGGGTAGATTGTTAAGAGGGATTAGAGACCAACTTGCAAAAGTTGGAGGATGTGACAATGAGAGAGAAAGGGAGGAATTTAAAAATAATTTAAAATTCCAAGAGATAATATGACTAAATTAAATAAAGTGGTATATTTTTTTAATTTAGAGAGGAAAGAGGAGAAAAATATTTAGTAAATTAAATACTTTGGAAAACCTTATGGTGGGCACGAAATATTAATTAAATGAGTGATTTAATTAAAACCAACAAAGAGGACGAATTAAATGATCAAAGGAATGATTAAGGAGACAACTTTGACCATATGGAAGTGGTCAAATTTAGATGTCTACAAAAATAATTGAAAAGAAAGGAGTTGAAGGATAGTTACCTTGAGTGGCCCTTGCTCAAGTAGTTGTCTTCACTAATCTAAAACCAAATCTAACTTCTTAGATCCAACTCAAGCATAATAACTCAAATTCATTCATTGTACATCTCTAAAATATCACAGAAGATTTTGCTAAAATATCTTATAAATTCATTAAATCATAATTGCACAACAAACAGAGTCTGCATAACAACTGAAAACTAAAATGTATCTTGTAATTTTATTCACCATCAAATGATAAAACTAATTGACTGGCTAAAAACTGGTTAACTAGCTAACTTAAGACTCAATCACTAAACTATACATATAGGCACAGGGGAGCTTATTCAAAACATGACTCTAAATTGAAACCATTAATTACCACTCCTTGGATTCCAGAGTGTGACAAAGATTCAGTTAAATCTAACTGCAATTAGAAAAGACTTGAGTCCAAGTTGTATTGTGACTCTATTGTAACAAAACTAAACGTGGAATGCTCAAAATCAGCTATGTTAGAATCCCAATTGTAATAGGGTTCTTCCTTCTCCAGTGTCTTCATTGAACATCATAATGATGCACTATCTCCTTAATTAAATGCCTCCACATTGTAGTCACTGCACTCATTTTATTCTGGGACATCCCCTGTTTTGGTGTCTAGGAACTCCTTCGACTATGAGCTACATCTTGTAGAACTGTTGTAGGCTACATCTTGCAGTTGTTGTAGGCTACAATGCCTCCTCTGGTTGCTAGAGGTTAGTTCAGAAAACATGTACATAATACTAACCATGACTAAGCACAAATATGTAGTCGCAATTCATACATATTCACACATAAATCATGCATTAACCATCACATCATAATCATATTTCCATATACTTAAACCAGGTTTAGGGTTTGCATAACAATCATGAAAGATCTAGCATAATGGATGAACATGTATAGGATAAATGTCTTGGTAAGGTCTATAAGCATGCATAAAAAATTATAAAAAGTAACTAATATCTAGACTCATCACATAGCAAAAGATAGAGCACTTGAGTGGGTACCTCTAACTTTCTCTCCACCAATGCTTCTCTACCCAGTACCACATTAGATAGGGGAAAGGAATGAAGAACAGGAAGAAGATGAGGATGTCAGGTGGCAAATAATTTCATGCTAGAAGTTTTTATTTGAGACAACAAAAAGGAGTAGATGTGACCACAAACTTCAGGGAGACGACCTTACAGTACAACCTCCAATCTTTAAAAAATTTTGCTTGAGGACAAGCAAATGATCAGTTGGGGGGAATGATGAGGCCTACTATTAGTTAGTTTTATGTTATTTCAATACATGCTTTTAGATATCTCCAAATACTTATTTCCTATATATTCCTGAAAGTTTACTATCTTTTTTGATCATTATGCAAACTTGGACTTGGTTTAAAGTCTATGGAAATATGATTATGATATGATAGTCATTGCATGGTTAATATGTGGATATGTATGGAATGAAATGAATATTTATGTTTTAAGTTATGGTTATTAATATTGTGTAGATGTTGTGTGAACTAACTCTTTGCAGTCAAGAAGCTGAAGTCAATAGATTGTAGCCTACAACCAAAGGGGGTTTCAACAACGATGCAAGGGAAGTTAGAAGAACACAACAACTATATAATTGGAGGTGTCTACTTGTTAGGATTGTTGTGAATCATCACATCATTTAATAAGACTACTGAAGGAGAAGAACTCTGCTACAATTGAGAATTTAACGTGACTATTTCTACAATCCACGTTTTAGTTTAAAACGATTATAGTAGAGTTACAGTCCTATTTCAATTATTCTTCCTTTTTAGTTGTGTTTTGATTACTCAAACTTTACCACACTCTATTTTGTAGGGAGTGGTGATTTATGATTAGATTTATGTTTTGAGTCCTTATTCAAATAAGACTCCCTCACACCTATATGAATGGTTCGATGGTTGAGTTAGTTAGTGAGTTGGAATAGAGAATATAGCAGATAGATATGTTCAGTTAGTTTTTGTTTTTAGATATACAATGTTTTGTTTCTCAATCATGATCTTATGAATAAGATATTCCAGAAGAATCTCTTTGGATTGTGATATCTTGAGTTATGTAGTGAGATCTTTTCAGTTACTGTTATGTTAATTTAGTTTGAGGAGCTAGATTTGAGTTCACTTTGTGGAGATAGTCACTTGAGCGAGGGCCACTCAAGGTAATTGTTCCCCACTTTATTTTCTGCACATTTATTTTTATTACAATAATTAGTTTCATAATTATGTTTGTCTTAATCAGATTCTTCATGTGGCACGAATATGAATAAGATCTTGTCTTGTATTCATGCTTTAATTTTTTCCATGTATTGTTCTATGGAGTTAGTCAATTTAGTTGAGTTAGCAAGTATTGGTTAATTACAAAATTCATTTCTTCATGTAG
Organism: Sequoia sempervirens; assembly: GCA_007258455.2. NCBI lineage: Eukaryota > Viridiplantae > Streptophyta > Pinopsida > Cupressales > Cupressaceae > Sequoia > Sequoia sempervirens. The sequence goes on along the minus strand of VDFB02000015.1, from coordinate 208,653,967 downwards.
TGAATGTGAATAAGATCTTGTCTTGTATTCATGCTTTAATTATTTCCATGCATTTTTCTTCGAAGTTAGTCAATTTAGTTGAGTTAGCAAGTATTGGTTAATTACAAAATTCATTTCTTCATGTGGTGAATGTGAATAAGATCTTGTCATGTATTCACGCTTTAATTGTTTCCATGCATTGTTCTTTTGAGTTAGTCAATTTAGTTGAGTTAGCAAGTATTGGTTAATTACATAATTCATTTCTTCACAGTGAATTAGTCATAATCTTTAGTTGTAAGTACCTGTAGCAATAACTTCAACATTACCTCTTTTAATTGTTATGCAATTTATGATTTCTAGTATGTGTAAACATCTATGCTAGGATGATATAGGTGGTAAAAAGTTTTTGAATGCACATACAATGCCAACATCATCAAAAGCTTACGTTAGCCCTGATTGATAAATTAAATGAAGGCCTTTCAAGGGTTTAGTGGACTGTGCAATAGGCCGCCCTCTGAATTGTGTGTTTGACACCAAGTTTCCTAAACATTGGTAGGCCTCTTCAGAATAGATCTTCTAAAGTATATCTAAATTTGGTTTGAGATTCTTTAATGGTCCATGCACACTACTTAAACATCACACTCTTCAACAATCAAAAGATCAATAACAATTTTACACTTCATCCCTACTAATAAGTGATAAATAATTTTCCTTCTTATATTGACCAAATTTAAGAATTACTCTCTATATGAAACTTAATTTATGTTAATACACCTATTTGACAAACATTCAAAGGTATTAGTTACAAGACATAATATATTGTAGAGAAAAAATACTTGAGACTCTCAACAAACTAATCAAAATGTCTTTTGAACAACAATTATTGACCATTAAGTTTTGAATGACAACCAAACAATGAGATAATTTTCTAAAATAACTTACTCTTAAAGTAAACTCACATAAACAATCTGTGTGTAAAACTTATTCTTAAGCTAAATCACACAAACGATCTTCTGTATCAATTGAAGTAACACAAAGTTTATCATTCTTGTCTCATCTTCAGCAGCTTGTGCATTTCACTTGCAAACGCCTGGACATTTGCTTTGGAAAACCCTCCATTGAATGTCCTGCAATCATAGCTTTCGATGAGGTGACAACTCTGAGGCATTTTTTCAAACTATTCCCGTGCCTTGTCTATACTTCCACATTTTGCATGCATGTCTACAAAAGTAGTTGCAACTACAAACAAAATTCCTCTAGCCATTATCTTCTGATGTATGTCCATATCCTGTTCCAAAGATCCCATTTTAACCCAGGTAGGGAGGATGCTGGCGAAGGTTGCGGGGACTGGCTTCACACTTGCCAATTACATTTGCTTGAAAGTTTCGACAAATCCATTCTGTACATATCCTGCAATCATGACATTCCATTAAACCACATTTCTTTGAGGCATTCGGTTAAACAGTTCACGTGCCTTGTCCATGCTTTCACATTTTGGAAGCATGTCTACCAGACATTTCCATCTACATCTGAGTAAATTTCCCTATCCTTTACTCTTGTAAGGGTACGTAAACCCTGGTCCAAAAATTCCATTTTGGCAGAGGCTGGGAATACGCCGGCAAAGATAAATTGATCGGGTTGGAGACCTGTTTGTTGCATGCGGTGAAACAGTGCGGCTGCTTTCTGAGGACACACGTCTTATGTACGCTGTAATAACCATTTTCTGAGGATACCCATGTCTTATGTACGCTGTAATAAGTATTTTCCATCAGAGACTATCTCATTTTTTTATGTGTATGCAAGTGGTAAAGGCAATGGACAGCAAATGATTTACCTATGTTTTGATCCCACCAAACACTTTCACTCTTATCGCGTAGTGTGAAATGCTTTGTTGGACATTTATGCGAAATGGCGAAGCGCAAAGGGATGTCATCTCATTGAATACAATGGTCACTGGATGTATACAAAACGGACCTGCTAAAAAGGCTTTAGAAAGTTCCAAGCAAATGTAAGTAGCAGGTGTAGGACCAAAGCCTCAGAACTCTTGCCAACACCCTACCTGCTCTTGCCAAAGGGCGAGCTTTTAGAACATGATATGGACAGACTGGATTTGTTGAAATTTTGAAAGTAATTACAGGTGTAAAATCAAATCCCATGCCTTTTTCTTAGCATATTATCTCTCGTGCCAAAGGAGGCTCTAGAACGACGTCTGGGTAGCTTTCAAAGCGCAACAGAAAGAGGATTTTTTGGAAAAAATATAATTTAAATGCTCTGGTAAGAATGTATGCAAAATGCAGGAGTATAGACATGCACACCAACTGTTTGACAGAATATCTCAAAAGAGATGCGATCTCATGGATTGCAATCTAGTGTGGCATAAGTAAAATATACATCTTGCATATATGTTTAGTAGTTGGTTTAATGTTCTGAGGCTGATATGAGAAATGATAGGCCACGGCTCTAATAAACCATGTGTGCAAAATATGAATCTTCATAAATGAGGATGTTTGGTTTGAGTTGGGTATTCCTTGTGGGGTTCATCAAAAACAGGATGAGGCAAGCATCCATGAGCATTGCATTGCATCAAATACGAAGTGGAATTAGGTTTGGGAACTTCTAGGGGACGTTGGATGAGCTGCAATTCAAACTCAAGGATATCTACTTTCTATTACTTAGCAAGGACAAGGCAAAATAGAGACAATTGCTTTTGTAAAGAGGCTTGTGAAGAATGTGGAAGTGTAGGGTTCTTCTAATCCATTATGTTGGGACTCCATTTTTGAGTTTTACTGGGAAAAAGTTGGTTCTGGACGTGAGAAGTGTGTGCACAAAGACGTGTGCATTTGTGGATTTGTCAACCCCTTAGCTAATGGACTTATGCTAGATTTGCATTCTAAAAAACTTGAATTTTTTTACTACATAAAAATAGAAATAGGTAACAAGTACATCTATGAAAATAGGGAAGATATAGGCAGGTCTGACTAGGTACACCATGGCATTTAACTAGACTGATATCCTTATCAAATCCAGCGGAAATCCACATTTGGAAAGAGATGCTGAATCTATTGGTGCTCTAGCTGAAGTAGAAGGAGCTCCAGTGGCCATTGGTTTGATGGAATGGGTACATGAAATCAATGGGATAGTGAGAGGAGATATTGTTATTTACTTGGCCCTTATCATCAATTGAAAAAGATATTTGGTGGTCAAAGCAGAGTGAATCTTTCTTCTCCATGGGAACTTGTTGAAGGAGAGTCCCGTAAGGTTTTTGGAAATTTTCCTCTAATGTGATCAGTGGAAGAAGCGCTCTTGTTCAAGAATGCCTACAATCGCTTCTCTCTACAAGAACTCCATTTGATTCAGCACCACCGTTGTTCTGGTTTTTTCTACCACAGAAAAGCCTTTTTGATACAACTTCTACTTTGAAAGGTAATGCATCTGAAAAAATTAGGATAACACTGAATTAAAAAGAGTCCAGTTGTAGTTCTCTCCAAAACTTGTCAATTTGTTCACATGTTGAGCTCGGTACCAGTGATTACAGACATGGTGATAGTGAGAAACTTTCCTCTTTTAGGAAGACCATACGGCTTATTATTCAAATACACCCACATAAATCTTTGAAGCAATTGTTGGAAGAACAACATAACTCATGCGCAGGTTGTTACAAGCACCTGGATATAGCAAAAGGTTTGATGGAAGAATTTGTGCAAACTTTTGGGTGGGAAAAACCACGTCTTTGTGAATATACTACACAATTACTCTGCACTTCATGCCATTTAAACAAAACTTTGGTACTGCCAGCTCGAGCTCTGCAACACTGGGACTTCACTTCATGCCTGTTGGTCAATTATCAAAACCATATCTAGATTCCATTTATGACCAACCCATGCCGAATGCTATGAAGATCGAAGATCGTTTACCAGTCAACCCGGAGCTGAAATATGTCTGTTTGCAAGCTATTTTTGGATTGAAACTGTGTAAGAATTTTTATATCAACGTTTCGGATCATACTCCTTAATCACATTTTTCTCTCTTTCTGCTTGCATATTATCCTCATGATGGATCATGAAGTATGATCGGAAATATTGATATACAAATTCTTACACAGTTTCAATCCAGAAATAGCTTACACTTGATCATTATGGATTGTGTAAACTTGATGCTGTTAATATATTTTTTTATTATAAGGTTCATTTTAATAATGTGCAATGGTAAGTGAAAGGTTTCTTCATTGTAACTAATCTTATAAGAATCATATATTCTCAGTAAGAAGGAAACTATATAAATATAAAATATGAATGCAAATGAACGGATTTTTTTTTCAACGTCTTATATAGAGAATTTTGTAAGAGGGGTTTTTCATCTATGAGCTTCTGGTGGCACAATTGGCTACCTTTTCAATGCAATCATTGTATAGGGATTTTTCAAAAACTTTGTATTCTCATTATATTGAAGAAATGAAGGAATGTTTCGGAATTTTGTGTCTAACTTTCTCTCATGGATTACAAGTTTTTTTTCCTATGTTAATATGTGATCATGTTTCGTTGATTCTCTTCTATGCACAACTACATCTAGGTTCTAGGAATAGAAAAAATATTATTATACTTCGAGCTATTGTATCCTTTCTTGACTACATATTCATCTTTTGTCTAATGTGTGATCAATTCCTTAATTTTTCTTGCATGTCAAAAAGGGGTAATTGCCAATCTTATCAATTATTATTGTGAGCACAAATTGTTGAACTTTGTGCAATTGTTTATTTCTGGTCATTTTTAAATTCTAAGTTTATTCTTGAGAAGTCTAGGTGATTTTATCATGACTCTCATTTAGGGTTTATTTCAATTTTTCTCTCTTTTGTGTGTCTTTCCTACTTTCTGATTAAAATTGTACCCTAAAAAACTCAAATTAAAGTCATAAGACAGAGCTACCACTCTCAAATGTAGAGGAAGATCTCTAATCCAATAGTGATCTCTCTAGCTATTGGAGCAGTTTTTGCTACCCATTGGGAAAGTTTGAGTTATTTACAAATATTTTATCAACACATCCAAACCCAAAAAAAACTATTGATAAACTAAAAAGCATAATATTTATTACTTGCAAATGCACATTAAACTATAAAGATGATGACCCATCCCTCATTCACATGGCTATTTTTTATAATTTTTGTATGCTTATGCATCTAACAATCTCTTGTTTGAAAGAAAGCAAGGTGTGTGAAAACAACTTCCTACACCAATCTATTGAGGAAAGGTTGCATAAATTTTTTAAACCCTTAAACAATTATTGTGAAGAAGATGCACTTTACAAGAAATATAAAAAACAACACCACCATAGATAAATGCTCACAACACAAGATGTACATGGGAAAAACCTTTTTAGGAGAAAAACCTCACACTCCAAAAGTCTTTTCAATGTATCATAGTAAACAATGTGGTTAAATACACTTTTAGAGAAAATTTCTTATATACTTGTAGAGAAATTCTTTTCCAAGAGTACACAAGTGTTGGATTTTGAATTAATTTTGACAACATACTAGTACTTGCAAATAATTTCATAATACAACTCTAATCCTACAACTTGTATTTATAGATTTTACAAATACAAATAAGGAAGCTTCTAAATTGGATGCCTAGAAAAGGCATATGGCATAATCTCCAATGTTGCATGCATGCAAAAATCCACATGTAAAGAACATGCACATGCAAAACACTTGCATTCATGCAAAGTGCTTATATGCACAATTCACACTTGTCATAGCTCAACTTTCCATTTTTAACTCTATCATTGACTTGAGTTAACTTCAACATATGAGACCCACAAAAATGGCATCATCAGAACCACATAAATAATTACATAGGAAAATAAATAAATAATCATGCTAGAAATTATTACAGATTGAGACACCTTATTCCTAAGATCATTAATTCACAAGCTTTACTAGTTGCATCTCTAGATTGGTTTGTGAGCAAGTTGATTAGATTCATTCACCTTTGAGCATAAGAGCTTAAGGTTTAATTCTTTAAAGAATTATTCTTACCAATCATATAGTGCTTTTGTGTCCAATTCAAAACTTTCTTTTGGAAAAACCTCCCAAATCTTCATCACTTTACTAGGCACTCTTAGTTTTATTAAATATAAGCAATTTTTCATTTTGGGGATTCATCACCTTTATGGGAAAATTGTCCAAGGCTTTCATGGGTAGGATTTCAGCTCCATTTGGTTTTTAAGTTTTTGGTAATCCTTATAAAATTGCCACCAAATCTTAAAACCCCACATCTTCATATTTCTCTCATAGTTTTATAATATATTTATAACTCTCTTGTTCTTTCCAAGTTACAATTGAAACTTGCTTCCCCATCCACAACATAATTTCAATATTTTGGACCCTACATGCAAGGTTACAATTGTGAACTTGATTCTAAAACTCAGAAACCACTTAGATGCATGTAGACTTCTAAACCCTAACTACATCTTCATAGTCACATAATTATAATCAAACTTTGAAAGCCTACAGTTGTAAAATTCTTTGGTTTTTTTACTTTTATAGAAATTACAACGTTACATCCTAACCCTAAAAACCCACTTAACTACCAATTAAATTGTTTCTCCTTATTTCTTACAAAGCCAAAGAATCTTGATATTATGACATATCCTCAAATAATTAAGTACAAGTTCAAAGGTGTTGTTCCCCCTTCCAAACTAATCATGGAGGTAAACAATATCATAGATACATATTTGGGCACATGAGTTTAGAAAAGATTCACACCAAAATGAATGAAAAGAAAGAGACAAATAAAAGAGTCAAAAACATTATGGAGAGTGGAATCATTAAAGCTATTGCCTTCCCTATTTCAATGCAATCTCCATTGCTAGTAATGACTTGTGCTTGATCCTATATTAATCAAGATACTAGGGAGATTCAAAACACTATAGGTTAGAAGGTAATCCAAAATATTCCTAAGTATATAGAAGATATATTTGAAATCCCCAGCCGTTATAAGTATGCAAATATATCAATTAAGTCAACTACCTGTGATTCTGTGAAAAAAATCCTAACCAATGCCTCTAAAAATTAAAAAAATATTAGTTAAAAATGGAGAGAACCACCATCTCTTGAATACCAAAAACACTTTATATAAGTGAATTTTTGAAAAGGATGAATGGTTTGCTGTCCTTACTTGATAGGGTTATGGGAAACTAGAGTGCCAAAGAATTTCACTTGTGGATGTTGCTATTTCTCACAAATATTCTAGAAGGAAAATAATTGATTAAGTGGGGTACTATAATAAGAAAAAAGTTACATAATAAACTATTAGAGGTTGCTAAAAAAGGTTTTTTGTGACCACCTATCTATTCTATGCAACTTTTAGAAGAGCAATTTTCTCCCTATACTAGAAAGAGATGGATTTAGTGGTATTGGAGCAAGCCAAAAACTAGTTTATGAATATTATCCACAAAAAAATCTCTAATATAATAAAAAATACTTTAGAAGAGTAAATTATTATTTTATCTTTCTCATTATCAAAATTTTGGAGAATGATATCAACAAACAATTATCAATTAAGAGAACCATGTACATTACTATGTGGGGAAATCAGTTCATTCAATTTACTACATTTATCTATATTAGAGTTGGAGGATATATTGTTAGGAATAGGATCACAGAGAAATATACAATTAAATGAATGTAAAAAAAAAGTATAAAATAACACAAAAACATAAATATATGTGGTTCACCCAATATGGGCTACATCCATGGAGAAACATCTAGTCCTTCCTTTATTTCATCTAGCAAAATGGAGGCATACAACCTACAACACATCTGTTGTAACTTCCTATTCTCTCTATAACAAATTCCTCATAATACAATATACAACCATAATACGATGCCCTCATAAAAGAGGGTTTCCTTCTAGGCCAAGAAAAAACCAACATAACATCTACTGTCATATTTGTGACCTAATGATGAATGGTGTAGATTTACAATGAATAAATATATATATATAAAATGTTGCTTTTAGGGGCGCTATAAATATTAACCAATAAGATTAGGCTCCATAACCAACATATATTGGTGCCCTTATCACTTTCTAACATATGTTGCAATAAATTAGTCATATTGGAACTTTGTTAGTAGTTAGCTAAAGTTCATAAAAATTTATATAATAAGGACAAAATAGGCATTCAATTACCACTTGTCATCAAATATTATACTTGTCCCCTTTATGTAGTTACAAAGACTATAGAAATGAAGATGTCCTCAATTGCCATCTACCCATTTTAAATGAGACTAACATTTGATCCTTAAGAACTCATGGAGAAGCAAGCAGGACTATCATATACACATAAGTTGATTCTTGAAGATTTATAGGTTGACTATGATGATGAACATAAAGTATCAATAAAAAATTAAAGGAAAATCGTAACATTTGATATTTGAGCCTTTGGGATCTTTGATGTGCCTAAAGAAATTTTGGATCATGGTAAGGTATTAGATCTCTCACATGAGGAACAACATATATTTGACAAACCCATTCCCTTATTGATTGGTCTATTGTTGAGTTCAAATTAATTAAGATAGGATTCAAATTGAATGAAGAGAGAACATAAATTGTGATCAATATAGGCCTCTTATGGCTAAGGAGGAAGTTAAAAGAGCCCATAAAGAGCAAAAAAGAAGAACATGACTAAAGGATCACCTAATAAAAAGTAAGATTGTCCTACTTCTTCTTTCAAAGTGTCACAAATAGTCATTAATAAAGGTATAAATCTCAAATACTTGGTACTCAATCCACCTTAAAGTATAGAGAATTTATTGTAAAAGAAGAAGAAACCCAAGATCATCTTCAAATGCTTAGTAGTCCCCAAGAAGGAGAAACAATACACAATTAAACACCACCTCCATCTTCATCTAGAAATCCCTTATCACCATCTTCAAAAAATCCCTCTCTCAAGAAACCACCCATTTCTTCCAATCTTAAAATCTTCTCATTAGTGCAGAAATCTCCTTCCCCTTCTAGGGATCCACCCATTAAATACTACCTCCAAAAATATCCCCATCTCCTCCACCAAAAATATATCCATCTCCCCCTCCACAAAAAGCACCTCCTCCTCCTCTCCTCAAAGGTCTCCCTCACCTCCAAATCCTTCTCCAAAAATATCCCCGTGAATGACCAAATTGAAGTTGGAACTACTAACAAAAATATTCCTCTATCCTAGAAATCCTAGTTTGGTCGAAGAAAACCTTAAAGAAAAGGAAATGAGTTGTATGTAGTGGAAGAATTCTCTTAGTTAAATTCCATCTTAAATCACACTTGTATTGCCAAAAAGGATAAAGTTGGATCTTCCACCAAAATTGATGCTTAAGGTATAAGAATTGCAGTGATTGCTACTCTTATGGTGGATAAGGAGAAAAAAGACAAGTGGGCATTTGACTATCAAATCTCTAATGTCATGCTAAATAAGACAACAACTAAGGGGATAAAAGAGAATGCTCAAAGTATTGTTGGCACATTATCATAGGAATATGGTAAAGATGAAGAAACTAAAGAACAAATGAGAGAAAATGTTAAACAACTTACTTCATATGTACAATATTTTTTTGGTTGTGTATCATCTTCTGCAACAATACCTCCACCTCCATCCATCAATGTTGTTGATACATCTCTTCCTTCCAAAAGTAAATCAGTTGTGTAATGAGAGAATCCAAGGCTTGGATCAATGATCTTCAAATTCTCAAAATCAAGTTCCTTGACAAGTCATTCCTTTTACATCACAAAATTCATAATAATCTCAAGACATTACTAGGAATAAAAAAATGATAAAAAAATGTAGGACTTGGAATATAATTTGCCTCAATTTAGGGAAATGGAAAAATTTAAGTTTAATTTCCTTGTTGCCAAGCAAGTTCTCAACTCATCTTACCTAGGGATACATTTGAGTGGCTTGAGGCCACAATTTTTTGAATTGAAATCTTAGAAAGTTGGAAAACTAAATTTAAAGAAGTAAGTGAAGTTGCTTGAGATTCCTTATTTGATTTTTTAAAATTCATAGAAAAGATTTCATCTAAGTTTTGTGGCAACCAAAGACCCATCAAGTCCAAGGAAAATTTAAGGGAACAATTTATCAAATTGATAAAAGAATAATTGATGAGACCAATGTTGGATCCATTGACAAATTCATGAAATTAAAAGAACTATGCTTGATTTTTTTTTTTTAAACATTTAGTTAAATGTCAAGAATCACCTACAAATATATAGAAAGTTCACATATCTTGTAATGTGAGATTCAAGTTCTTTGAAAGACTAGACTTGGAAGTTGTAAATGAAGTATTGGACAAATTCTACGAATATAAAAAAAAATCATATTTGTGAGAAGGAGACAACTTATGTAGAATATGATTTAGAAAAACAATCCAAAGAAGAAAATATTTAATACTTGCAAATGATTATCAAAATTTGGATAAATTGTAATAATTAAAAAATGTTTCACCTTTTCTAGGAAAATCAAGGTTTACATTATATCTTAGAAGTTACTATTGGAGAGGGGTGCACATTGTACTATTTTGCGTATGAATTGGCTTGTGGTTGAAATAGTTCTCATGTGTTTTTCAACACAACCCTTAGAACTAAGGTACGAAAGACACAAGTACAAGTCATGTCAACAAAGGACAAATCAATAATAGATGTACTTGCTTGTGTAGAAGAGAAGTGTCCCAACTAGACCTTGAGCATGGCCTAGTCTAAAATCAATTTGATCTTCATGTAAATTCTATAACAAACTTCATAGCACACATATTCTCAATTATAATTCTCAATCACAATCAATAATAAAATCTTCACACATCGGCAATACAAAATCAATAGAAACATGAACACTTCTAACCTTTTTCTTAACCAATTTACATTTTCTCTCCTTTTACTCTCATATTTTTTTTATGAATATCTATATTATTAAAGATAAAATTACACATATTCACAAAAAAAAAGGATGGGTGGTAAAAAGACACACCTGAAGAGTCACATGAGCAGAGCCCAGAAAGAATAAAGTCACATGGGCCACACCCAAAAAACAGGAAATATTACAAAAATAACATAAAAAGCCACTAGGTGGCCATGACAGTGCCAACAAAAGGAGGCCGATCCTTGTCATTCGACTTACCCCATACAATAGTGAGGTTCGGAGTGATGTCCAGAAGATCTCAGCCATCATCATCCTTTATCTTTACCATCATCTACCATCATAACTCAATCCTCTCATATTTTTAAATATTAACCATACACACAACTATTAGATTAGTATTACCTCACTTAAATATGATATCTACATAGGCTTATCTCATTATAATGTAAAATAATTTTAATCACACATGACCAAAACTCTTGTTATCCTGATAAAGAATAAAATATTGTCAAGATAGTCGAGAAGGGGATACCAATTTGGATTCCTCTTGTGATGTGATGGATGACATATGTTAGAATACCTAGTGTGTGGTCAACTATAACACTTGCTTCTTCCTTATATAACTCATTTCACAAACTAACAATAAATTGCATGTGACACAAATGACTTTTTGCATGCAGTTTAGATTTGAACAAAGATTTCTATCATATTATATTATATAAAATAATTTAAAAATAATATAGAATGACGTTGCTCATGGGTTCACATCACTACCCGTGCAAATATATGAGGACGTGTATTTTTTATTGAAAAATTATTACTTAAAATGTATAGTTTTTTTATTGATAATAAAACATTTATTTATTACTGAAAATGTATAGTTGAAATCGTTTAAAAAATTCGATACATTTTAAAATTATTAAACAAACATAAAGACACAATCCTTAAAAAAAAAAAAACACGTTTCAAAGTCAAATTAACAAAGCCATAAAAATAAAATATATATATATAAACACATTGCCCAAAAAATACAATTTTATTAAGGTTGGAATATTTATAATAGCAATGGAACATTGTTTATCTTTTACACAAACACGAAAATAAAAGCCTTTTTTTAAGTTGAGTGTTTATCTAGAAAGACTAAGAAAAGTGTTGCTTGCATATGGTATTGAATGAAGCGTGGAACATATTCTTCCCAAATATCAATGTGGTTTAGCTTTACAATCATGCAACAACTACACAAGACAATTTCATAATGTTTGTGTTCCTTGTTACTTGGTCAATTAATTTTGAGTTTAGTTTTAATTAGTTTTAGAAGGGTTGGGATTTGATCATTGAGATAAATGAATATTAAATAATAAATAAAGTAGAACAAGGTATTGTGTTTGCAAACTTTATCTAAATTTTGTTACACATCTAGTATGGTTGTAAGAGTGTTGAGTAATGGTATCTTTAATAGTTAAAAAATGGTGTTGGATTTTGAAATAACTAATTCAATTTTAGTGCACATATTTCTTCAATGACATACATTTCTTTAGTACAAGTGACAAGTGGTTCAAGGGCTCGAGAAGAACCCTTGGTGGGACATTTGTCTTGGGGGCTTTGGTGCCCATAAAAGACTCTAGTTGAGTTGGAGGAAGAGTAGTGCTCCAAGTGTTTTCCATTGCCAAAATAGAAGTCCACAACCAAAACTCATGTGGTGAAAGAAAAAATGTTTTGTTTTATCTAAAACAAAGGACACCTCAGTGAATCTAGACCAAAGAGATCACAACCTATTGGTACACATCAATATCCTGGACTCATTCATCCTTCCCCACGTACAAGTCTCAAAGAAAAGGTACTTAACAATAACTTCTATAACTTTACACCCTCTAAAGAGCTATTGTCAAAATGGGTTGCTAAAACTAGAAAGAAGTTACAAATGTCTTCTTTCTTTCAAAGGACAAAGGCCTTTTTGTATTTATTTTCTCAAACCAATTAACGAGAAATAATGTATTGAAGCAAAAATCATGGTTCATGAATAGTTATGGCCTTTATCTTCAACCTTGGCAACCTAACTTTGACCTTGCCTCTTCAAGGGTAACCTTTGCTCCTTTTTGTTTCCATCTCAAAAACCTCTTATTGGAATATATAGATCTCAAGGTTTTGAAGCTCATAAGGAACTCTTTTGGCTCTTTCTAAACCCATAGCCTAGCCTCCTTTGAAAACCTTGGAAAACCAATCCATTTACGTGTCCTTCTTGATGTGTCCAAAGGTTGTCCAAAATCCATTTCACTTTCCTCAAAATTTGGTAGATGGGTTCATAATATTTCTCCTAAAGGTCTAGATCTCATATGCACTCGATATCATTATTATGTACATAATCCTAATTCTTGGAAGTCTGAGATGACTTAACTGAATTAGAATGTTGAGGTCTGCAAGAATGTAGAAGAGGCCCTCCCTTCAATCCTTTCCCCTGGAAAAAGAGGCTTTTCTTGTTACCCCTAACAAATTTTCCCAAATTTTGATTTCTCCTTCTTTCTTAGTTATTGGGTAGAAACTAGAATACTTATTTTCAATTGTAAATGTTGCTAATGAATAATTCATCCTTGAGGAGGAAGTTGTTCATTGTGAGAGATCCTCAAAGGTTGGCCCTAATGTTCCTTGTTGGATAGCCCAATACCTATATCCTCCTCCTTGGCTAATTTCTACGATGGAAATTGAAGCTTTGTTCTACTTTGAAAAGATTTTTTTTAAAGAAGCAAACCATCAAACTGAAGCCTTTTATTTTGTAAATGATGTCATGTCTCTACCTTCTCCAATTAATTTAGTAGACAATTTTTATTGATTTCGGACACGGTTGAAGAAAACTTGAATGGTATTATTAATGAAGCCTTCCTAGAAGCATGGAATGATCCAGTTAAGGATATTGTTGATGAAGTACTCAAGGAAAATATCCCTCTTGATTATAATAAGAGAATATCAATATCTCAAATAGACTTGGTTGTGAATGAGGAGCAAGCTACCCCCACTCCTTCAAAGAAAGGTAGAAATATAAAAAATAAGAAAAATCAAGAGGAAATTGTAGAAAGAATTCAATTCATCCCAATGATGGTCCTTTCATGGAATGTTATGGGCTCAAATGCCCCTAATAAAGTATCACCTCGAATCAAATAAAGTGGACATTATCCTCCTTCAAGAAACAAAATTCTCACATTATCCTTATAATTCTGTCTTGCAGGCGATGGGTAGGCCTTGTACAGTGGATTGCATCTAAATTCTTCTGCCGGAAGGTTGGCTGCCTTACCAGGGTCAGGTCGTCAGTGTTTCAGTTCCATTGGGAGGGTGGAATATTTAATAGGGTGAGATGTGTTAAACTCATTGATATTTTTGGATATTAATATATATTGCTGTTGCCCATCAGCGAATTCTTTATCAACTGGTCATCTAAAGTATCTACGCATATCTTGAGTGAGAGATTTTCATTTATTTCCACCAAGAGAACAGTCCCTCTAGTTCTAAAGCAATGGAATATTTAAGGAATTTAGCAATACTGGAATTGGTGGTTGTTTTCTACTTTTCATTTGTTTAGTCAAAGGAAAAAATAATTTCATTTAATGGCAAAGATGGGCCAGCTACTAATACTATTTGATAGTTCTTGAATCTTTAATTAATTGTTACTTTTGGGGTTCTAATCTTTGAGTAAGCGCGGTGTAATCCTAGTTAGAGGCTAAATAATTCAAACTCTTTCCTGTTGATGGTGGTTCATCTATAGTTGTTGAGGGTTCAATTAGTTATGGAAACTGATCAGTGATTCAGTAGAGGCATATTTTGAGGAAAACTAGTTCAGAATAAATAAAAGGTGAGGTTAAGATGGTCAGGGAGTTAAACAGGGCTGGGAAGGGTTGGTAAGGGGTTTGGATGAGAATCCAGCCCCTGAGACAAATATTGGAAGATTGCAGGAATCCCAGCGATGGTGGGCAAAAATAAAGAATGTTCGCACTTCATATAAAGTGAGACAACTGTTTGGGTTGGTCCAGTCAATTCATCACTAGTACTGACCTTACTAAGTTCTTGGAAAATAAATTGAGCGAGGAGGCTATTTACTATTTTTTATAATCTTCTAACTATGCTAGTTTGAATGAGGAAGAGCAATAATTGGGTGTTGGGTAATGTTCTAGATGAGAGTTGTCCCCTCTTAGATAATATTCCTTCTTTGGTGACTCCAGAAAAAAAGAAAAAAAAAAAGTTGGATTATGATAAATTTCTTCATTGAAGAAGTTTTAGAGGTTGTATCTTCTCTCTCCCTAGATAAATCTCTAGGTCTAGATGGTTTCTAAGCACTGTTCTTCCAAAAATATGGGGATTTCATTGGTTGATATATATGGTTGGCTCTAGAATAAGTAAGAAGAAATAAAAAAGTGAGGGAGATAAAATTTCCATTCATTGCTCTAATCCCTAAGTATCAAAATATGGTTCCTTCTATAGAAATCAGACCAATCTCCTTATGTAATACTATTATAATTTTTTTTTAAATAAATGACTCTTAGATTGGAAAAAAATATCTCTCCAATCATCTCTAAGGAGCAAGGAGGCTTTGTCCCAAGTGAGGGTACTAGTGATGGAACCTTGATAGCTCGCGAAACTCTTCATTCTATCCATTTGAAAAAATCCTTGCTATGATGTTAAAAATGGATATGATGAAGGCCTATGTAGAGTGAACTAGAGCTTTCTAACAAAGATAATGAGTAAATTTATATTTTTAGTCTACTCGTGCAAATGGATAGTTGCTTTTATCTTAGGAGTAAATTTTTTGATACTTCTAAATAGTTGTTCAATAAACTTATTCGCTTACTCTGAAGGGATTAGGCAAGGAGATCCGATTTCTCCTTTCCTCTTCATTATAATGGAAAAAATACTAAGTAGGATTATCCTAAAAGAAAATAGATTACAAATTTGGAAATGTATATCTTCTCCCTCTCTCCCTTTTTATATGACCCATGACCTCTTTGTTGATGATACTCTCATATTCGAGCATGCTTCTCTTTTGGAAGCTAAAACAATAATGTCAATCTTATAAGAATATTGCCAACTCTTTGGTTAGAATATTAACCTAAGAAAGTCCCTTTTCAACACTCACATTCATCTCCAAACAAATATCTCTAGGATATTGGGAATTACTAAAGATTATCATCCATCTCAATTCCTAGGGATCTTCTTATATGTAAGTGTAGTCAAGAAGGATCCTTGGGATCATTTAGCTCAAAATATTAAAAATAAAATCTCCTCATAAAAGGGAAACTGGTTGAATTTGGTAGGAAAGATAACAATGGTCAAGGAAATTTTGTTTGTCATCCCTAATTATATTATGTCTATTTTACAAATCCCAAAAGGGATGGTTAGCGACTTGGAAAAAAGCATTAGAATGTTTTTTGTGGAAAATAAATGTAGGTCATGAAAGTAATAAGAGTATATCCCTAATTTCTTGGGAAAATTTGTAAACCTCAAAAGGTTGGGGAGGTAGGGTTCATATCTTGGATGCTCAAAATTTAGTTATGAGGGCCAAACTTGCTTGGTTCATGTATGTGAAGTCCTAAAATAAATGGTGTAGAGCATTAGAAGAAAAGTATCTAAATTCTTTAGCCCCAAAAAGAATCTTTATAGTAGCTAACCCTCCTTAAAGTCTAAAAATTTGGAGCTTCATAGTTGAATTTATAATTCACACTTCAATATTTATCATGGTCAATCCATAATGGTGAGAAAAAATCTAGGACTCTTGGAATGTTTATCCTCCTCTCTTGAACCATCAAGAAATATTAGATTATATCATTGTTCTGAAGCATTTAAGGGGAAGTAAGGTGAAGTGTTTTTGGGAAATTGAAGAAGGTACCTCTAATATTGTAAGATTGAAAAACTTTAGTGACTAACTTAACTCTTAGAACTGAAGTACTCTACTTCAAAAGATCTTGGAAAAAAGGAAAATTTAATTTTCCTTAGAGTAACATATTTTAATCTGGGCTCCCTAAAAGTTGATTTTATATTCAATTTTTCAAGGGTTTCATTCCCTAACTTATTCCAAGGATATTGGAATTTAGCTCATTGATCTTTTTTGGGGGAAAATTATCTCCCAAAAGTTAGCATTATTTTAATGTGGATTGCATTTTAAATTATAGAATTTGTAGGAGATTTTTTTGTGAGATCCACTACCTATTAATCTACAATAAAAATTTCAAATTGATTGGATTATTTTTGTGTGATTTATTATAAAATTAGGTTTTGCCTCAAATTCACCTTCAAGTCTACAAATCAATAAATTTCTTGGACATTTTTTGGTAGGTTAGTTCTTCAAAATAATAAGTAGTAAGAAAAGAAGAAGAAAAAGTAGAAAAATAAGAACAAGAACAAGAACAAGAACAAGAAGAAAAAGTAGCAAAAGAACCAAAAAAAAGAACAAGAATAAGACAAAGATAAAGATAAAGAGAAATAAAGAGAAAAAGAACAAGAGAAAGAGCAAGAAAAAGAATAAGAACAAGAAGAAAGAGAATAAGAAGAAAAAAATAAAAAAAGGAGATGAAGAAGAAGCAAAAGAAAAATACAAAGAAAATGAAGAAGATGATGAAGGTTAATTAATTAACATTTAAGACAATTCTTTTGCAAAGAGGGGAGGGGGGGGAATTTTACGCTCCTAACCCTATAGTGTGTATTGGGTTATGAGTATTAGGCTTATGGATTTATTAATTCTTAAATAAATTACATAATCATTATTATAATCTTATATAGGTATTTAGGTCACCCTCAAGGTTATAATTAAGTATCCAAGTTGGCTTGGGTGGTAGCTTAGGCCTAATATGGTATGTAGAGGAGTTAGTGTCTAGTTATTATCAGCATGTGAAGTATTGTGTTCTTATTGAAAACTATTGGAGGTATCCCCCTCAAAGTAGATTAGGAGGGTGCAATTTATTTCATAACAAGTGGTATTAGAGCTACAATTTGGGCCAATAATTTTGTTTTTATCATAACTAATAAACCATTACAAATTTCAACATATTTTTTTGGGTTTATAGGAATACATTAGATAAAGTCTTAGAAAAACTTTAGACTTTTATTGTATTTTTTCTCAATTTATTTAAATTTTATGTTTTTCTATTAATTTTCCCTATAGGCCACAAATTTCATTTTTTTAAATTCTATTTTTGAAAATATTATCAAAAACAGGTGTAGGTGTGGTTATTTATGTGTAAATTATTGTTGGAGATAAAATAAATACTTTAATTTATTGGTCAAAGTTTATTCAAAACATAAACATCAAAATATGTCATAGCCCATGTTCTAAATTTTTAGGGTTACAAATCATAGTAGGTATTATCCTTTCTTAATTAATAAAAAATAGTATAGATTTATAAATAAAAACACACTTGAAGTCATGTCACCTTTAGGAATAGAGAAATTTTCTATAAATATTGAATCCAATGAGCCTCTTTATTGTCCATCGCCTAAACTTAAGGGAAAATTCCACTAGAATGTGAAAAGGTATATATTTTACTAAGGATACATTATTTGATCCATTTGGAACATCTATAAATAATGGTTTAGATAAGTTCAAAAAATAAATATTATCAATTGAGGGGCCCAAAAAACCACCAAGGAGGGTACAAACCTAATAGACAAAATTAGGGGATAAGACAATCTTTCCAAGGTCCACTATTAAACCTACATGAAATAGATATTTGTAAGTTTGATGGTGCAGATGTAACTTTGTGGATAAGTCTCATGGAACAATATTTTAAACTTCATAATTTATTAAATCATGTAATGGTTTACATAGCTTCACTAGAATAAAGGATAATGGCTATTATAATGTTGAAACTAAAGGTTATTCTAACTTGATTATTTAAGTTTTATAATGGAATACCCTCTCGCCCCAGAGGATTAGGAACATGATAGAGGATTGCAAAATTATGATAAGGGGATTTGCTAACACCAAAATCAACCACATTTTTAGAGAGGGTAATTTGGTTGTGGATGCTTTATCCAATGAAGGTGTGGGTTGTATGAACTAGAGAACCAAGTCTACTCTGATCTCCCATGCTTAGTGAGAGAGAAGGTTTCCATTGATAGAAATAATTCAAAAGTGTCCAAATATACTGATGAAATATCATTTGATCTATTGAATGAGCAACACAACTGAGAGGGGGGTGAATCAGTTGTACCAAATTAAAGCATTAAAACCATTAACAGTAATTTGATCCACATGCATTCATCAAAACCTTAATCTATTATAATGTTTAAACATGAAGAGTATATAACAAAAACTAAAATAACCAACACCATACATAAGAGAACACCAAATTTACTTGGAAAACCCTAGAAATAAGAAACCATGGTGAGGATTAGCTAACAATATAAGTGTTGAGGAGGGGGACTGACTGCTCAGGACCCCAGGTCATAGGAGGGTCTACAAAAATTAGCTACCCTAATCTACCTCACGCTAAGAGATTGTTTAAGATCGGTTTGATGTTTAAGGGGGTGAAAAGGAAGGACAACTGATTTGCCTCTTTCATTTTGTCAACCCAAAAGGTTCAGAAAGCTAGGTGAGCGGATTCCTAGAGTCCAGACTGTAACTTAGGTAGCTCACTACTAGAGGAC
Organism: Sequoia sempervirens; assembly: GCA_007258455.2. Classification (NCBI taxonomy): domain Eukaryota; kingdom Viridiplantae; phylum Streptophyta; class Pinopsida; order Cupressales; family Cupressaceae; genus Sequoia; species Sequoia sempervirens. Next base: position 208,634,467 of record VDFB02000015.1, on the reverse strand, counting down.
TCCAATGTGGGAAAAGGATGACAGTATGATGTGCTAGAATCTCAATTGGGTGCTAGCATTCATATGGACAAGTGTAAATCATAGTCTAGAAACTAAAGAAACCTACTAACGACCTAAAAAATACAATTTAATACAATAATAGAAATAAAAATCAACTAAATAGTTGAATAATAAGAAGAATACTTTAACTTGGAAGATAGATTGATTATAAACAAACATTTGACGGGAAAAGGTTGTAGAAATCCAACTTACAGTCAATCCAACCTCCCACAAGCTCCACATGAACAAAATACCTACACACACAATGATGGGAAAATGTTGGGTTGTGTGTAGAGGATTGTCACAGTTAATCCCCTGTTTTGGTGGTTTTACCTCCACGAATAGCCAATATAGCAATGATGGAGAAATATGATAAAGTATTGAAATGGAAGCACTATGATAAATAATGATATGCTATGATATAATACAATGATGGTAAGTGAAAGGAAAATGGAACAATGTCACCTTCAATTACATTCTCTCAAATCAAATGGGAGGAGAGAGATCGCAAGCTTGCAAATATCGATATTTTTGTAACAACGAAGAGATTGAGTGCACAAAACACCAACTTGTTGCTTCAATAGAGGTGAGAATGTTGTGAAAATTCTATGAAGAAAGTTACCAAGAGTGAATGCAATCAAGAGAGATTGAAGAGAGTGAATGAATGAATGACATAGGCATTTGTAGATGAAATTGGAGGTAAAGGAGCCATTCAAAGTCAGTCAAGGGCGTAGAAATGTTACACTTCATCACCAATGGAGAGTTGTAACACCTCTGTAGATTCAAGAAGTAGGTATCCTATCAGGACAACAACACATCATGCAAACCTTCACATGTCGTGCTAGCATCCCTAACAAAATATCCTCCATCAACACAAAAAATAGCGACCAAGTGGATGTGAAATGAATGAGGGACATGGAATAGCATCATCAGATTAAATTTATCTAAGGTAGGAGGTATATAAACGGGGAATTTTCAAGGGGTGCAAATTCACGCCATTACATTTTTCCCCCACTTTAGCGAGCATAAGTGTCAATGATGCATGGTAAAGTAGAGTAAAATTTGAGAAATGTATACTTGAACTGTCAAGGAAGTAAACTACAATCTGATGAACTCAAGTGCAAGAAAGAGAGGTGGCTCGATAGGTACTCGATCTTGAGGAGAGTTGAAAAAAATGTGTTGCAGGCCCTCGGACCTACGAGAGGTGAAAAAAAGGCTCTACAGGTGCTCGGTCCTATAAAGGAGGCACCCCAAGTACTCGTTCATAAGGGAATCCAAATATGAAAGGCTCCATAGAGTCTAATGGGCCCTTACAAGTGCTCAGTCCTGCAAGGCAACCTCGAGGTCCTCATTCCTCCAAGCTTGATTGAAAAAGCAGCTTCGTAGGTTCTATAAAGAAACATGCTAATCCGTAGACAAAACATGTTAGATAGTAAAAATCCACGTGGGAAGACAAGTAGATAGTCACACAGACAATCAACAATCGAAGGAGAAGATTTCAAAGGGGTCCCTCGGGAACCCCTCAAAATAAAAGGGCTCTACTCAAGGGACGCTCTATTTGAAAGGCAATGGAATTTTTGACAAATGATTCTAGCATCAAGGAATCCTTCTGAAAGATCTCTTTCATCAAGGAATTTGAAAGGAAGGATACTCCCTCGCAAGGGAAATTTTTTAGACTTCTTCATCAAAAAAAGTACTCCCTTCTCAAAGGAAGTTTTTGGATTCTTTCTTTATGAATTAGTGATGAAAGAAAAATTCTGCTAAGGGTCCTTGTTGAAGAATGCAATTTTTGAAAAATAATGGATTTTCAACTAGGGATTCGTTGGTCACTGAATACACCTTTTAAAAATTGAAGCAACATAATAGCCCCCCTTAGGATGGTGCATGTAGAATACAAAGGCACATGCCATCCTAATGAGAGAGAGAAGAGTGATGTTGTGGCCCGCGATACACGACAAGATGTAATCATGGAAATTTTGTCACATATGAACTTTGTTTTATTGATTTCAGAACACTAAGATTATTATTTTCAAGAATGTGTGTCAAGTGACCAACTTGTTTCTTCAAAAATTAATGCTCATCTTGATTGAGTCTTTTATAATAGGCACATTTGATATTCTCTTTCTTAGACTTATCTTTATATGAAGATTAGATCTCATTAGCTTCTTTTGGGGAAGCTAATTTTTTATCCTTCTTCTCTTTTCTATTCTTCTATTTCTTATCATTTTTGTTACTACTTTTTCCTCACTATTCTTTTGTGCCTTGTTTGACAGTTAAGGTATGTGACTTAGAGGATTTCAATGTACCCATCTAGATTAGCTTATCTTGCTCCCCTATGAGAGAAGTAGCAAAATCATCCAAATATGGCATGGTGAATTTAGACCCAAATGCATATTTAGTAGCATAGAAGGTAGAAACAAGTATTGAATATTCAAAACTTATCTTAGAGAGAATACTAAGAATTAGTTATTGATCTTTCTTTTCAATTCCATATTGTTTTAACTACAACCTTATTGATTTCAATTTTGTGAAGAAATCTTGAATTATATTTAAGTTTCCTGGACTTAGACTAATGAGTTCATTTTCTAACATATGACCCCTCATAGAATATTTAGTTTCAAATTTCATTTGGTGTATTCAAAGATTTAATATGAAAGAGAAAATTAGGAGAAACAAAAAAACACAAAGTTCCATATGCTTCATCACATCTATTGAACCACTTAGGAATTTATTCATCTTTATTAGGTTTATTTTCTAGTCCCATTATTATCCTATACAAACCAAAACTTCTTAAGTGGATTGTCATGTGATATTTCCACTCAAAATAGTTGTTAGTAGTTAGAATAAGAACTATTGTTTAAGCTATGATGTAGAAAGAAATGTTGAAAGAAAGAGAAAAAAGAACACCAATACATCCCCACGGTTTTCAATAGTATAAAAAATAATCCCCCCAAATATTACAAGGTTGGAAATTTATTATTTAGTGCATTTACAAATCTTTTTCTAAGTTACAATGCTCACAAGGCCCACAATTGAACTCAATATAAAATATTAAAAAATTAGACCTATAGCTATGTAGTTCTCTTCAATACCTTTCCAATGACTATTCATTTTGAAAATAGAGCTTTGGGGAAAAAATTATGGCTTGTTGAAGAAAAATACAATAAATAGATTCAACCAGCAATATCTGACAAAAAATGGCAAGATTTCTTTTCAATACATCTATGGATGGAAAGTGTTCATCTCCAACTTCTAGACGATTCCTCTTTTTTTGATAAATAGACATTATGGCGAAAATTTATACAAGTTTGAAAAAAGGCCCAATTTGGCCTAAAAGGAGGGCCCTGGTGTAGGGTAAAACTATGGATTACAAATGTTGTAAAATTTTATCTTTATAATCTTATTAAATGGCTCTCATGAATCTAATGGGTATGGCTTTTCTTCAGTTTATTCCTATGTATGTCAATCTGAGGGATGCAAACTGATGAAAGGTATTGGGGTTGTTTGCCTAAGGGCTAAACCTAGCGAGCTAAGTGTGGATGGATGCAACTACAAGTAACCTATTTTTATTCAAAATTTTGGTTTTCAGACTTCCTATCAACTGTGTGATAGGAACCTATGCCAGGAATAGTCTATAACAGAGAAAGATTAAAACCAAAAAATAAAACACAAATAAAGCTTTCACACTAGAAATGAATTGATAGAAAATAACTAAGTACTAAAATGAAATGTAATGTTCCAAACAATATTCATATGTATTGATAAACACACTAATTAACACTAAATGTAATATTAAACTAAAAATAGCAAGCACGTTGATTGATATGCATTAGAAGATAATATGTTACGTTGGATTCACCTATAACCATAAGCACACTAATTAACAACACACCAAATTATTCCAACAAAATAATTAACAACACACTAAATAACCTCGAATTAACACAATTATTAAAGATTGAAAACATATTAAAATTGAAGAATCTTGTTACCACACTACACACTAAGACTACAACAATTCACCAGGCAATCAAGGAAGCGAGCCCTGCCTTCTCCAATTGTCCAGTGATGAAATGAAAGCTTATTCCACACTACTCAATATTCATGCAAACGATATTTTAAATCACAATCTTTTCAAATCAGAACTACAACTTATAGTTGTATATTATTGATTATCAATTCAAGAATTTACATACATATTTATAGGGATTATGAACCATTAAGTTTATAGCTAATGCTAATAAAAAAGCATACCATTTTTTAAGGTTGTTTGTGGCCTACGACCAACAACCTTAGAAACTAGTTAGAAATAGATTATAGACTTTAACATTGTTCCAAAATAAACTAACAACTTCGACCAAGTTTATCAAAAATGACACATGACTCATAAACAGTTGTCTTCTCTTCCACCAATTATCCTCTTGCTCCCACACGCCATCCACCTAGTTATCCCCTGCTGCCATAGTCATGAAGGTAATCAGTAAATAATTGAGGGTTTTGATACATTTAAAATTTTTTATCTTTTCTTTGAATTTTATTAAATATCCCTACTTCATTAACAAATAGTGATAGGAATGATAAAGGATCCTATAGAAATGGAAGGGTAAAAGGTAAAAAAAAGGACACATTTAACCCTTGTCATTTCCCCCTAGCTTAGGGTTTTGCATGCCCTCATGCAAAAGGATATATGATACAAACCATATAGTTTTTGCATTGTGTTGGAAATATCTTTAAACCACAACTATTTGAGTGCATGCATATAATCTTTATGTTCCTAAATGGGCATAAGAGATGCATTGGTGGTTTTTCTTGCTCAAGTATCACCTTGAGCTGATCTATCTCTGTTGCCTATGAAGAATTAAGAGACCATACATCTCTGACCTATTCTTGCAAATCCTGGTTCTCTTCAATTAACTTGGTTACCAGGTTCTACAAGTTACAAATCCCTTCATTTGTTAATAGGGAGTGATCTTCAAATTCTTCCTTTGCCTCCTTTTCTCTCTCCTCTTTGGACTTTTATTTTGCTTCCTAATTGTCAGTATGAGGGGTTTCAAATTCACCAATTCCCTATTCTACAAATTTTTCTAGGTTGTCATCACCTGCTTGTTTAGTTGGCATAGGCTCATCCTGAATGGTGTTTCCATCATGAATACCCTCTTTGGAAACTGGCACTTCTTCTAAAATTAGAGAATTTTGTTGAGGCAATTCAGTGTCTTGCTCAAGCTCCTTTTTATTTGTTTCAGTGGCCATAGACTTTTCTTATGTATTCCTTCTTTTACTCATCCTTAACTCCCTAGAGACTGCTTCTATCTTTTTATTTTTACAAAAGACTGTAGCCAGGATTTTCAAGTCACCAACTTCATTGGTTTTCTCAGGGCTTAAAACATCACTAGTTACATTGGCCAAGTTTATTAATTTATCCATTGTAACAGTTGGTGATTTTTCCTTATCTTGAGAAACTTCTGAAACATTAGCTAAGGTCGACCCACTGTGCAGTTTCCTCATACCCCTAGATTCTATTGTATTAATTTCAAAAGTTTTAACACTTGCATGTTTAGCACTTGAATTCTTGACCTGTTTATTGCATGACCCTAGGGTTTGCTTAGTGTGTTTCCCATAAACCCTTTTCTTTGGAGAGCTAGGGGAACCTAACTCAGAGCCTTCATCAAAAGAATTTTCATTTTTACTACCCTTATTCAAACTCATATGTTCAGATCCTTCTTTTTCAAAGTTTCTAGGGGACTTTTCTTTATTAGGAGAGCCCTCCTCAACAAAATGTTCTAGGGTGTTAGGGAGGTCTTCCTCAATAGAATTTTTGGGAAATTGTCTCCAACAAACGAATCCCAGTCCCTCGGAGGAGAAAAATTCTTTAATTTCCTCATAATAAATAGCTTAATGAGTTCATGATGGGCTAAAGAGTCTTGCTTCCTTTCTAGACTACTTTTCTCATTTGGGTTAGAGAGGAGTAAAGAAAGAAAGAAACATTCATAAGAAAACCCCAACAGTGGTGCATCATAAGTCGAAAATGTTTAGCATATACATACATGTACCTCCCTTCACATGATATGTACTGAATGATAAACTTTACTACATCATCCCAAGGATGTGGAAGTGAGGCCAACTTTGTTCCTTACCCAATTACTACTTCAACAGACTCTCCTTGGTGTGGGAACTTCTTACGAAGGGACTTAAGATCTTGCACCTACTTTGAATAATCAGGGAAATAATATTCTCTTGAGAGCGGCAAACTAGAGACATTTTCTTTGGCCTCCACCATGACAGGGATATCCAAACCATGAACCCTTGCATGATTTTTGTGGCATGTCATTGTGAACTCTCATGCAAGTTTATCATCATGCCACCTTAGTATTTTGAAATATTTATCCCACCTTACCTGTATGAAAATTTTATATGCTTCAGCAACTACCAGAGCCCTCAATTCATCCATGGTTGTGGGCTCAAAATGGTGAAGGTTATCTCCTACCATCATGCTACAGGAGGTTCTCTTAAACTGGAGTAGTGCGTTATTTTCAAACTAGAATAGTGTGCAAAAAAAGCCTCGTAACAAATGCAAAAACCACTACTAGTAGGGAAAAGACTATTGGGAATAGTTTGAAACTGATTATGGATAATAGATGAGTTGAAAATGGAAAGGAGAAGGTAACTAAATTTAGATAGTGGTTTGCAACAGTAATTATGGGAGGTTATGGTTTACACGAATAATGATAGGGTAATAATGTTAGCTTAGGACAAGATATGCCAGGGTATAAAAATTCAAGGTCAATTAGTGTCAAATGCATAAAAAAACACAAGTAAGAAGTTTATCCCAACACCCCAAAGTCACGAGGGCTTTGGTCAAGCCTGATGTTGAAATAACCACAAGCACAAAGGATGCCCCAGAGTAACACAAGATCACATGGATATTGGTGGGTACTACACGAGACAACCAAGAAGACAATATCACACCAAAAATCAAGATATGCCCCTATGTTTACCCATCAAAGCACACCATGATATGATGAATCCTGGCGACCCTGATGAGGTCTAATAGGAAGCTCAAATGATAAACAAAATGCAAGAGCACCAAAAGATCACAATAAATTTCAACTATCCTTTTCCATAGGACCAATAGTTGGATGGGATTGATGTGGTCTGATTTAAGGAAGGATACATCCTGTTAAGACCAAAGATGGAGGGTAGATTAGTTGATCAACATGACTCAGGACACTCGAAATAGATTGATCCTCATGGTACCAATGTATTTTGTTATTAGGAACCAGCTGGATAAGGACATACCTGATGACATGACACATAACCAAGAAACAGCCTAAGGATAGACTTGGGGGCTCAAGGGTCGATCAAAGATTACCCTTTCCTTGCAGTTTGATAAAAGATTGACGATAGACCATGGATAAAAGTGAAAAGAGGATGGTGGAGACCCAAATGGGAGATGAAGACTGACACAATTAGATAGAAAAAAAGCCTCGGGGGCTCATCGAAGATGGCCTTGCCCATGTGAAAGTGCAAAGGCATCGTAGGTTGACAAAATGACTGAAGATGACATGAGACCTAATGGTAAGAGACGCGGCAAAGGATCCTAGATGGGGACTCGAGATTAACAAAATGACACCAATATACAAGGGTAAGAAGCTCAAGATTTTGGATAGCAACTTTAACTATCCACTACTCAATCAAGAGATACCAAGCGGCAGATGATAGGAGGTCGTTAGAAGGTGGATGCGATAGGGTGGTAGGATAGGATATGAGGATAAAATGAGTGAAATCATATAGGAAAATAGTACACAAGGTAGATAATGATTAAGCCCTCTTCAAATGGTGCCCATTCCCAGGTTTTCACCAATCATACTTATCCAAGGTGCCACCGAGGGTGGTTTCACCATAGGATGGATTATTTTTCTTTACTATTTTTGGATTTTTTCTTTTTTTTTCTTTTTTGATTCTTTTGTATTTTTCATGATTTTTTGCTTTTTTTTTGTGTTTTTCTAGGTAGAATAACCCAGTTGACCTAGGTATAAAACCGTTTCAGATGCATGATGTTGATGGGTTCTTTCAAGGGTTCCCCCTCAAGTGTAGCAAGTCGATATGCCCTAGAACCATACTTTATAGTGATGATGTAAGGAACCAACTGATTAATTAGCTTCAAACTTGCCTTTCTTTTCTCGATCCTGTTGGGTTCACCAATTCTCTTTCAGGACTAGATCACCAATATTGAATTGGCGGGGAGAAACCTTCTTATTGTAACTCCTTTAAAGTCGATGTTAATAAGCCTGAAGGTGATTATAGGCCTTGATGTGTTTCTCATCTAGGAACTCTAGCTAACTCAACTGTGCGACATGAGCATCTTCATCACTAATCAAATTATTTAGAGAGATACAAAGTGATGGGATCTCAACTTGAATCGAAAAGATGGTGTCTACGCCATAAACCAGGGAATATGGGGTGGCACCAGTTTGGGTGTAGATGGATGTGAGATAAGCCCAGAGGGTGGGATTGAGGTGGAGGTGCCAATCACATCCAGTATTATTGACAACCTATTTAAGGATTTTGATGAGGATTTTATTGGTAGGTTTGGCTTGTCCATTACCTTGGGGGTAATAGGGTGTTGACCAATGGTCTTGGATGTGATGTTTCACAAAGATGTCTCATGTACTAGTTTTTGAAAGGCTTTCCATTGTCGGTAATAATAGTGGAGGGGATACCATATCTATAGAGAATATGGTAGAGGATGAACTTGGATATTTGAATGACATTGATCTGGTAAAGTGAAATTGCTTCTACCTACTTAGTGAAATATTCAATGGAATTTATTATGAAGGTATGGCCATCAGATGAGGGAGGATAAATCTTTCCAATTAAATTGATACCCCATTGTGAGAAAGGCCATGGTGCAATGATGGGTTGTAGATCTTGTGTAGGAGAATGAATTAAATTTGTGTGTTGCTGACATGGTACACATTTCCTAACAAGTTCACAAGTGTCATGCTCCATAGTTGGCCAGTAATATCCTACTCTACAAATTTTCGTTGCCAAGGCCATCCCATTAGAATGAGCCTCGCAAACACCACTATGCACTTTGTTTAAGTGACATGGGATTCCAATTTGTTTAGACATCAAAGGAGAGTGCCATCATACCCTCTATGATAAAGCATATCTCCTATGATTGTGTAGTGGGAAGTGCATTGAATGAAATATTTGTGTTGGTTATGGGTGAGATCGGGTGGTAGGATGTTGTCATGTAAGTAGGCATAAATGTCATGATACCAAGGTGATTGGGGAACCATGATGTCACACACCATTTCATTTTCGATGATTTCGTACACTAGGATTGATAATTGTTCCACCAGGAACTCACAGTCTATTTGGTCTTTAGTGGTGCAAGAGCACCTACACCGCATCCTCCATTTTTTCTCATTTGATGGAAATAGATGGTGAATAGGTTATAATGAGTCTTTTGAGTGTTTTTAATCTTCAATAAGGTCTAATAAGACCATTAAATAGGTTCTAAGTTGAGTTTTTGAGTTTTGAGTCAAAATGTGCAACAATGCAATCTTACACTAAAAGTTGTTTTTGTAGCCTTTGAAGGAAAATATGTGAATTTGTGAAAGGTTTGGGGCCTTTAAAATGTAATAAGGATATTTCAAGGTTATTTGAATGGTTTTTAAGGTCTTAGGTCTTTAGGATTAAAAAGTTGCTTCAAAATGCAAAGTTGTCATAATTAAATTTGGTGTAAAATCAGCATTAATGATGTAATCTCATTAACTACTGGTTCCCTCCTTCAAAAATCAGTTGAGGGAAGTTTTAAATGATGGGAAAAAAATTTAAAAATCCTCCCTTGAGTCGAGGCTGGGCTGTTGTTGGCAGTTTTGAAGTTTTGAAGAATTTAATAAGAAGAAAACTTTGTTTTTTTCTGTTTTTTACAGCGTTTTTTCCTGATCCCATGCTTGGTATGGTCTGGTACATAATTGTAAGGACTCTAAATTGAAATGGTTTGAAAGAGGGAAGAGTATAATTTCTTTTGGTGGTGATTTGGCTCATTTTCATTAAGTATTGAGTAAGTTACATCAATTTTAGTGAAAGTGGATCTGAAACCTTGCAAAACAAGGGTTTGGTCACCAAAATGGATGTAATTCCCATTTCCACTGTGAGAAAAATCTAAAAATTGGTGTATTGGTAGATTTATGACTTCTTTACATGCTGCAATTTTTTTCATATTTAAAAATGGAGGTTTGCAAAAGTTATGTGATGCCCTAGGTCTGGTTTTACCTTGAAACAGTCCAGAAAATGATCATTTGTAAGCATTTCTTTCAATTTCTGATTATTTGAGTAAATAGAATGGATGAAACATGTGAAATGGGACTTGGATAACCTATTGGAGTCTTTTAAAGGAATTAGGGGTGTTGGGGTGTGTCTTGACAAGTTGAATTTTTCCTTATACATGCCTAGTTAAGCCTCTTTGGTGGCTTGAAAATCATTCTTTTGAATCATTTGTTGTTAGCATTTGGTTTTGTGCTTTTGTGGATTTGTAGGGGTTGATGTTAGATGTCTAAAACCAGTCCTCTTTGGTCTAGTTATTGATTTAACAAGATTTAATCATGTTTGTCCTATTTGGCATGTACTACAAGAATGCATGGCTTGTTTGAAAGCGATGGGAGAGTGAGTGTTTTTGTGTGCAAAATCTATTTTTCTGATCATGATTTGTCATTTTGGGAGTATTCAAATCATCCCCAAGTCCTATAGTGATGTCTGGATGAGAGATTAATGTTGGTGATTAAGTTGCTTTGTTGAAAGAAACAATGAAAAGATGTGTGCACATAGAGTGTTTGAGAGAAATTTTTGAGAAAAGGTGTTGCTTCTCCTACCACTCTGCATTATTTAGGCATGTCTATGAGAGAACCAATGGTGGCCATTGCATCGACAAATTTATTCTATAATCTAGGGACCTGTTCAAATTGGATATGGGTGAAGTATTTCTTGAAATCATCCACCATGTGATTATAAGGGAGAAGCTTATCATCCTTTGTCTAAAACTCATCATTGACCTATTTAATTATGAGTTGTGAATCACCAAAAACATAGAGACAGGTGATATTCCATTGAACAATGATTTTAAGACCCATGATTAAAGCTTCATATTTAGCTATGTTGTTTGTGCATGGGAATGCCAACCTGAATGATTTTGGGATATAGTCACCTTAAGGGGTGACAAAAAGGATACCCACACTAGCTCCATTTTGAGTGTATGACCCATCAAAATATAATGTCCATATATCTGATTCTGAGACTATGAAGATTGATTCATTAGGAAATTCAGCCACTAATGGATAAGAATCTACAAGAGGAGCATCAACCAACTGATCTACTATGACCTATCCCTTGATTTCCTTGTGGTCCACATATTCTATATCAAACTCACTGAGGAGTATAACCCACTTGGCCATGCAGCCAATTAATGAAGTTCTTGATAATAGATATTTAAGTGGGTCAACTTTGGATATCAGTTTGATTGGATGATCAAGCATATAGTGATGCAACTTTTGTGAATTAAAAACAACAGCTAGGAAAGCTTTCTCCATAGGGGAATAGTTAAGCTCATAGCCCACAACTGTACGACTGATGTAGTAGATGGTACATTCTTTGGAAAACCATCATGTTGTGCTAAAAACTCCCCCAGTACAACTGAAGTGGCTAAAATATATAGCAGCAATGGCTTAATAGGAATGGGAGGCATTAAGATCGATGGATTGGCGAGATACTCCTTGATCTTATCAAAGCCTTGTTGACATTATGGATCCCATTTCAAAGTTGTATCCTTGTGAAAGAGGTGAGTGAATGACTGACATTTATTAGTAAGTTGGGTGATGAAATCCTTGATAGGCTATAATTTCCCTTGCAGACTTCTTAACTATTTTAGATTTTGAGGCGGGGAAATTTCCATTATAGCCTTGACTTTTTCTAGTCAACTTCGATACCCCTTCTAGATACAATGAAGCCTAGTAGTTTTCCAGATGTGACGCCAAAAACACACTTCTTTGGATTTAAGTACAACTTATACTATTCTAACCGCTCAAAGATCTATCTCAGAACCTTAGGGTGGTCTTCTCTTGTTTTTGACTTCCCTAGGAGATCATCAACATAGTCTTCCATTATAATATGGATGAGATTTTGAAAGATGACTATCATCGCACGTTGGTAAGTTTCCCCTATATTCTTAAGACTGAAGGGCATGAAGTTGTAACAAAATGTACCCAAAGGGGTAGTCAAAGTAGTCTTGAGTTGGTCTTCAGGTGCAATTCTAATGTGGTTATAGCCTGAGAAGCCATCCATGAGGGATAGCATGGCGTGCCTTGCTGTGAGATCTACTAACATGTCAATATTGGGAGGTCAGAAGTCATATTTTAGGAAAGCTTTATTGAGATCCCTAAAGTTTGTGTAGATTCTAATACTCCCATTAGGTTTGGCCACATGTACTATATTAGATATCCAATCAAAGTAATCAATCAGCTTGAGAAATCCAACTGCCAATAGTTTTTCCAATTCCTTCTTAACAAGCAAGGCCACTTGTGGATGCATTTTTTTAAGTTTATATTTAACTAGCTTTGCATCTGGATGGACATCAAGATGGTGGAAAACCAAAGCAGGATCCAATCCTGGAATATCAGAATAAGACCATGCAAAGTTGATGATGCCTTCTTTCAACAGATTGAAAATGATATGATACTCTTCTTCAAACAATGATTTTTCCACATAGGTAATTTTAGGTTCTTCTTCTGTGCCTAGATTGACTTCTTGTGTTTCTTCAATCAGAATTGAAGACCATTCAAATAAGTGAGATCCAATAAGGGGAAGATAAACATCCCCATCCTCTATCACCTCATCGAGGTTTTCACTAGTGGATGCACCCTTTATTTTTACTTCTGATGAATCGAGAAGTGCCTCAAGGAGGTTTTCACTAGATGACTTTTTTTTTGGTTCTTTCTATTTTTGTGGCTAGGGTGTTCATCTTCCCCCAATCCCATAAGGTGTATGTATGTTTTCCCTAAAGGAAATATGTCAACTGGTGCACTCCCTCGTAGGTTCCAATCAATGAGGTTAGGGTGACAGAGTGAAAGGCTAATGGAAAAGATAAAGGTGGAATCAAAGAGGGAAGGAAGATCCACATCATTGTATGAGAGTATGATAGCCTCTTCTTCGGGTATGTCCTCAAGAAAATTGTCTTTTTAGTTAATGTCATTTGAAGTGCTAGTAGATGATGCATAACCCTTTTGTTTCTTGTCGTATCCTAGGCCCAAATGTTTAGGTCGCACTAGTGTTTCAATGGGTTGTAACCTTCCATGTTCCTCAACACCAATCCCTCCCCCTTGATAGTTATATTTTTCTACTAAGTTAGTGTTACCTAAATTTTAGCTTTCAGCTAAAATCAGATAACTTAGTGTTTATTCTTTTTTTGTTTTCATTTAAACATTTAAAAGATAAACCATAGTCTTCTAAGTTCATTAATATGCATAAAATATATTATCAAGAACAGATTGCATTTTATTCCAATGTTGCAATTATAGACAAATGAGAAAGAGAACCGTGTGTATTGCAAATGTAATCTTTATTGATAATCATGAGAGTATAAATGTCCCTCAGAAGCCAAGGGACTAGCTATCCTAATGCTAGTAAAGAAGAAATCATATGCATATGGATAACAAAATTAAAATTGCATATAACATGAAAAGGGACCCATCATTTCCTAGTGGAATGATGAATCCCATTGACTTGGCCTTGCATCATCTCGATCCTACTCTACTGCTCTGCTTTTGTTTGACACCCTCCTCACTACTCCTAGGTTTCTTGCATTGGATTAAAATAGTGTTGTTAGAGCAATGAAAGATCCCTAATCAAAATTATATGCAAAAAATCCATAAACATGTGATCAAATGTCTACAAGCATTAAAATAGCAGCATACCATAAGTGTCCCTAAAAACAAGAAATGAGTGATTAAACACACCTATGATATCCTTTCTTTATCTAACTGTTTGTTCCTTATGTAGATTTAGGACAAGTCTTGTTACTATTTTGATTCAACTAATTATAGCATGTGGGGTAAATGTGGCTCCCACAAGGGTAGAGCTCAACATGTTGCCCTCTGATGTTTTAAGAGGATAGGAAATTAAGCAAATTGATCAAATCAATTATAGACATGCTATTAATGCATTAAATCAATATGGAATCACACCAGTTGATAAAATTTTATTATTAGATTCAAAAGATGCAACACATAATGTGAGTTTTCATGAAATTCATACTTCATAATGAATCAGTTATAAGGTTTCCATCATAAAAGGAAGGTACATTTTGTTGGACATGTCTTTCAATCATCTTAAGTGGATCCATGATCCATTTTATTAAAAGAAGTGATTTCAAAGATGTGTCAAGTTCAATTATGCATCTCTTAAATAATGAAGGAGAAATCAAGGCATGCCTAAAGCCGTCATGAGGCATATGGGGTAGCAAGAAGTAACAATCCAAGGTACTGTCAAGTACCTATCACATTAAACCTATTGGACAACCACACATCACATAGGATGGTGAGCTTTCAGGTCACCAACATATGTGACATGTGTCTGTCCACTAGAATTAAAGTGAGGAGATGGTGTGTATTTGTTGCACATGATCAAAAGGCAAGCAATTATTGTGGAAACCAGGTTACAAACATGTGGGGAAGCAACAATTGTTGTGGAAATCATGAGGATTGGGGCAGTTAAAGAAAGGAGAATGCATGCTACATTTCATAGTAGGATGGCAACAATGACCTAAATTAAAGGGACAACAAGAATCAATGAGCAATAACAACCTTGTGTGCCAAGATTCAAAGACAGAGTAGTGAAAAGAACATGGTGAAAGACACAATTCTACATGAGCCAAAGGGAGTATACACTACTCACATTAAACCAAATCATAACCAAACCAATGATCATTGAAGGCATGGAACATATACGATCATGCTACAGGACAACAAGGTCCAAAAAAAGGAAATGTATTTTAGAATGCAATGAACAAGATGAAAGCAAATCACATCATGATATCAATGCATTTCTAAACAACAGTTCCCTCAATGGAGCAGCCACAAAGCATGATCAAAAAAGGGCTATGAAAAGAAGACATGCTTTATAAATTAGGCCAACACATGAACATTTAAAAGCATTTCGACTGATCAACCATTAACATCTAATGGACGCTGCATAAAAAGAATCAAGCAGTGGGAGACAAGGTACAACATGCATTATGTTTTGCATCTAAAATGAGTATCATTCTTTCATATGTATGTTGCTTTCAAAAGTTCAATAGGTTGTTGTTTTTTAGCATAAAGTCTAAATGTTTCATTTAAATACCAAGCTAGCATGATTAGGAAAGAATCAACAAATGAGTTCAAAAATTTGAGCCAACAAAGGAATGCTACAAGAAACATAAATTAGAGGATCACAAACATATTGAAGTTGTCAAGTTTGTCCTAGACAATACAGTAAAGACCTCAATCCATTTTGGAGAGTGCATTTGAGTGCAATAATAAAGTTTGTTATTATAATAAACAAATTCAAAGTAAAGGCAATAAGGGAAGCCAACTATTCTATAGCCATGCATATATTTTAAATACACAAAGACAGTCCATGCTTTACTCTATTTTCATTTGAAAGAGAATTAAAGTATAGTCACCTCTCACAATAGGACAATGCATTTCATTGAAGGTTCAAACAACAATGTTGAAAGACATAAACAACATGCATTGGAAGTGCAATGATTGAAAATATATTCACTAGCACATGGAGAAGACCAGTAAATTTGTACAAGGTAGCCCCTTATGAGGTATAAAGTGCCTTCTTTTCAAATCATAATAATCACTCATTGATATTTGAATAAACAGAACATCTATAATGCAATAACAGAACATCTATATTGAACAAATGACAGTGCTCCTAGGATAATGACATAGAATACTATCATACATAGCCCTCATGTAATGAGCTTGAAATAAATTTGTAAGGAACTAACAGATGAAAATATTAAGCTTATTTACAACTTGAATGAATTAAAAAGAAATCTGGAATCAAAAGATGTGTACATTGCTGACTTAGAAGAGAGAATAAAAGCATCTCCATTTGAGTCTACTTTACCTTTGAAGTTAAAAGAGACTAATGGATGAATCTTTATAGATGGGTTACCAGCTCTGGTCACTCAATTAAATGAAAAGGTAGAAACCTTTGAACATCTACATTGAATAGAACTTTCCAAGATGGAAGGATCTATCACTGAGTATCAAAGTCAAATATCGGTGCTTGAAGGTCAGAAATTGGAGCTGGAATGTAACTATCATAGCCTAGTGTTGGAGCTTGAAAGACACAAATTGGAGTTGGAGTTTTTGTTAAACATCTTCAAGCATAGAGTTTGTAGTCTGGAAAGTGAAATTCAGACAACTAAATGGGAAATACTCAAAAGAGAGGAAGATTTAACATTTGGCTATGTAAAATTCAAAGAATTGAAGAGAAATTAGGACAAAAAATGAATCTGATGTATTCAAAGAAATGGAAAGATGTATGGAGCCTTTTAATTATATACATTGGAATTGAATCATGTGGAATTTTGTTCTTGAAGGAAAAAAATGAAAATGCAAAAGCCCCAGTTCATTCCTTCATGGCCTAGGTTTGAGGAATTGTTTTCTTCATAAAGTCAAAAACCCACTTGGGATTTTCACAAAAAATTGCAAATACACGAAAATGGAAATACTTCAGAAACCCACTTGGGCTTTTTATGCAAAAAATTGCAAATACAGAGGTGGGAAAAAATATGATTTTTCTTTCACAAGTTGAAGAACCCATCTGGGTTTATCATAAATTTCAAATACAGAGAAATCAAAGGAGAAACACATCGAGTTTCTTTTCCAGAAAAGAACAACATTCAAAACTCAGGAAGTGTGTACAAAAATTCCATTTGTAAAGACCAAGTTCTCTTTCAGGCAGCGACCAACAAAAAATTTTCTTCTACAGATCAAAGAACCCATCTGGGTTATTATGGATTGCAAATACAAATCCATTCAAAAGCTATCATGAAGTTTTTAAAAGCAAGAAAAAGAAACCATTTCATTTCTCTCTAGGCTACGGCTTGAATGAAGCATTTTTCTTCACAAAACATTGAACTACATTAGGGTTTTCTTCATTTAAGAAAATGCAGAAGAAAATAAGCATTTTTTGTTACTTTATTTTCAAATTGGAGGCTTGAAATGATATGTTTTTGCTCAAAATTCAGAGAGACCTGGGTTGAGTGGAGGCTTACCTGAGCTTTTTCTCATTTTTTTTGCAATATACAAGCTTTTTCTTTCTACAGAAAGCTTCCTTTAATCTTTAGAGGGAAAACCAATAGTGACTGAAACAAGATGAGGAAACCCAAAAAAAGAAAGTAAAACAAAAGTGGTCAGAGATATGCTTATGGCCATAGATTTTTTCCCTCAAAATAGCCTTCAAAGAAATGGAAAATACAGATTTGTATAAAAAACCACATGTTACCTTTGATTTCATGTGTTTCTCATCAGAATATGCCAAGAAAAACTAGTCAACATCATGTTTGCAGTAATCTCTTCAAACCCTCATGGCAGTTGTAGCTTCTTCCAGAAGCTCAATGCAAAAAATGAAGTGCTTTTTTGCTTTGTTTCATTGTTTTGTTAGGGTTTGAACCCTACATTACATGGCTGATGGGATTTTTTCCCATTCTTTTAAAAAATGAAACACATTAAAATGTGTTATGGGGGTCGAATGGTAAGTGCCAAGATTTAGGTAAAATTTTCCTTATTTTTCATAATTGAAGACATATGCCTTGCTTCAAAATGTGCCAAGTCCCACATGTTATGTCTTTGACCTTTGGTCATATGGTGTCTTGAATATGTCAAAATGTGCCTTCCAAGGATTGTGGAGCTCATATAGGTCGAATTAATGGGCCTTTTTATTTACCTTTGAAAATCAAGGTGGTTGACCAAATCATATCATGTCTTTTGGCCTTGAAGTGCAGAATGAAGGTAAATGGAAACGATCAAATGCTTTAGAGTTTTGATTTTTCCTAATGCTTTTGGAAGCATTTAGATATATCCTTATATTTTTTATTTTATTTCAGAGTGTAAAAGCATCATTTAAGTGATTTGAAAATTGCTTTAATGTTATTCATATGGAAATGTAAATGTAATTCAAGGATATTGGTGGGACCTTTTGCATTGGTCTTTAAAATGTAAAGTAATTTGTTTAAGTGATGGATTATAAATCACTTAAGCAGATTATCTTTGTTTTAATACAAATTAGTGTCTTGTGTTTTCAAAACACACATGTAGCATGGGTCAAGGTTGTGGGAGACAAAATGATGTTTGGAAGATATGAGAAGAGTGTGTAAGCTTGTTTTGACTGTTTTGGAGGTTGTTTTGTCACACCTTCAATGTGACCTTGGACTTAGCTTGACTTTTCTACATTTGGAGGATCTTTTGGAGGGGTTTTGGAAGCTTCCATTTTGGCTTTTGTGATGCATCCAACCAAAACCTTCTAGATGGACATGTGTGAGGGGAATTGATTGTTTTTGCTTAAGTAACTTCATCTTTGCATTTTGGAGCTGGTTCTTTCTTTCCAACAGAGTGATAGCTTTGGTGTTTGGAGTTATTTTTCAGCATGGAGCAGTATTGTAACTCAGATGGACTTGTGATACAGTGAGTAATTTGAATCAATAAAATAGAGCATTTTACCTTCTCATTTCATGTTTTGTAGTATGTTGTTAGTGATTGATTAGTTAGTTTTGTGAAATTTATCTTTCCTTGCAAAATTGTCTCATGTTTAGGCATCTATTTAGCAAAAAATGCATTGTTACAGGTTATAAGTTGTGTTAGTTAAGAGTGTTGTTAGTTGTGAGACCTTTTTTTCCTTCTAAGAGTCCTATTTAGCAACCTCCTTATAAATTAATTATGTGAACTACATGTGAGAATGAGTTGTGTAAACAAAGTTTTATGATATTGTTTTGAATGTGATAGGCTGTTATCAGGTCTTAGTTGGTTTTTGGTGTATCACCTTAGATAGTTTCAATTAATGTTCATGTTTTATTCATCTCTTACCCCTTTTCTTCATAAATCGTTAGTTAATTAGGTAGCATCAAAAAGGGAGCCAGCCCATAATCTGGAGGTCTGCTTTCAAATAGGACACCCACAACCCTAAAGTAGTCCCATGTTACATCCAAACCTACTAAGTTCTTTCATAGCTTGGCATTAGGGGTGCAAATTTGGATCACTAACAGTTTTGGCACGCCCCCGATGGGACACTTCTAATTGGTTTAGATTAAAAAAATACATATGTTTGTTGGTTTTGATATGCAGCCAACAATTTTTTAGTCTTTAAGAGTTCACATAAGCATATCTGGTGACTCTGAATGTGGAATTTAACAACAGGCCAGTGTTGTAGCAACATATGAAAAAGATTCAAACAAGGGGAAACTCTGTCCCATTCGATTATCTACAACTTTCACCACCCCAAAGGAGAGGAAAACTAATAAAGAAAGCTATTGTTTCATCAAGAAAGGCAGCTTCAACTCCACCTGTAGTGAGAGTTTCAAGTCATGTAAGGCAGCAAAACTTGGTGCCAAATATGGTTGTTCCAAGAAATCAAGTTTTTGCCACCTTTAATGGAGGCAACCCACTGCAATTGGCTCAACATGATGACATTCCCATGGCTGCTCTTAAAAGTGTGCCATATTTTTCAGGTGAAGATCAAACCACACTAGTTGAACACATTAAGGATATTTCCAATCTGTGTTCACTGCATCACATAACTCAAGAAAACATTACTTTAAGGCTGCTAGCAGCATCATTCAAAGGGAAAGCACTCCAATGGTTCAGGAGTTTAGCAGTTAATTCCATTAGAATGTGGGATGAGTTAGGAGAGGTATTATTCAAGCAATTTGAGGACAAGTATGACAACTTGTCATTAGTGGAGCAACTGATTCACATTAAAAGGGCTCCTCATGAACGGATGACAAAATTCAATTTTTGTTTTCAAAGAATGTGGGTCTGAATCCTAGAGCCCACAAGGCCTCCAAGTGAGTATGCATTCCTCTATTTTTTGAGGGCCTTAAATAGTGAAGTTGTTGTTTTAATACAGTCTATGGGTGGAAATACCTTACCAATAGCTTATGATATAGCTATAAGGGCTGAAAACAACCTCATTCAAGCTAGAAGAATTGCCCCTAGGCCTCCTATGCCTTTTTTCCCCAATATATAGTCTCCTACAACTTTTCCAACACCTCAAATAGCCCCTTTACCAGCCGTTGTTAGCCAAGAAGTGGCTTTCCAAGGACCATCTCAAGAGTTACAAGGGATAAAAATAAGCTAACAAAAGATTGAGAATCTGCTTCAGAATTTTGGAAACGAACTTGTGAGTTATAAAAATAGTAGTTTCAAGGTTTGAAGCCTTGGCAGCCTCAAAATCAAGGTCAAAGTTAGCCATTTCAAGCTCACAAGTAGCCATATCAAGGAAACTTTCAAGGTGCAAGAAAAAATGTGAATCCAAGGCCTTTTCAACCATATAATCTAGTTCCAATCAGTGCAACTAGAGATATGGTACCTGTTCAAAATAACCTTGCAGCAAAATATGAGTGGTTCTATCCTTGCAACCAGGCCCATAACCAAACTACATGTTTAAATGGTGTCATCAATCAAGCATTGATGGTTCAAAATGCTTTGGGTGTGCAAGACATGTCTAATGATGAATCTTCCCAACAGAAGGAGCTCCCAGCAAGTGACATAACCCTCTTGAAATGGCAAGAAGAGGAGTTTTGTGGAGTAAACAATGATAGCTCTCCAATAGTAGCCAACACCTGAGCCAAAAAGAGAGCTTTCAAGATTGGACACGAAACAAAAAAAGACAAGGAGGTTGTTGTACCTTCCAATCCTCAAGTAACACACATCTTGCAAAGAAATTCACAAGGCATCAGTGGTGGATAGCTTGGGAACCAACCCCAACCAACCCACTTGTAGACAGACCCTGGTGTTGCAAGGACCCATCAAAAGGTACACGTTGCCACACCCTTCAACATTATTGAATCCATGAAAAAAGATGAATGTGAATATGTCAATGTGGGATTCCTTATCTATCCCTGGTCAAAAGGACTTGTTAGAATCTACCTTAGCTGATTTAGGTGTTTCAAGTGATGTACCAGTAGGTCAAGTCAAGGCTTTCTTGACAAATACACCTCAAGAAAGCAATAAAAAACCAAGGATGTCAAACCACCCCCATTTTATGTGTCCCTGATAATAGGAGATAAGTTAGTTCACAATTGCATGGTAGATTCAGGGGCAAGTAGTTTTGTCATGCCCAAACAAATTGTTGATAAGTTACAACTAAAATATCAACCTCTTGACAAAGGAGTTGTCCAACTTGATGGGACAACCATTAACACCGTAGGTGTCATCAAAGGTTTAAGCCTTACCTTACATGCCTGCCCCAATTTTTCCATCTCCCAAGACATTTCAGTCATTGACTTACCACCCCATTTTGCTTTGTGTTTGTCAAGAGACTTCACTGCCAAGATAGGAGGTTATTTGCCATCGGATTTGTCCCACATGGTATTCAGAACGAGAAATGGGACTAAAGTGGTCATAAAATCTGAGTTACTTGCTAAAGATCACATTGAACCATATGTCCCAAGTGTTGTTAACACTAATTGTGTTGTTTTTATGATAATGAACTTGTTGTTGCTCAAGAACTACAAACAAAAAGCATACCAGACACACTTTTAAATGAGTGGGCAGTAGAAAATATCATTGACATCCCAAATGATAACATTAAGGAGACTGGTTTGGGTGTTTATGTGTTGCATGAACCTGATTCAATGATCCCAAACCTCGAAAAGGAGGTGGAATAGTGGTTAGAACAAGGTGAAGTGTGGAAGATGTTCTTTGATGGTTCTAGAAGCAAGAACGTTGCTGGTGGGGGTGCAATGCTCATGTCCCCACAAGGTGACAAATATTACTCAGCCTTTAGATTTGCTTTCTCTTGTACTAACAACACTGTTGAATACGAAGGTCTAATTCAAGGCTTGGAATGGGCACAAAAAAGAGGGATTGGTTGCTTGCAAGTCTATGGTTACAGTGAATTGATTGTGAATCAGGTGAGAGGTATGTATGTTACTAAAAATGATGTCTTAAAATCCTACAAACACAAGGTGTGGGATATGATAGAAGAGTTTGACGCTTTCAATCTAGTTTCTATTCCTAGGGATCAAAATAGACATGCTGATAGATTGGCTCCAATAGGTGCTCAAGTTGATATTCCAAGTGAAATTAGGAAAGAAAAGTTGTAGCCATATGTTAAAATAGTTATCAGACCTTCTATTTCGGATAATATCATTCATTGACAAGTCTTTGAGAGTGATGAACAGGTCTTGAGCTTTATGCTGCAAGAAGATTAATTTGCAGCAGTGAACCAAGATAAGACCAAGCAACAATATGATGATCAGATCATCCAATTGAAGTCTAACAAGCTACCCAAGGGTCTAGTCACCTTGGAATCCATTTTTAGCACTGATGACCAGCTAAAAAAGAGTAAGACTAGCATGTAGGTCAAAGAAGAACATTAAGAGGAGCTTGAAATTTTCAAAGGTAATCTCCTTAAAGTTGGTAAAACCTGTTCACATGCAGATAGGAAAGCTTTCATTACTCTTTTTCGAGAGTTTCAAGATGTATTTGCATGGGAATATTATGATTTAAAGGGTTTTGATCCCCAAGTTTCCCAACATACCATAGAGCTTGAGCCAAACTCAAAACATGTTGGGAAAAAATAGGGGCCTTTAAACCCCAAACTTGAGCCTCTTATGGTCAAAGAGTTCACCAAACTAATTGAGGGAGGCATCATTTTTCCAATTAAACATACATCATGGGTCTCTAACCTTGTCTCGATTAGAAAGAAAAATGGTGAGATTAGGTTGTGTGTTGATTTCAGGGACCTCAATAGGGACTCATTAAAGGATCATTATCCACTGCCCTCAATGGAGCAAATTCTGTAAATTGTAGTTGGTTCAGAAAGATTCTCATTACTTGATGGTTATTCAAGTTATAATCAAGTCTTAGTCAAAGAGGAAGATCAATACAAGACTGCCTTCACCACAAAATGGGGCACCATGGCTTATAAAAGATGTTGTCCAATGCCAGTGCCACGTTTCAGAGGGCAATGGACATGGCATTTCAAGTTTTGATTCACAAACTTGTACTTATTTACCTTGATGATGTAACAGTGTTTTCAAAGAAGGATGATGAACACCTTGCACATCTGAAGCAAGTATTTGAGAGGTGTAGGGAATATGGTATATCCCTCAACCCCAAAAAATGTATCTTTGTTGTCCATGAAGGCAAGCGTTTAGGACATATTGTGTCAAAACAAGGGATCGCCATTGATCCAGAAAGAGTAAGTGTCATTTTGGATATACCTTTACCCAACCATAAAAAGGGACTGCAAAGTTTTCTTAGCAAGATTAACTTCATTAGAAGATTTATTCCTGATATTGCAAATCTTTTGAAACCACTAACTGCCATGTTAAAAAAGAATGCCAGTTTCAGCTAGACCAAAGAGGCCAAGCACAATTTTGAAGTCATAAAGGAGGCCTTATCAGCAACTCCTACTTTGGTAAACCCGAAATTCTCAAAATATTTCATTTTATATGCTTTTGGAAGCATTGATATCATTTCTATAATGTTGGTACAACAGAATGATGCTGGCTTGGAACAACCAATTGCTTTTTTTAGTCAACATTTAGAAGAGTATGAACAAAGATATACTTTTTTAGAGAAACATGTGCTTGTTGCCATCAAAAGCTTGAAAAAATTTAAACCTCTGATTTCTAACAACAAATTGCATTTGATGGTTGCTCACCCTAGTGTGAAGGAGTTATTGTTAAGCAAGGACCTGAATGAAAAGAGGGTTGGCTGGATTACAAAAGTTATGGAGTATGACATTGATATCAAGGTAACAAAGCTTGTAAGGGGTAAAGGGTTGTCTAAAAAACTAGCTACAAGGGATGAAAATGAAGAAAATGCAGAAACAAATGCAATTTTGGTTGTTGATAATGAGCTTACAGCTAATGCACCAACAACAAATGTGGGTTGTGTGCAAGATATGACTCACTTTTTGCAAACTGGTGAGTGTCCACCAGGTTTAGATAAATCCAAACGAAGGTATTTCAAATTGCATTCCATTCCTTATGTGTTGGTTGGTAACATTATTTTAAGAAAGGATCTTAATGGTGTCCTTTTGAGATGTATTGATCAACATCAAGTTGACAAAGTACTTCATGAGTTCCATGATGGAACTGCTGGGGGTCATTTTTCCCCAAGAATAACTGCATGTAAAATAATGAGAGTTGGCTATTATTGGCCAAGCTTGTTTAAGGATTCCCATGCTTGGGCCATAAAGTGTGTAAAATGTGCCATTTTTGCAGGCAAACAAAGGCTGCCAGCTTTACCATTGCAGCCCATACAAGTAAAACAACCCTTCATGAGATGGGGCATTGATTTTATAGGTTGCATTAACCCACCTTCAAGTGTAGGCCATAGGTGGGTGCTTACTATAACCGATTACTTTACAAGATGGACTGAAGCAGTGGCTTTGAAAGAAGCCAACGAAAGTGTTGTTTTAAACTTTTATGATGATTTAGTAACCAGATTTGGGGTACCTAAATCAATCATTTCTGATAATGCTTTGGCATTTGTTGGATTAAGGGTAAGTGATTGGGTTATAAAGAACGGTATTTATCTGAATACCTCATCTAATTATTACCCTCAAGGTAATGGTTTGGTTGAATCAACCAATAAGAACTTGATCAGAATCATCAAAAGGGTTTTGGACGATAACCAAAGAACTTGGCACAACAAGTTAAAATCTGCCTTGTGGGAAGATAGAATAACTCCAAAGAAATCTATTGTAAATTTCCCTTATATGATGGTATATGGTAAAGAGGCAAGGCTACCTTTATTAGTTGTGCTTCTAGCTCTTGACATAATGAACCAACTTGAAATGTTTGAAGAGGAGGATCCAATGGTTGTCAGGTATGCACAACTCATGGAGTTGGATGAAACAAGAGATAGAGCCATGAAAACAATGGAGCTGCATCAACTCCAAACAAAGAAGGTGTTTGATAAAAGAGCAACACCCAAGGTGTTCAGAGAGGGATATGTTGTCCTCAAATGGGATGAATTAAGGAGCAGGCCTGGAAAGCACACTAAATTTGATAGCATGTGGAGTGGCTCATTTTTCATTACTGAATGCAAAGAGCACAATGATTTTCAACCATCATCAATGGATGGAGAACCTCTGCCTATCCCAGTCAATGGGGTACACCTCAAACTTTGTTTTGAGGTATGATCTAAAAATTTCCTTGTATAAATCAGAGTAGGTTTCTTTCCTCTAAGTGCTAACGCACATTAGTTAAATGATTTTCGGTTTTCCTTAAGTGTTGTTTTGCACAATTAGGTGGTAGTTTTCATTCTGCATGTTGGGTTTTCAATAAGTTTTCAAAGTGTCGCGTGCTAGTTTAGTGATTTACAGCAACATACAATGTTGTTTTCAAGTGGCGTTAGCATTCAGATGACCCTGTGCCCAATGGATAAGCTTTAGGCAACTCATTGAGATGTTTTGCAGGAAAAGATATAGCAGATGTTGCCAAAAATGTTACTTGATTTTTAGGTTTCAGCTAAAATCACATAACTTAGTGTTTATTCTTTTTGTGTTTTCATTTAAACATTTAAAAGATCAACCATAGTCTGCTAAGTTCGTTAATATGCATAAAAGAGATTGTCAAGAACAGATTTCATTTTATTCCAATGTTGCAATTATAGACAAATGAGAAAGAGAACCATGTGTATTGAAAATGTAATCTTTATTGATAATCATGAGAGTATAAATGTCCCTCACAAGCCAAGGGACTAGCTATCCTAATGCTAGTAAAGAAAAAATCATATGCATATGGATAAAAAAATTAAAATTGCATATAACATGAAAAGGGACCTATCATTGCCTAGTGGAATGATGAATCACGTTGACTTTTCCTTGCATCATCTCGATCCTACTCTGCTGCTCCTAGGTTTCTTGCATTGGATTAAAAGTGTTGTTAGAGCAATGAAAGATCCCTGATCAAAATTATATGCAAAACATCCATAAACGTGTGATCAAATGTCTACAAGCATTAAAATAGGAACATACCATAAGTGTCCCTGAAAACAAGAAAGGAGTGATCAAACACACCTATGATATGCTTTGTTTATCTAACTGTTTGTTCCTTGTGTAGATTTAGGACAAGTCTTGTTACTGTTTTGATTTAGCTAATTACAACATGCAGGGTAAATGTGGCTCCCAGAAGGGTTGAGCTCAACATGCTGCCCTCTGATGTTTTAAAAGGGATAGTAAATTGAGAAACTTAATCAAATCAATGATGAACATGCTATTAATGCATTAAATCACTATGGAATCACAACAATTGATCACCTTTCATTATCAGATTCAAAAGATGCAACACATAATGTGAGTTGTCATGAAATTCATACTTCATAATGAATCAGTTATAAGGCTACCATCATGCCAAAAGGAAGGTACATTTGGCTGGACATGTCTTTCAATCATCTTAAGTGGATCCATGATCCATTTTATTAAAAGAAGTGATTTTAGAGATGCATCAAGTTCAATTATGCATCTCTTAAATAATGAAGGAGAAATCAAGACATGCTTGAAGCCATCATGAGGCATATGGAGCAGCAAGAAGTAACAATTCAAGGTATCGTCAAGTCCCTATCACCTTAACCCTATTGGAAAGCCACACATCACATAGGATGGTGAGCTTTCAGGTCACCAACATAGGTGATGTGTCTTCCCACTAGAATTAAAGTGAGGAGACAGTGTGTATTTGTTATGCATGATCAAAAGGCAAGCAATTGTTGTGGAAACTAGGTTACAAACATGTGGGGAAGCAAGAAATTTTTGTGGAAACCATGACGATTGGGGCAGTTAAAGAAAGGAGAATGCATGCTACATTTCATAGTAGGAGAGCAACAATGACCTACATTAAGGGGACAACAAGAATCAATGAGCAATAACAACCTTGTGTGCCAAGATTCAAAGATAGAGTAGTGAAAAGAAGATAGTGAAAGACACAACAAGTCTACATGATCCAAAGGGAGTATACACTGCTCACATTGAACCAAATCAGAACCAAACCAATGATCATTGGAGACATGGAACATATACAATCATGCTACAAGATAGCAAGGTCCAAAAAAAGGAAATGTATTTCAAAATGCAATGAACAAGATGAAAGAAAATCACATCATGATATCAATGCATTTCCAAACAACAGTGCCCTCAATGGAGCAGCCACTAAGCAAGATCAAAAAAGGTCTATGAAAAGAATATATGCTTTATAAATGAGGCCAACACATGAACATTAAATATCATTTAGACTGATCAACCATCCACATCTAATGGAGACTGCATAAAAAGAATCAAGCAGTGGGAGACAAGGTACAACATGCATTATGTTTTGTGTCTGAAATGAGTATCATTCTTTCATATGTCAGGTTCTTTCAAAAGGTCAATAGGCTATTATTTTTCAACATAAATTCTAAATGTTTCATTTAAAGACCAAGCTAGCATGATTAGGAAAGAATCAACAAATGAGTTTAGACATTTGAGCCAACAAAGGATGTGTTTTGTGAAACAAAGGAATGCTACAAGAAATAGAAATTAGAGGATCACAAACATATCAAGGTTGTTAATTATGTCCCAGACAATAGAGTAAAGACCTCAATCCATTTTGGAGAGTGCATTTGGGTGCAATAATAGAGTTTGTTTTTTCAGAATAAATAAATTCAAAGTAAAGGCAATAAGGGTAGCCAACAATGCTACAACCATGCATATATTTTAAATACACAAAGACAGTCCATGCTTTACTCTATTTTCATTTGAAAGAGAACTAAACTATAGTCACCACTCACAACAAGACAATGTACTTAATTGAAGGTTCAAACAACGGTGTTGAAAGATAGAAACAACATGCATTGGAAGTGCTATGATTGAAAATACAGTCACTAGCACATGGAGAAGACTAGTAAATTTGTACAAGGTAACCCCTTATGAGGTACAAAGTGCTTTCTTTTCAAATTATAATAATCACTCATTGATATTTAAATAAACATAACATCTATAATGTAATGCAGTGACAAGCATGATTGAACAATGGCAGTGCTCCAAGGATAATAAGATAGGATACTATCATGCAGAGCCCTCATGCAATGAGCTTGAAACATATTTGTAAGGAACTAACAGATGAAAATCTTAAGCTTATTTACAACTTGAATGAATTAAAAATAAGTCTAGAATCAAAAGATGTGTACATTGTTGTGTTAGAAGAGAGACTAAAAGCATCTTCATTTGAGCCTACTTTACCTTTGAAGTTAAAAGAGACTAATGGCAAAATCTTTATAGATGGGCTACCAGCTTTGGTCACTTAATTAAATGAAAAGGTAGAAACCTCTTAACATTTACATGGAATAGAACTTGCCAAGATGGAAGGATCTATGACTGATTATCAAAGTCAAGTATTGGTGCTTGAAGGTCAAAAATTGGAGCTGGAATGTAACTATCATAGCCTAGTGTTGGAGCTTCAAAAGCCAAAAATTGGAGTTGGAGTGTTTGTTAAACATCTTCAAGAATAGAGTCTATAGTCTGGAAAGTGAAATTCATACAATTGAACAGGAAATACTCAAAAAAGAGGAAGATTTAACATCTAGCTGTGTAAACTTCAAAGAACTAAATCAAGAGCAATTAGGACAGAAAATGAATCTAATGTATTCAAAGAAATGGAAAGATGTATGGATCCTTTTAATTATATGCATACTATACATTGGCATTGAATCATGTGGCATTTTGTTTTCATAAAGGAAAAAAATTGAAAATACAAAAGCCCCAATTCATTCCTTCATGGCCTAGGTTTGAGGAATTGTTTTCTTCATAAAGTAAGAAATCCACTTGGGGTTTTCACAAAAAATTGTGAATATAGGAAAATGGAAATACTTTAGAAACCCAATTGGGGTTTTTACACAAAAAATTGCAAATACAAAGGTTGGAAAAAATATGAGTTTTCTTTCACAAGTTGAAGAGCCCATTTGGGTTTATCATAAATTTCAAATACAAAGAAATCAAAGGAGAAATGCATGGAGTTTCTTTCCCAGAAAAGAACAACAACAACATTCAAAACTCAAGAAGTGTGTACATAAATGCCATTTGTAAAGAACAAGTTCTCTTTCAGGCCATGACCAACAAAGATTTTTCTTCTATAGATCAAAGAACCCATCTAGGTTATTATGGATTCCAAATGCAAAGCCATTCAAAAGCTATCATGAAGTTTTTAAAAGTAGGAAAAAGAAACCATTTCATTTCTCTATAGGCCGCGGATTGAATGAAGCATTTTTCTTCACAAAACAATAAACTACATTGGGGTTTTCTTCATTTAAGAAAAGACAAAAGAAAATAAATAATTTGTGTTGCTTTATTTTCAAATTGGAGGCTCGAAATGGGCTATTTTTCTCAAAATTCAGAGAGACCTGGGTAAAATGGAGGCTTACCTAAGCTTTTGCTCATTTTTTTTGCAATATACAAGCATTTTCTTTCTATAGAAATCTTCCTTTAATCTTTAGAGGGAAAACCAATGGTGGCTAAAACAAGATGAGTAACCACAGAAAAAGAAAGTAAAACAAAAGTGGCCAGAGATATACTTATGGCTGTGACTTTTTGCCCTCAAAATGGCCTTCAAAGAAATGGAAAATACATATTTGTATACAAAACCACAAGTTACCTATGATTTCATGTGTTTCTCATAATAAAATGCCAAGAAAAACTAGTCGACATCATGTTTACAGTGATCTCTTCAAACCGTCATAGCGATTGCATCTTCTTCCATAAGCTCGATGCAAAAAATGAAGTGCTTTTTTGCTTTGTTTCATTGTTTTGTTAGGGTTTGAACCCTACATTACATGGCCAATGGGATTTTTTCCCATTCTTTTAGAAAATGAAACACATTAAAATGTGTTATGGGGGTCGAATGGTAAGTGCCAAGACTTAGGCAAATTTTTCCTTATTTTTCATGATTGGACACATATGCCTTGGTTCAAAATGTGCCTAGTCCCACATGTTATGTCTTTGACCTTTGGTCATATGGTGTCTTGAAGATGTGAAAATCTGCCTTCCAAGGATTGTAGAGCTCATATAGGCCAAATTAGTGGGCCTTTTTATTTTCCTTTGAAAATCAAGGTGGTTGACCAAGTCATATCATGTCTTTTGGCCTTGAAGTTCAAAATGAAGGTAAATGTAAATGATCAAATTCCTTGGAGTTTTGATTTTGCTTAATGCTTTTGGAAGCATTTAGATATATCCTTATATTTTTCATTTTATTTCAAAGTGTAAAAACGTCATTTAAGTGATTTGAAAATCACTTTAATGTTATTCATATGCAAATGTAAATGTAATTCAAGGATAGTGGTGGGACCTTTTGCATTGGTCTTTAAAATGTAAAGTAATTTGTTTAAGTGATGGATTATAAATCACTTAAACAAATTAACTTTGCTTTAATACAAATTAGTGTCTTGTGTTTTCAAAACACACATGTAGCATGGGTCAAGGTTGTGGGAGACAAAATAATGTTTGGCAGACATGAGAAGAGTGTGTGAGCTTGCTTTGACTATTTTGGAGGCTATTTTGTCACACCTTCAATGTGACCTTGGACTTAGCTTGACTTTT
Organism: Sequoia sempervirens; assembly: GCA_007258455.2. NCBI lineage: Eukaryota > Viridiplantae > Streptophyta > Pinopsida > Cupressales > Cupressaceae > Sequoia > Sequoia sempervirens. Next base: position 208,603,573 of record VDFB02000015.1, on the reverse strand, counting down.
CTACATTTGGAGGATCTTTTGGAAGGGTTTTGGAAGCTTCCATTGTGGCTTTTGTGCTACATCCAACCAGAACCTTCTAAATGGACATGTGTGGGGAATTGATTGCTTTTGCTTAAGTAACTTCATCTTTGCATTTTGGAGTTATTTCTTTCTTTCTAGCAAAGTGATAGCTTTGGTTTTTGGAGTTATTTTTCAGCATGGAGTAGTATTGTAACTCAGATGGACTTGGGATATAGTGAGTACTTTGAATCAATAAAATAGAGCATTTTACCTTCTCATTTCATGTTTTTTAGTATGTTATTAGTGATTGATCAATTTGTTATGTGAAATTTATCTTTCCTTGCAAACTTGTCTCATGTTTAGGCATCTATTTAGTAGAAAATGCATTGTTTTAGGTTATAAGTTGTGTTAGTTAATAGTGTTGTTAGGTGTGAGACCTTTTTTTTCCTTCTAAGAGTCTTGTTTAGAAACCTCCTTATAAATTACTTATGTGAACTGCATGTGAGAATGAGTTATTTAAACAAAGTTTTATGATATTGTTTTGAATGTGAGGTTTTTATTAGGTCTTAGTTGGTTTTTGGCGTATCACCTTATATAGTTTAAGTTAATGTTCATGTTTTATGCATCTTTTACCCCTTTTATTCAGAAATCATTAGTTAGGTGGCATCAAAAAGGGAGCAAACCCATAATCTAGAGGTTTTCTTTCAAATAGGACACCCACAACCTAAAAGTAGTCCCATGTTACATCCAAACCTGCTAAGTTCTTTCATAGGTTGGCATTAGGGGTGCAAATTTGGATTACTAACACTTAGAAGCATGGGGATAAACTTCTTGGAAGTACTCAATGAGGGGAGGTGAAGGTTCAAGTTCCTCTCTATAAACCCATTGAATGATGTCTTCATTTACCTGATCTTGTAATGTTCCTAGAGACTGGAATGTTATAGAACCCACTTTCTTGGAACTAATGGTTTTGGTCTTTGATTCTTCCTTATGTACAGATTGAGATGGTTGGCCATAAGTGTGGGGAGATGGAGGCATTGTTGCCATGTTAAGAGTTGTACTCATGTCATATTCTCCACAGCCCTTGTCAATGATATGGACTTTGGTGATGGTGGAATCAGATGTAGTGGGTGGAGTGGAGGATGCATTGGTTGATGAATTAGAAGATGGAATGGATGGTGATTCCTAAGGAAATCCCATTTCTACTCCTAGAAAGTATCATGAATGTGGGAAAGAGGCTTCTAGAGCACAGTAGTACTTGAAAGGTTGGGGGTCAACATGGATAGTGACTTGAACCCCATTGTATGGAAACTTCAGGCATTGATGGTATGTGGATAGAACGGCTTGCATTGCATGAATCCATGGTCAATTTAGGAGAAGGTTATATGGTAAATCCATATCAAGGACAAGACCAACCTAGATAGGAAGGAAAATAATACCCTCTGAGTCTCTTTCCACATTGTCGTTTGCCTTGATTATAATGGTTTGATTGTCCAAGTAAACATGAGTATACCCTAACTGTTTTATGAACTTTAAGGTGCATAGGTTGAGGGCAGAGCCATTATCTACCAAGACCCATTTTACCTTATGTCGGGTAACAAGGACTTCAATGTGTAAGGCATGGTTGTGAGATGGGTCAATTGGTGGCATGTCATTTTGGCTAAAACCTAGTTAATAGGTGGATGACAAGTGTCCTACTAAAGCTTGGAATTGGGTAGGATCAATGTCATTTGGAATGTGTGTATCCTATAAAGCTTTTGTAAGGATCTCTTGATGGAATGGGGAAGACCTTAGGAAATATAGAATGGATATTTGTGTGGGGTTATTATCAAGGATATTATACTGCAAGCTCACAAGAGCTAGTTGAGATGAAGTGGAAGGCCTGGGAATTGATATGCAAGTGTGGCGAGTGGTAACAATGCATTGAGGGTCTTTACCCTTGACATAGATCATGGATACAAGTGCCAACCCTTGAGTGATGCACGTAATAATATTCTCGTACTTATAGGGTACATTTTTATAGCTAACATTGTTTGTGTTGTTATTTTGGTTGTTATTTTTAGACCAAGTGTTTGCATTTGAGGTGCTAGGACCTTGATTATGTTTGGTAAATGCATTTTGATATATTTTCAAATTAACATTAGATGAGGTAGCTTGGTTTGCATCCACTACAATGTCTCCTGGATCAATGAGATCTTGGATGTAACCTTTGAGCCCTTGGAATTTGTTGGTGGAGTGACCCTTAATCTTGTGGTAATCACAATACTCATTCTCTCTATTCCAGGAAAGCTTTGGCTTTGGCTCATCAAAAGGCTTCATCATGGGATAAGTGACCACATAATTTGCTTAGAGTAATCTCTTGAAAATGGCATCTAAGGACTCTCCCAAAGGAGTGAATGTATGTCTATTATTCCCTCAATTGGTTTTGTTGGATTGTGGTGGAGGATGGGGTGCACCTTATGGTACATGTATGAAATTGGAAACCAATTGTGGATGAGGGGCATATTGCTAGCTACCTGGATATGCTTAGTGTCAATTACACCATCATTAATAGAATTTGTGTTTCTATTCTAGTAGCATGATTTATCCCCAGATTGTTTATCTTTATCTTCCTTGAAGATTTTGATTAGACCTTTAGCAATGAGGGCCCTTTCAATAGTGGTACCCTTCTCAATTACCTCTATGAAGGTGGTAACATAATGGAGATGCAAGTTGTGAGCCAGCTCGGGATGAGAGTTTGCAACAAAAATGCTTATTAACTCCTTTTTAGGAAGACTAGCTTTGAGTCAGTTGGCAAGGGCTTGCCACCTTTTTAGGTAGCTCAAAAATGCTTCTCCCTCATGTTGTTTATCTTTTAGGAGATCTAAGGTGTCTATGTCCTTCTCAAGGTTGAAAGAGAAGTGTGCAACAAACTTCTTTGAAAATTAGCAAAGGAAGAAATTGACCCCCTTGGAAGACCCATGAACCAATCTAAAGTTTGTCTCATTAAGCTAATAGGGAACAACCTAAGGAGATAGTTATCATTATGCAAGACTTCCTGGAAATACATATAAAACTATTGCAAGTGGTTTCTTGGATCACCCCTTCCCTTGTACTTATCGAATTTTGGGATTTCAAAATGCTTAGGGAAGGGGATGAGTGAGATGGATGAGTTAAGTGGATAAGGACAAATGTCCTCAAAATTGAAGGACTTATTCAATGTACCAACTTGCAAGTATTTTAGAGCAACTTTCATGTCTTCCCATTCTTTATTAACTAGTACTGATGGGGGAGGATCGGCTAAATTGGACTAATCATGTGGAGCATATTGTTGATACAGTAGCAGTGGAGGCAGAATGGATTGATCATAAGATGGTGGAGGATATGATGGGATTTTTTGATATTGCTCAGCGTATGTGGGTTGAGGATTCTTGTAGATTTGTTGGTTTGATGGTGGGGTTTGGTAGTATGATGAGGAGGCACCCTGCTGATAGGATGGTGGTTGCTGATAGTAAAATGGATTGGATTGGTAATCATACATAGGCTGTTGTTGGGAAGTATATGGAGGCTACTATGGATTAGAATGCTAATAGTAAGTGTTTTGTTGTGGCTATTGAGGATTAGTGTAATATGGTTGTTGTTGGGATTGCTATGGATTATAGTAATAATAATTGGTGTAGGATTTTAGGCGAACTCCTAAAACACCCCAGAATCACCTGCAAGACAAAATAACTTCCACAAGAGAGAAATGGTAGAAATATCATGCTATCATTAAGATGCAAGAATGCCAAATTGAATATGAGATGATTACAAATGTACAAAATGCCTTGAATAAATAGGTATGAGTGAAAACCTAAAATGCGTAAGATGTTGCCAAGTGTTAAAATCACACTACATATGACAACATGTGAACCCTATCTAGGAAATGATAAAAAGATAGAGATAATTTCTAGAAGGACAACTCATCTTCTAGAAGGAATCTTATCTCCTCCAAACAAGGAAGGGGGAATTACCCCATTATTAAATGATTTATCTAATTATGCAACCTAGGACTTAAAATATTACCTAAGTAGACTTATGCAAAGTGTAATTAAATAATTAATTACACCAACACCCCCCCATAAGTGCAACTTAGGGAGAAGCAAATTATTATGAAAAGATAAGTCCCGACAATAAGGCCTGATCAGGTACTCATTTACAAATGCAATCAAACTAAACCAAATGGGGTAAAGGAGAAAACCACATGGGAATAAAAATCCTCCCCAAAATAGAATGCAAAAAACTAGCTAAGTGATGAAGGATGGAGGACTCCATAAGACCCCCCAAGGATACCATCCATCACAAAGATACATAAAATAACCCCCCCAGAAGAGAGGAAGAAAGAGGCCACATAGCCACCTCAGAATGAAGTAGCTCCAATAAGACTAAAGAAACCACATCTCCTAAAAGAAGTGAGAGGGAAAAGGCCACGGAAAAGAAATCTCTAAAGGTGAAGCAGGTGTAGCCCAAGATGTCTCCACTGAAGTAGATGAGACCTCAACCAATGAAGAAGTCAGAGAAGGTGAAGACTCAGGAGTATCCTCCAAAGATGAATGATCAACAACATCTTGTTGCACTAAAATAGAAGAAACCACATCTATAGTCATAGAAGTATCAATAACAGAAGGAGGAGATGGAATGGATGGCTCAAGAATTGGATCCGAAGAGAGAAAACCAATATTCAAGAAGCCAAATGTCTCCTCTAAATGATGATTCACACTATAAGTGTGAGGAACATCTCTAGGAATAGAAGCACTATCAGTAGCAAAATCTACAAATGAATACAATCGAGATGAGTGATCCACCACCCTAGTAGCAATAATCGCTCTACTCTCCAAGTCTCTAATGATAACATAATCAGGTGTAAACTCCACAGATCTCCCATTGCCTCCATGTGTGATCTGATATATGGAAAGAAGGTTGTTTGTCAAATGAGGAACACACAAGACATCCTGAAAAAATGTTGTCCCCAAAACTAATAGACCCCTTCCCTATAACACTCATGTAGGTATCGTTTCCCATCAAAATAGGAGACATAGTACAAGGCTCAAAGGAAGTGAAAATAGACTACGAAGATGCCATATGATGAGAAGCTCCTAAATCTAGAAGCCATCTTCCTAATTCATGACTTGAATAAGCACAAAGAGAATGTCCCTTCAAAACTGATGCGGTATGCAAACTAGTTGTGCTTGTGTCAAGCTACTCTAAAGAAGGAGGGGAGGAAGATGATGCAGACATCCTAGAAGGAAAATCAATCTGATGTTTTTGAAGAAGATGTTTTAGCTCATCAATATCCTTCTTGTAGCATCTTTGTTTTGCATGTCCTTCCCTCTTGCAATAAGTACATGTAACTTTCTCCTTCTTAGATGATTTCCCCTTAGAAGAGGAGGATGAATCTAAGGACTCCTTTTTTTCTCATGAGATTTGGAATCCTTTTTTTTATGTTTCTTTCCTTTGTTTGAAGAAGCCTTTTGATCTTTTGGCTCCTAAGATGCAATGAGTGCCTATGATGAAGAATATTTCACCGTGTCCATGTTAGCTAACTTAGCTTGCTCTCGAGTGAGAGATGAAGCAAAGTTAGAAAGAGATGGCATAGTGAATCTCATACCAAGAGCATCCTAAGTGGAATAAAAGGTAGAGACAAAAACTGAATATTTTGGTCCAAGCTTAAAAAGAATGGACAATATCAACTAAGAGTCCTGCTTCTAAATACCACACTGTGTCAACTGCAAATGAAGAGACTTGAGTTTTTTTAAGAACTCTTGAATGTTGTCAAAATCCATAGGATTTAAACTAATGAGCTCATTCTCCAACTAGAATCCTCTCATAATATCCTGCTTCCCAAACAAAGACTCTAAAGTAGTCTAGATCTGATTTGGAGAAGTACAAGACTCAATATGAAAAAGAAGATCAAGAGAAATAGACAGACATAAAGTACCAAAATCTTCATCACACCTATTAAACCACTTTCTCTTTTTAGTAGCACCTGCAGGTTCAACTTTAGTACCCATGGTCACTTTGTACAACCCTTTGTGGTTCAAAAGAATCTCCATTTGTTTTTTCCAACCAAAGTAGTTGAATGGAGTAAGGGGTGCAATATTTTGTGAATCCATGAAAAAATAGCAGTATATATTCTCAAATGAAAAAAATATTCCCCTTTGATCTCAAAAAAAAATGATTACACGTTTCCCAAGAAAATAACCCAGAAAGCAAAGGTTGAGTTCTGACAAAAAATTAGATACCTGGTAAAAAAACTAGAAAAATCAGGTCTAAGATATGTGAAGATGACGAAACCAACTTTCCGATAATATCTCGTTTGCGAAAATCCGACACCATGGCCAAAATTTATGATTTTTTAAAAAAAGTTGAATTTAGCCTGTAGGAAATAAGTTTTCTAGCAAAAAAGGTTTACTTCTGATTTGATTTCTGAAAAATTTGTTCGCAATGAGTAGACAAAAATAGAAACCCATAAATATTTTGAAGCTAAAAGCGAAACCCGGAAATCATTTTTGATCCAGCAAGCAGAAAATGAATTTTTATTTTTTAAAACCTTCAACCAGGAGAAAAATGATGGGCACTGCTTTTTGTACAGCTATTTTCTTTAGATTCGTCTAATATATTAACAATATAAAAGATGCCCAGTTCATATTTCGACCTTGGCTATAAAACCCAAAAATTGTTTTTCCTACAACTAAGTGGAAGCTGGATTTATGAAGCAAAAAATGAAAAATGACTTTAATAAAAAGGCTGCTTACATCCAGCAAAACTTTCATGCCAAGATTGATCCCTCATATCTAGGAAGAATTCTGCAGCACTAAAACTCTAATATCATATAGGAGTTTAGGTGAACTCCTCAAACACCCTAGAATCACCTGCAAGACAAAATAACTTCCACAAGAGAGAAATGGCAGAAATATCATGTTATCATTTAGATGCAAGAATGCCAAATTGAATATGAGATGATTACAAATGTACAAAATGCCTTGAATATATAGGCATGAGTGAAAATCTAAAATGTGTAAGATGTTTCCAAGTGTTAAAATCACACTACATGTGAACCCTATCTAGGAAATGATAAAAAGATAGAGATAAGTTTTAGAAGGACAACTCATCTTCTAGAAGGAATTTTATCTCCTACGAACAAGGAAGGGGAAATTACCCCATTATTAAATGATTTATCTAATTATGAAACCTAGGACTTAAAATATTACCTAAGTAGACTTATGCAAAGTGTAATTAAATAATTAATTACACAAACAATTGGTGTTGGGGTTAGTTGCAGCGAGTTGCGGTCTAGGAGTACTTGGTGGATGAGGAGGCTGATAATAGGTGTTTTGTGGAGGGGGTTGATGAGGTGGAGGTTGCGATTAATATTGATATTGGGTCACAGGGTTTCCTTGGGATTGCGACGAGGTTTGTTGTGATTACGAACTGAATTGAGATTGATGCAAAGGTTGTGATGGATTTCCCCGAGGTTGATGCAGGGGTTGTGATGGATTACCCTGAGGTTGATGTAGGGGTTGTGATGGATTACCCTAAGGTTGATGCAAGGGTTGTTGATAAGATGGTTGTGGTGGCGGAGTGACTTGCAGCTGATGAGGAGGTTGTGATGGATTTCCCTAAGATTGATGTGGAGGTTGTTGATAAGGTGGTTGTTATGGTGTTTGGGATGGTGTTTGTTTGTAAGGTGGTTGTGATGGTGGTTATTGTGGATTACCCTGAGATTGTTTTTGTAGAGAAGGGGGATTCGCTACTCATGAGTCTCTTTATTCTCAAGAGATTCCCAAGGGGGAAACTACCCTAAACTACCTCAAGAAACAATGCGAGAGTTTTAGAATCGAAAAGAGTAGGTCACAAAGGTTTTTTGGACAAAATGATGAGCTCTCATCCAAAGGATGATAACGTGACATACAGATGATAGCATGACACGTTGGCGTCTTGTACGGACCATAAAGCAAGTTTGTCACAAAAAGCAACAAAGTGACTACTAGCAATTTAATTGTTGAGAACTTCTAGAGTACAGGAAAATAAAAGAATACAATACAACTGAAATAAAGTATAGATGATAAATATAAAGAGTAGTAAGAAAGAAGATGGTCACGAAAACCCAAGTAATGAAGCCTCCAACAAATGAATGTCTTCAATACCTGTGTACATAAAATATAGAGAAAATGTTGGGGTTGTATAGGGTTTTCCTCAATCAAACCCTCATTTTATTTTTCCCACCTCCATGGACAACTAAATAGATAGAGATAAATAAAGTATGTGATGAGTGATAAAAGCAAACCCTGCTCAAGGAGGAGAACCCATATCACAAAATGTAGATGATAAAAGCAATCCCCACTCAAAGAGGAGAACCTGTATCACAAAATATAGATGCAATAGATAGGGGATGTGTGAAATCCCAAGATGCTTGCAAGCATAAGGCAAGAGAGATATTAGTTGTGATGATTAAGGAAGCCAAAGAGGGAGATAAAGATAGCTGCAAGAGCCAAGGTTGTTACAAAGAGTGTTGTAAGAGCTTGAGAGTGTTGTAAAAAGTTGTATGGAGCTGTGCAAGCAAGATAGCTAGAGCAAGAGAGGAGGAAAATGTAGGAGCCAAAGATGGAGAGAAGCTAGAAGGCCAAATGGATTGAAAAGATGACATTTAAAGAGGGAAAAGAAGCTTCTCGAGTGGTTCCAAGGCATCCCAAGCCGTTACCACTGACAAAGTAGCTAACAAGTGGCAAACATGCTTGGAAATGCTCGTTTGAATGTTGAAATGTTACAGGATGCTAGCGTAGTGCGCAAACATCCCCGCGGTGTGCTAGTGTCTAGATAAATCACGCTACAAAATGATGAGGACAGGAAAAGCACAAGGTTTGACACAAAGTTGATGTGCAAAGGTAGTTATTGAAAAGGGGTCCTTGAGCATCCTAGGAAAGGAAAAAGGTTGATGTAGGGGCTAAAATGAGCCTACACAAAGGCTAAGGGAGTGGACACTAAAGTGGATACAAGAATGTATGTGAAATTGTGAGGGGTGAAATTTTACACCATTACATTTTTCCCCCACTTTAGTGCGCATATAAATCTACACTAATATGCACGCTAAAGGAAATCTACTAAACATAAATAACATCATGATACCAAAAGGATACTGTAAAGGAAGCAAACAACTCTTTAAACCAAGGAAGCATGCCCCTAGGTTGAAGACCTATAAAAAAATGCATTAGACAAAAATACCTACACAAGACAACAATGTTAGAGCATAAAAGGCCACTACATCACAGGGTTGGAACATAAAAATGCATACACACAGGCACACAACAAACTAAAGGATTTGAGTTAGCAAAGTGAAAGAGACCTTGATGTTGTAAGAGAGGGGGACCAACCATGTCAAGGCCCTAGGTCACGGAACAGAGAGTCAATAGCAGAAAGCTGCCCTAACTTACCTCACTTTAAAGAGGTGTTTGAAATGAAGGACAAGAATGATGAGGACTATGAAGTCCTTTGATCACTCCACAGACTTGAACTTTAGTTTGGGCTAAGTGAGCTGGCTTTTTGGAGTAGATTATTTTCCTCAGATAGCTCTTTATCTAAGGATGACAGTGCAATTATGGGACGTCAATGTGGTGGGTTAGTATCTCTCAGGTGCACTAGCATCAGTATGGCTAAAAAATAGTGAACACAAAGAAACTACTAAAAATACCTACTAAAGGCCTAGCTAGTACAATCTAGATGGTAAAAACAGAATGAGAAAGTATGCAAAGTAGATACTGAAATGATAAAGTAAATAAACTAGAACCAAGGTGACGAAGACAATCCAACAAAAGTGCATGTCCACTCGAGCTATCTCCAAATCCACGTTCACCTACACACAAGAAAGAGGAGAAATTTTTTGGGGTTGTATAGGGGTTTTCTTCAGTCAAACCCCCATTTTGGTGTTTCCGCCTCCACAGACATCCAAATAGAAACGATAGAGAAATGTATGATAAAGAAGTAAAGAAAGAAAGCACCCAAATAACACTACAAAACAGTATATAGCTACTCAACCAAATCATAAAGGAGAGGAGTGAAACATTACCACCTCCAGCAAGAGCTCACTAGCCAATGATGGAGAAAGAGATCTTGAAGAATCTCCACAACCTCGACTATGATGAAGGGACGTGTTGCAAAACCTCAAGCCCCTGCTACAATGGATTGCTTCACACTTTCTTGATAGAGTTGATAGAGTGTTGTTGCTAGAATGGAGTGTTGAAGTGTTGTTGAGAATGAAGATGAAGGTTAAGAATGCTTGAGAATGCAAGAAGTGATGGAAAAAGGATGAGTTGAAAGCTTAGAGGGTGAAATGGAATGAGAATGGATCAATTTGAAGGAGAAATGGGAAAAATCTTCCATATTCAAGGTTGGTTGGTCGAAGAGGGATGTTACAAACTGTTCCCAATGGCAAGTGTAATGCCTCTGCTAACTTCAAACGCAGGAATCCGTCAGGGACGTAATTGCGTCATGTGGACATTTGTGTGCTGTGCAAGCTCCCCGAAAAATATTCTTCCACTGACACAATAAACAGATGCCAAGTGGAAGGAAGTTAGGTAGCTAATGTGGAATTTGACCTCTGAATTTGGTTTTCTAAGGTGAGGATGTGTAAAAGGGGAATTTACATAAGGGGTAAAAATTTGCTCCTATACATGTTGCCCCACTTTAGGGAGCACGAATATTGATGAGTGCTTCAATAAAGTAGATCAAGGAGTGAATAGGGTTAGAAATTTATACCTAAACCATCAAGGAAGCATATTGGAATATGGAAAGCTCGAAAGTGTAGGGTAGGCAAAGGACTCCATAGCCCTGTAAAACTATGAAGTTGTAGATTGAAAGTGTCTTACAGGCCCATAGACTTGCAAAGAGAGAACCCTAAAGATCTCTCATATGAAGGAAGCCTTGAAAGGTAAACGCCTCAAAGGCCCATAGACCTTGAAGGAAGGTGTCCTCCAAGATCTCTCACATGAAGGAAACCCAAAAAAAGTGCCTTACAAGCCCGTAGACCTGCAAGGAATGTGTCCTTCAGGATTTCTCACATGAAGGAAACCAAAAAAATGACATTATAGGCCCACAGACCTGCAAGGAAGGTGTCCTCCAAGATCTCTCACATGAAGGATACCTAGATAAATCACCCTACAGACCCACAGACCTATAGGGAAGGTATCCTCCAAGATCTCACATTTAGGAAACCCAAAGAAAGTGCCCTACAGACCCGAAGACCTACAGGGGAGTGGTCCCCAAGATCTCTTATATGGAGGAAGCTTAGAAGAAGTGCCCTATAGGCTCACAAACCTATAGGGAGGTATCTCCCAAGATCTCTCACATGGAGGAAACCCAAGGAAGGGGACTCCACAGAGTCAGAAAGAAAATTTATAAGTGTACCTGCAAAGCGACATGTTTACCCATAGATAGAACATGTTTGAAAGCGACAATGCAGGCAAGTAAGCGGACAGTCATATAGACCGTCAATAAATTAGAAAGCTTTCAAATGGGTCCCTTGGGAACCCAACATGAAGAAAGGGGTCTAATCAAGGGACGCGTTGTTTTGAAAGTTCAGAAGAGATGTTTCTTTCTTGAATTGATTCATCATCAAGGAATCCTTTCGAAAGATGTTCACTTCATCAATGAATTCAAAAGGAAGAAAATGCCCCTCATGAGGGGAAGGTTGAAGTTACTCCCACCTCGAAGGAAATGTTTCTAGTTATTTCTTTGTGAACCCATGATGAAGGAAACATGTTCCATTAGGGTTTCAAGTCGAGAATGCAAAATTTTGAGAAGATTCTGGAGAAAAGATTCATTGGCAACAAATACATTTTCTAAAAATAAAAGTGTCATAAAAATGGAATTGTCACACATGAAAGGAACAACTTTTGAAAAGAAGAGAGAAAGATAAGAAAAAGGAAAAAGAGAAATAAACATAAACAAAGGACATAGGGGTGATCTGATATTTTGAGGTCAAAACTGCTCATAAATATATATATATATATAGTATATAAAATGAACTTTCATCAACCCCCTACTATATTAGACCATGTGAAGAATGCATGAGAAGGAAAAGTAAAAATAAAAAATTAGGTCAACATGGAAGGGAAGCCTAAATTCCCCCAACGCTTTGCATCGTCCCCAATTTTTCTGAAATTCAATGACAAACATAGAAGAATGATGATACAAATAGAAGAAGGTTCACAACACAAAAACCATGCATGTATCCAAGCACCAAAAAGGGTGATAAGGGTCATCTAGGAACACATGGAATTATCATGGTAGAACACATCACAACACACACACATCTAATCTAAAGATAAAGAAGAGGCCTCCCCCTAACATTAATCGACCAAGAGGTCATCCGCTTTCCACTCCAGATCATCATAGGGGGAAGGAGGAAAAACCTGCAGTGGTGGGATGTTAAGAGGGGTAGCTTCCAACCCTCCCACAATAAGGGATAAGGAAGAAGCCCCCACAAGGTCTTCTCCGCTAGGCTCTTGTGGAGCTATGGTCAATGATTTCACGAAAATTGTTGACAAGGTTAGAACTTCATCTAGAGAGTTAAACATGCACTTCAATGGAGTGTCATTTTGTACCTCAATGGATGGGGAAAGTTATGTCTAAGTTTCACCACTAGGCTCACTAAGTGACTTAGGAGTGATGACAAACTCAAGGGAAGCCGAGACTAGTTCTATTACTAAAACATAAAAAAGTCAACATGGGACCACCTTTTGGAGAAGGTTGGCTCCTCTTATGCCCTTCATCACTAGAAGGACCACTCTTCACCTTCTGCACCACCAAGGGATGTGAACTACCCACAGACAAGGCAAGAGATGTGGAGGAAGAGGAGGAAGAGAAAACCGCAGCAGATACCACTAAAGTGTTCAGCATATCCATAGATTTTGGGAAAGGTGGGACATTTGGAAGGGACATCAAAAAAGGAAGCTCCACCAAAGGAGTGATGAACACCTACAACTTTTTAGGCTCAAGCGCATTCATACACACAACGAAATTCGGAAGCAAGACTGAACTAGATTGAATGAAAAAAATGGGAGAGAGGAGAATGTAGTGGGAGACCCTGATACAGGGATAGTTGTCTCCTCTTCCTTCCTCTATAAGTTGGCCTACTCAGTCGTAAGAGCATTTCATCGGCACTTGCGCTCACGTGCAAGGCAATTTCTATGACTCTTTGAGCTAAAGACCGAAGGTTGCGGAGGAACATAAAGCTCTTGCTCAACCATGGAAGTGTCCTCCACATTTGTTTCCAATGGAGGCACAAGCCCCTAAATGGGAGTATAAGGAGTAGGTTGAGAATTAGTGGGGGGAGTCAACTCTAATGCCTCGGCAGTGGGTCTCTTCCTATTTATCGCCTTGGGAGCAGAAATGGTAAGGGGCCACAGAGGTTGAGACATAGAAGATCCCCCATGGGGAGCTTTCTTCCTGCCATACTGATTGGGCCTAGGCTTCATGGGTAGAACATGAAGCTCAAATATGAGACACTTGGATTTCTACCAAGCAAGCACCACAAAATCTGATGGCACTACAATAGGGCAAGAAGGAGCTTCAAAATGAACAACAGAGGAGGAAGAAGCAGGATCTTGGGACCACTTATCTTCTTCCCTTCTACGTTCCTTGGTGGCATCACTGTTAGCTTTTAAGCAAGCCCTATATGAAATAGCATAAGGTGATGGAGGTTATCTCACTCTCGAAGTTAAGCACCCTCTCTTGTAATTCTGATATGTTTGGTACAAAAGGTCCTTCCTAGGTGGAAGAGGACCAATGGGCATAGGCCAAGAGTAATCCAAGGAGTAACTACCACAGACAACCAGTGGTTTATAACCAGTGTCATGAATTACATGCATGGAACCCTCATGGATAAATTTTAAACATTTATGCACAACCGAGGGTATTGCATTCATAGCTACTAACCAAGGGATACCTAGCTTCACTCTAAAGATTTCAAATCTAGGGATTATGTCAAACAAAAGCTTCATGGATTTAGGTCCAACCAAAACTAACAAGATGATGCTACCCAAAGGAGGTATGAAATTATGTCATGCATGTGGATGGTGCTCACAGGTGCATCATACCCATCTTTATGCAAAAAGTTGATTAGCATGATCTCCTTAGTTATGATGTTCACTTGAGATGTCAAATCAACAAGAGCCCATGCTATGATGTTTCTATTGATTCACGTAGGGATATAGAGAGGAGATGGTTCCCTATTAAAACCCATCGGTAGATCCTACAAGGTGAAGGTTATACCCATACCACTGGTCACTAGTTGCGCAAAGGGGATAGGTTGATGCAGGAAAGAGGCCATCGCATGCAATAAATGACACTCTCACAGGGCCCCCCAAAGGTTGTAAGATAGGATAGTGAATCAATTAAGGTTTTGTTGCACAACACTTTCAAAACCTTCCAACTATGCATACTAGGGGTCACAGGTTGGGTTGTCAAGCAAAAGAATCACAACACTCACACCTACAACACTCCTAGAATATGAGGAAAGGAACTTTCAGTATCACCAAATGGAACCAAAATGATTCACTTTGGGTTCATCAAAAATGTAAGAGAGGGGGACCAACCACATCAATGCCCCAAGTCATGGAGATCCAAGAGTGGAAGGCTTCCCTAACTTACCTCACTCTAAAGGGGTGTTTGAAATGAAGGATAGGAATGATGAGGACTATGAAGTCCTTTGATTACTCTATAGACCCAAACTTTAGTTTGGGCTAGGTGAGCTAGCTTTTTGGAGTCAGTTTTTTGCCTTAGATAGCTCTCTATCTGAGGATGGAAGCACAGTTATGGGACGTCAACGCAGTGGGCTGGCATCTCTCAAGTGCACTGGCATCCGTACGGCTAGAAAATAGTGAACACAGATAAACTGCCAAAAAGACCTACTAATGACCTAGCTAGTACAATCTAGATGGTAAAAATAAAATGAGAAAGTATACAAAGTAGATATTGAAATGATAAAGTAAAGAAACTAGAACCAAGGTGACGAAGACAATCTCACAAAAGTGCATGTTCGCCAACTAGCTCCAAATGCATGTTCACCTACACACAAAAAAGAGGGGAAATTTTTTGGGGTTGTATAGGGGCCTGCCTCAATCAGACCCTCATTTTGGTGTTTCCACCTCCACGGATAGCCAAATAGCAACGACAGAGAAATGTATGATAAATTTGTAAAGAAAGAAAGCACACAAATAACACTACAAAATAGTATATAGCTACTCAACCAAATCGTAAAGGAGAGGAGTGAAACGTTACTACCTCCACCAAGAGCTCACTATCCAATGATGGAGAAATAGCTCTTGAATAATCACCACAGCCTCGACTGTGATGAAGGGAGGTGTTGCAAAACCTCAAGCCCCTATTGCAATGGATTACTTCACACTTTCTTGATGGAGTTGATAGAGTGTTGCTCCTATAATGGAGTGTTGAAGTGTTGTTGAGAGTAAAAATGAAGGTTGAGAATGCTTGAGAATGCAAGAAGTGATGGAAAAAAGATGCATGCTTAAAGAATGAAATGGAATGAGAATGGATCAATTTGAAGGAGAAATGAGAAGAATCTACCATATTCGGGGTCGGTTGGTCGAAGAGGGATGTTACAACCATTTTGAATGGGAAGTGTAACACCTCTACCAGCTTCAGACGTAGGAATCCATCAAGAACGTAAGTGCGTCACACAAATGTCTGCACGCTGTGTGGGTGTCCCCGAAAAATATTCTTCCACCGACACAACAGACAAATTCCAAGTGGAAGGAATTCAAGTAGTTGATGTGGAATTTCGCCTTCAGATTTGGTTTTCTAAGGTGAGGATGTGTAAAAGGGGAATTTGCGTAAGGGGTACAAATTTGCTCCTAGATAGATGTAAAAGGTTGTCTCAATACTATGCATTGTCCCCAAATTAAAAAAAAAATAACACATAGAAGAATTCTAAAATGGGGAGAAGGTGGTAAGGAATGATTGCTTCAAGAGAATAATGCACCCAAATTCAAGGAATCAACCAATATCAAAGAGAGAAAGATCATATACATAGGATGAAGAAGATGCAAATCTTCGATCCAGTATACACAATTGAGAAGAAAGAGACTTTAAGAGAGAGATGGAGAAGCTAGAAAGGAATGAAAATTCCAAGAGAGATGGCTCCACAAGTCCTCAGACCCAAGGAGAGTTGAAAAAATACATCGCAGATCCGCAAACCTATGAAAGGTGAGCAAAAGGCTTTGTAGGTACTCTCTCCTACAGAGTTGAACAAACTACACCGGAGGCCTGTAGACCAATCGTGAATAGATCTCATAGGATGAAAGCTCTTTACAAGTCCTCGAACCTGCAAAGAAGGCATTCCCCCAAGTAATTTCTCATGAAGGAAGCCCAATGAAATGGGACTCCAAAGAGTCAAACTGAAACAATTTCACTAGCGTACTCGCAAAGCAACATGTTAATCCACAAACTAAACATGTTAGGAAAGCTTGATGCAATGGAGCTCTACAGGTTCTCAATCCTAGAGAGAAAGACTAATTAGAGAAGCCTGTGGCTACTACAAGTTGAATTGTAAGATAGTCACAAAAAAGATAGTTCTAGTCAAGCTTCCCCCAAGCTAGACACCATGGAATTCTTTTAAGAGAAAAGATTTCAAAGGAGGACCCTTAGGAACCCTTCAAAAGAAAAGGGTTCCGCTCAAGGGATGCTCTGATTGAAAGATAGAGAGAATAGAGGGGGTCCTTAGAAGGATGTACATCTCCATAACAAGTTATCACTACCCCCACCCACATGGGAGGAGTACCTTGCAAGATACTTACAACATATAGGATAGAGGTAGACCTCAATTTCACTTGTCATTTGAAGAAGATGCAGGTGCATTAGAAAATAAATGAGTGATGGCACCTGAATCAAGAATTTGTTGTATTTTATTCTTCAAGGCCTTACATTCACTAGTGGAATGGTCGAGCACTCAATGGTATGCACAAAATGAATATTTTTCTTTATCATCTTTATGAAATTTCTTACGTATAGGAGAAATAATAGTATTCAAGTGGGCTTTTAGAAGCCTCAACAAAATAAACTCTTGCTGAGAAAAAGAATGAGGAGCGAGAAGTAGTCCTTTCTCCAGTGGAGAAAAGCTTGACTGCTCACAAGAAGAAGGCACAAAGACAATAGATAATGGAGCATGAATATTTTCAAGAGAACAAAGTTGGATAGAAATCATGTCTCCATTCAACCATGGTTTCCATTTAGCTTGTTCATTCAAGCAACCAAGCCCCAAATTACACTTACAAGGCATGCATTCTATAGGGACCTAAATGCCTTGTTCATTACATTTATGCCCATAGCCATATTTAGAGATAAGTTTAAATACGGGGCCATAACACATCTTTAAATCTTGAGGAGGAGGACCTTCATAGAGAGCATTGTTTCAGCAATGGGGATCATGCTCCTCTACAAGATGTCCATCAACCTTCTTGATAGGACTACCAACATTGGCCTTTTTAATAGAGGTGTGATCATCTTCCTCAGAAGGAGGAGGGCCGACATTAAGGACATTACAACTATTGATCACATTATCCCACGATAGAGAAGAATAATCATCTTTGATGGTGGGTTTAGATGATGTTATCAAAAGGTTTAAGTGGAATAGGTCAACTTTACATTCCCTAATGAAGGATTTTGTAAAGTCTGAAGAACCCCAATCATCACCAAGACATGCATTTTCTTGAGAAGAGGTAGAAGGAGCAGACTTAAGATTTCTTGCTTCAGAAGGATCTTCTTAGGGACATCTATCTCAAGAGTATCCTTTGTAGTAGGTACTTTTGGAGTAAACATCAACACAATGGAAGACACTAAAGGGATAAGAGTAGGCACAACCGAAACCTAACCGGTAGCTACCATCTCACATAAGTGCATAGCCTCAGGGTTAGCCCTGACAATGACTACTCAATTATTGCAAATGAACTTAATAGAATTATGCAAGGTATATTGGACTACACCCATAGCATAAATCCACAATCTACCAAGAAGAAAGTTATATGTTAATTTTTCTAACGTAACATATACAAGGGTGGGTACGGTAATGGGTCCCAACCTCAAAGGCAAGATTATTATGCCTAAAGGTTGTCGACCAATGTTATCAAACCCACGAATGACAAAAGAAGCATTAAGAGAAGATAAATCAATATTAATCTTAGGCAATAAATCAATGCTACATACATTGAGCATCGAACCAGCGTCAATGAGAGTATTTCTAATGTCGATATTATTGTTGGATGAGAAATTTTTCCTTTGGAAATAAATATAGAAAATGACTCAAAATGCCTGGATAAGAGAACAAACATCACCAATAGTTGAGTCACTAGCAACAGTGTTTGCAAGTGCTCTCTACTTATTTTACAAGGCACAGCTACCTTCTAATGATTTTCAATGAATGAGAAACCAGGGTATGCTTTTGACCAAAAAGCAGAAAAGGTTCACGAACATTTACCCATAATTAGAAAAGTAAATGCAATAAGCTAATCCAGAATAATATGAACAAATGATTCAAAGCTCATTTGTCTTAAACCCACAACAGGAAAAAAAAAAAAGGAAAGAATGATTTGTAGAACTTCTTTCAATAGATGAATTATCCCAGACTCAAAGTTCTAGACATAATCACATACTCAATTTCATATGATAGACAAACATTAAAGATATTACAAAGAAGCACAATTCAAATTGTAATCAAAGATGATATTGATAGACACAAAGGTTTATAATATATCTTTATTCCTTAATGCTTATAAGCGGGTTCAAAGCCCTCCCTATACAATAAAACCCAAAATTCTTGCTTTTCTCTCTATTCCCTTTCCTTCCATATCCCTTTTTACATTTCTTTTTGGAAGTTTTTATAGGCACATCAAAAATGTTACATTACAAAAATAATGGTCTTAAAAATGACCAGAAGGAAAAAAGATAGGAACAGTTCCGTAAAAGATGTTATCATTATGTGTCATGAAAAATCATGCACGCCGCTAAACTACTAGATCAGTTGGAACCCTAAACAACTCCAACTGCATTTAGATGACCAGATTGTAGAATTCAGCATGTTCTTCTTCATCCAGGACAAAGATCACCTAATTATACTTGGTATAGTTGGTTTTCTCTTTCCAAGCTAATGAACACAGTTCAGAAATCATGTCAAATTGTTCTTCTTTTGGCCAATTCAAATCAAGTTGTATGATAGGAACCAGTTCCTCTTCCCATTCTACAACTTCACCAGGAAGTACCATCTTGAGAAAAAGATTTTGAAACTAAAAAATGTCGTTACCTTTTTTGCATGCAGGCTTGTTTAATTTTGGTGGCGAGAAGTGACCATTTATTGGCGAAGAGAAACGTGCCAACCTATCACAAAATCTGTTTCACCAACTTCCTTATTTAATAGTTGTCCTTTCAGAGGATTTTAAACATTACGCTACATTTCAAATTAACATTCCAAAGCATTTGATAAGATATTCCTTAAAGGAATTGTGCAACTTATTTACTGAACTGGCCTCTTAAAAGTCATGCATTCCAACAAAAACACCTGGTCGCAAAGAAGTAGAACTTCATAGCTACTAGTTGGGACTTATAAGGTTTTGTGAACTTTCAATATCCTAATTTCATAGTCCATTGCCACGAAGGTTTCAATCGGGCAGTTCTAAAATTTTAGAACCTAGTGGCTTAGTTAGGAAACTTGGTAAGGTCGTGATTAATTATAAAATTTGTTGAGATTGTGATTTGAATACATGTAGGAAAAGGCATTAATCAAGGATTTTTATACGGACCATGGAATTTAAAAATTTACAAGTAACATTGGCTCTGACTGGGGACTATATTTTTGTAGGAAATGCAAAGAACTCCAGAAGCTCTAGGGTAGACTAGTCCAAATCCATTGGGCACAGAGTCAACATAAAAAGTGGGAAGACCAGGGACTACTTGCAGAAGGGTGGAGGGGAACTAGACACAAGCCAAAAATGGGACAAGAATCACCAAAACAAAAAGAAAACTAACTACTATAGCACACTAAAAACTCCTATTATGTACATGGTCTAAAGACCCTATCCTCAGGTAATCATTATTTAAGCAAAACCATTCACAGGTTGAGAGAAATAATAACCCATACAAAATAATGTTGAGTAGAAAAGGAGCATGCATATATTTAATCGTTGACTGGGGACTAGCTTGATAAAATTGGAAAGAATGGCTTCATAGAAAAATCTTCTATCAATAATCTGGTGTTCAAGGAGCCAATTTCCATTATGCATTTGTTCTGTTTGACAACTTATACCATTTTGACCTATCATAGGATCCTCAATTTGTGTCTCGATGATTTCAGGTACAGTCTAGTGACACACTCGTTCTAACCAACTTGAAGAAAGTAGACCTCAGATTAGACAACCTATGCATAAACCATCAGATGAAACCCTCCTTTTGGTACCATAAAGATAAGTGATTATATCATTTTGAAATCCCAGTTCTTGACCTGCAACACACATTTCACCATATTTGGGAACATGCCTAATCTTTATGTTAACAGTTAAAGAATGATGCAAACCAAAAAATTGATCACAATTTTTTTGTAAAACTGGAAGTGTAGTAGACTAGGAATTTTCATCCTTTCCAGTGAAATTTTTCCCAATTGAAACATTTTCTCTTCCCGATTTAACAATTTCATAACTCATTTCACCTCCTATACTTATGTCTTGCAATATAGTCACAATAACTTTTCTTTCACACAAAAATTCATATTTTCCTTCATGAATGATATAAGATTCAACACATTCATTAATTTGATCATCTTCAATACCATACTTAGAAAAATATTTGGTATCAATATTTTTAAAATGAAAAGATTCAAGAAAAATACCATTTCTAACCTCTTCTTGTACATTTACTTTAATACCAGCTTGCTCTGAAAATTTCAAAGTTTCATACTCAGCCTACTATGACTAGAAGAAAATATGTTAGTGATTTCATTCTCATGTTGAATGCTTCCAACTAATTCTTTGTCTGTAGAAAAAGTGAAAGAATGTATTTATGTTGCAAACAAGGAATCTGGGAGATTATCATTTTGGTAGAATTGTTCATCTTCTTTGTCATTTGATTGATCATGTTCACATTGGAAATAATAGGCCTCAATCCTTCCATTGTTGCAAGAGTTAATTTCCTCCTTGATTACTCCTTTTCTATTAAAATGCTCAGGAGTGAAAACAGAGAGATTGCAATATTCAATGGCAGGAGGTTGTGTGTATTGGAATTCTATGGGCTGAGGGATTGTTTTTGGTAAGACATGATTTATTGTGTTTCCATTATTCGGCTTGAGCAGGTTTTCCTTCCATAGACCACTCTGAATCATATCATCCTCAATTTTGGCAGCCTCTTCTTGCATAATTTCAATATCATTTATTTTACACCTTTTTAAATAGAATTGAACATCTAGATGCAAAGAAGAAATGAAAGTGAAAAGTGGTAGTCGCTTATTTGCCCATATAGAAGTAGTCATCTTTCTAAGTAATTGGTTAAACCTATCCACAAAATCTTTGATCTTTTCATTTTCATGCTTATAGATATTGAAAAATTGTCTCAACAGGGGAGTTTCATCTACAGGGCCTTTATATCTTCCCAAAAACTTATATTTTAATGAATTCCAATCAGTTATGCAATCATCTTCTAAATGACAAAACCAATCAGTAGCAAGTCTGTTAAGAGATTGAATAAATAGTCTAACAAAAACATCTTCTTGACTTACCCCTAAAATACAGCAAGCAACTGTAAAGGCCAAAATGTGTTTTTCAGCATCAAAAGGACCTTCTCCATCAAATTTTAGGAAATACTTTCTCGACCCTTCAGGAAATGGTGAATATATAAGGAGAGAGGGCCGAAATGACTTCCCCGTGGTTGGGAGGAAGTTAATGCCATTATGTGATTGTGAAAATGGAACCAACACAAGTTTTAGGACAAGATACTACTGAGTGCATCACTCTTAGCAGAGTCGCCAACCTCTGTCCTCAAGGAGGTACTTTAAAATTGTCTGAAGAACAAGACATCAATTATTTATTGCATTCGTCTCCCTAGTGGAGTCGCTAAAAACCTATTGGATAAGAAATGTTTCCTTTGGAAATAAATATAGAAAATGACTCAAAATGCCCGGATAAGAGAACAAATATCACCAACAGTTGAGTCACCAACAAGAGTGTTTGCAAATGTTAAGGCATGGCTACCTTCTAATGATTTTCAATAAATGGGAAACCAAGGTATGCTTTTGACCAGAAAGCAGAAAAGGTTCATGGAGATTTACCCATAATTATGAAAGTAAATGTGATAAGCTAATCCAGAATAATATGAACAAATGATTCAAAGCTTATTTGTCATAAACACACAACAAGAAAAAAAGAAGGAAAGAATGATTTGCAGAACTTCTTTCAACAAATGAATTATCCCAAATTCAAAGTTCCAAAAATAATCACATACTCAATTTCATATGATAGACAAACATTAAAGAGATTACAAAGAAGCACAATTCAAATTGTAATCAAAGATGGCATTGATAGACACAAAGGTTTATAATATCTCTTTATTCATTAATGCTTATAAGTGGATTCAAAGCCCCCCCTATACAATAAAACCCATAATTATTGCTTTTCTCTCTATTCCCTTTCCTTCCATCTCCCTTTTTACATTTATTTTTGGAAGTTCTTATAGGCAAATCAAAACTGTTACATTACAAAAATAACAGTCTTAAAAATGACCAGAAGGCAAAAAGATAGGAACAGTTCTGTAAAAGACGTTATCATTATGTGTTGTGAAAAATCATGCACATTGCTAAATCGTTGGATCAGCTGGAACCCTAAACAACTCCAATTATATTTCCATGACTAGATTACAGAATTTAGCACGTTTTTCTTCTTCATCCAGGATGAAGATCACCCAACTATCCTTGGCATAGCTGGTTTCCTCTTTCCAAGCTAATGAACGCAATTCAGAAGTGATGTTGAATTGTTCCTCTTCTGGCCAATTCAAATTGGGTTGTATGACAGAAACCAGTTCATCTTCCCATTCTACAACTTCACCAGGAAGTACCATCTTGAGAAAAAGATTTTGAAACCAAAAAATTTCATTACCTTTTTTGCATGCAGGCTTGTTTAATTTTGGAGGCGAGAAGCGACCATTTATTGGCGAAGAGAAATGTGCCAACCTATCATGGAATCTATTTCATCAACTTCCTTATTTAATAGCCATCCTTTTAGAGGATTTTAAAGATTACGCTACATTTCAAATTGACGTTCCAAAGCATTTGAGAAGGCATTCCTTAAAGGTGTCGTGCAACTTATTTAATGAACTAACATCTTAAAAGTTGTGCATTCCAACAAAAACACCTAGTCGTAGAGAAGTAGAACTTCATAACTATCAATCAGGATTTTTAAGGTTTTGCGAACTTCCGACATCCCGATTTCATAGTCCATCGCCACAAAGGTTTTAGTCGAGTGATTCTAAAATTTTAGAACCTAGTGGCTTAGTTAGGAAACTTGGCAAGACCACGATTAATTATAAAGTTTGTTGAGACTGAAATTTGAATACATGTAGGAAAAGGCATTAATCAAAGGATTTTTATACGGACCATGGAATTTAAAAATTTACAAGTAACAATTATTAATGTTAACTATAATCATCAGAGGATCTTCTTGCTTCTGCACACCTAGGAGCGGAAGTTCTTGTGGATAGAATGTGATATTTGGTGAATCCACACGAATATGAGCTATCAACGCATCAGCATTTATTGGCCAAGTGGAAAAAAGCAAGAGGATCTTTTGCAAGGCTTCCTAAAGCATACCTTGATAAACTGTAGTAGATTGAAGCAAGTCCCATAGTGAGATCTTGGTCGGAGTAACATGGACTTGCTCGACAAGATCATAATCACTAGGTGCTTTATTTGTAGTTTTAGGAGATTGAAGAAAGCTTGGTTGTTTATTCATTCTATTCTCACAAGTATGGGCTACCGCTCTATAAGAGGGATCCTTACAAAGATCGGGAGAATCACTGTCAAATGGAACACTATCAATGGAAAAAATTCTTGTAGGATAAGGACTAGTTGGATTCAGATAAATGACCGGTCTCTTAGTCCTTTGAGGGGCAGCAGAGATAGATTACATTTATAGAATCATCACAACTAGTAGAAGAATCATTTGAAGAAATATTATCAACATCAATCCAAGGAGGATCAAATATGGAAGGAGATTCATCATTCTTCAATGCATCTTCCCTAGAGGAGAGTGCATTGGAATGGAGAAGAGATTCATCATTCACCAATGCATCATCTCTAGAAGAGAGTGCATTGGAATGAAGAGAAGGTAGAGTAATATTAAGAAAGGCATCAATGATTTCATCTTCTTGTGACAAGATATCCTTCAAAGTAAGAGGAATCTCATGAGAAGGATCAAAGACACTGAGTGACATGGGTAAAGCCAAGTCACCATCACATGCATGAAATGGAACATCATTAATTCTTTGAATAAAATCAGATATTGAACTAATAAAAGAGGATAATAATTTCATCTTGAATATAGTAAGCTAAACATAATATATAACAAATAAACAATTTGTTTGAAGGCTGACACATTACTTCTACTTTGACAATGTGGAATGGGATTTGGGGCAGTGCCCCAAAAAAATTTTAGGGGAGGGATAAACTTTGATCTATCCTCTTTTTTTTATAAAGGGTGTTCATATCAAGTTCACCAAAATGTAGAGAAGGGGGATTCACTACTCATGAGTCTCTTTATTCTCAAGAGATTCACAAGGGGAGAACTACCCTAAACTACCTCAAGGAACAACGCAAGAATTATAGAATCAGAAAGAGCAAGTCACAAAGGTTTTCTAGACAAATTGATGAGCTCTCAGCCAAAGGATGAAAACACAACATATAGACGACAACAAGGTGCACTAGCATCCTAGAGGTGTGCTGGCATCTCATACAAACTAGAAAGCAAGTTTTTCATAGAAAACAACAAAGTGACTACTAGCGATCTAATTACTGAGAACTTCTAGAGTACAGGAAAATAAAGGAATACAATAGAACTAAAATAAAGTAAAGTATAGATGATAAAGATAAAGAGTACAAAGAAAGAAGACACTCACGAAAACCCAAGTAATGAAGCCTCCAGCAAATGAATGTCTTCAATACCTTTGTACATAAAATCTAGAGAAAATGTCGGGGCTATAGAGGGGTTTGCCTCAGTCAAACCCCCATTTTTGTGTTCCCACCTCTACATAAAGCCAGATAGATAGAGAGAAATAAAGTATGTGATGAGTGATAAAAGAAAACCCTACTCGAGGAGGAGAACCTGTATCACAAAATGTAGGTGATAAAGCAATCCCACCTCAAGGAGGAGAACCTGTATCATAAAATATAGATGCAATAGATAGGGGATGTGTGAAATCCCAAGATGCTCGCAAGCATAAGGCAAGAGAGATATCAGCTACGAGACTTAAGGAAGCCAAAGAGGGAGACAAAGATAGCTGCAAGAGCTAAGGGAGTTGCAAAGAGTGATGTAAGAGCTTGAGAGTGTTGTTGTAACAAGTTGTATGGAGTTGTGCAAGTTGTTGGAATTATGTGCCTCAATCCCATAGGCCTAAACCTCTGAGTGAGCGATTTCAGTGTGACCATTGAGATGTCTGGTTGATCTACTTAAGTGATCCTAAACTATCTATGAGATCGGTGTGACTCAGCCCGATATGAATTCTCCTTGTAAAGTTCCTTCATGACTATATCGGTGTGACCTATGGAATGTCCTTGCGATGAGGGTCATTGGAATGACCTGAGCTATCATTGTGAGTTTTTGTTTGTTGCCGATAGTGGTCCTCTTGCCGAAGGAGCTGCTCCTGATGCATATCCCTGTGACTCCTGTCGATGGATTTGCTCGTCATGAATGTCGGTATGACTCTAGCCAATGGTATTTGGTCGGGGTGACATGAAGGCTCTATAAGAGTCTTAGCAACAGAGCATGTCTTGCCGATGAGGTTTTTTTGTCAGTATGACATGGGACCTTGGTGAAACCTTCTCTGATGCTTGTTCTCTTGCCAATAAGGTTGATCCTATGATAGTTTGTGCTCTCGTTGAATGTCAATATGAATCTGGCCGATGGTATTTGGTCGGGGTGACATGAAGGCTCTATAAGAGTCTTAGCGACAGAGCATGTCTTGCTGATGAGGTGTTTTCATCAATATGACATGGGACCTCAGTGAATCCCATGATAGTTGGTGCTCCTGTTGCTCATCAGGGTGACTCAAGCCAACAAGATGGTTTGAAAGGTATGTGAGCTTAATGACATTAGGGAGACCTATGGGTTTGATGTGACATTATGAATTATTGCCGATGGATGTTGTCTTGCCGATGGGATTGGTCGAGACCTCAGATAATGAAGACATCAGGGAGACTTTGGTCGATGAACATGAAAGAAGATCATGGTTGGAAGGACGCTGACTTGGTTGACCACTGATGTGTATGATGTTCATTGGAGGATTATGAGTGAGTTGGAGAAGTTAGAGCAGTTGATAGTTGGTCTAACTGTTGGAATACGAATTGATCTACAAAAGATGAATTGTTTCCTATCTGTTGAAGATGAATGTATATACATTGGACATTTTGTAGTATATTGAGAGGAGAGGAAGATTAAGGTAGGATTATGCTGTCGAAATCTCTCCAGATTAAGTGTCTTGGTTGATCTCTCATGCTAATCTGCACTATTTATTGTGTGAAGGTATTGTAACAGTGTGAAGGTTGTATGAACTAAGAGGTTGACAGGGAAATGTGAAAAGGAGAGAGGAAAACATAATAGGGTTGCTGCCAATTTGTCTCCAGAATGGAACAAGATGTAATCTCTGTGAAAAGGCTATGAGCCTAAGATTGTATTGTAACTTTTTTTGTTGCTAAATAATACAATGGCTCGGATCTTTTGGAGTGTGGGGTTTTTTCACCCGAAAGGGTTTTCCCCACGTAAATTTGTGTGTTCTAATCTTATGTACTATCTTTCATGTTTAATGGTTATGTTTGTTGAATCTGTTTATGCAAGTTGTTGAAACTGAATCACATGTGCTTCTCTCAGAAGGATTAATGTGGGAAATGAACTGTTTCTGATTCTACTTTGTGACATAGTTGTACGTGTTTTTGAGGAAATCTATTTGAAATTAAAGTTATCGAAGGCACTACTATTCTTAGAGGTTTCTCTAAGATGACAAATTTTCCCAAAAAGTGGTATTAGAGCCTTCTTTTGGTTGTTGGTTCTGGGTATTTCTCCTGTGAAGATTTCTTAGTATGTCAAGCTTGAGGAAATCTAGAGGAATCAACTGATATATTGATCCTTTGGTGAGTGGAAGTCTTGTAGTATTTAGAGACAACATGTAGTTTGAAGGATGGTGAAGATGGAGTTGGTTATCTTGGTAGTGATATAACCTTAATGTATGAGGTGGATTTCTTTGCTGCATGGTTGTGTTGCAGAAAAGCTTTCATAGTGGGTGTCTGTGTGAGAGGCTCCGTGGTGATATGGAGAAGCTTGGGTTGTGTCTCAGCCATGGAAGAGAGTGCTTATGCTGGGTGATATTTCTTGGTGTTGGAAGGCATTGTATTTTGTTAACCTCGAATGCACGAAGGCTATGGAGTTAATCATTAGATGATTTGAAAGCTTCTAGAATAGCCTATCTCTTTCTCGGATGCATGTGCATATTGATGGTTTTAGAATTGGCTTGAAGGGGGCTTGGAGTTCTTGAACTGTTGTTTCTTTTTTTTCAAGAATGAGTTGTACTTGCATGTTTTATGTGGTTTTGCAGGTTTTACAAGTCAAGCAAAACTTATGGTTATGTGGAGTTGATGTTCAACTATTTTCTAAACCCTGGTTGTTTGGGGAATTGCTGGATGAGATAGTTGCAGTTCTACATGTGTGCTTCGACATGGTATGAGGAGGTGAGATGATTTCTCTATATGAGAGTGTTGGTATGTGATTTTTCCCTCAGCATTCTTGTGGTGTTGCTTGTGGGTTCCTTGACTATGGTGCTAGTTGTGGACATGTTTGGAAAATCGGATATGTACTTGATTTGGTGTTTGAGTCAGAATGTCTACATGGTTGTTCTCTTGTGAGACCTCATATTGTGTAAGACATTGATGTGGTAGTGAGTCTTCAGGTTTCATTAATTGGATCTACGGGTTGTGCAAAGTTGTGGGTTTTCTTTACCCATATGTTTGCAGTGGGACAATTTGGAAGTGGACTATCTATATCCAAGTGATTTGATTTAGTGTTTATGTAGACTTGTAAGTTGACCTTGTCAGTGGTCACTTGTGCATTGGTGTGATTGCTTTGAGATGAGAGGATGGATGGTGTTGAGTACCTGAATAGTTGGTTATGGAGTCCTATAGCATGGTGAATCTCCTTACTTTTGAGATCTTGGTTTAATTATCAGTACTGTTATGTGTTTGTGGGCCTGGAAGATCTTCTTTTTAGTTTTGGAGATGGTTGGTCATGATGCTCGGAAATCTCGGATGTCACGTTTCAATGGGAGCTTTAGCAGTGACTGTGGGTTCATCACTTGGTGGTGAATGATCTTCTTTAGTGTTGCTGATGTTACTAGGAGGGACTCTTAGATCCTATTGCTGCAGAAGGGTTCTTTCGCATTTTCTTGGGCACTATTTGAGGATGTGCAACATCTTGGAACCATGGAGGATGACTGGATTCTTTGGCTAAGGTGTTGGTGGTGCTTGACAGGTGACGTTGGTTTTGATTTTGTTTGCTTAATGTCATGGTATACTCTTGTTTATGCACTGGAGTTTTGACATTGTGCATTGCACTTGATACCATGGTATGTTCACTTGGAGCATGGTATCTCCTAAGGGGGATGGGAAGATCATGTTGTCATGATAAGTTCATGTTTCAGATGTTTGGAGCTTTGACAATGGTCTAGAGTTTCTCTATTTTTTGAGTACATTGGTCATATGCTTGAGAACTTCATGTTAGTGCAGTAATGCAATTTGGAGTTCAGCATGGGATGATCATTTGTAGGTGCTCATGGATACATGGAGAATAAGGTGAGGCTATAATTCTCCTGAGATGAGAAAAGTGTTGTTTTCAGCAGAAAGTCTGAGAAGCCTACACCTTGGTTGAATGTGAGTTCAATAGAGACCAAGGAGGAGATTGCTTTTGGATTAGTCATGGTGGCTTGTATATCTTGAAGGAGCATTTTCTTTTCCCACTCTTGGTCTGGTCAGCAGTAAAGTATAATTTGAGAGGTATTTTTCCCATTGTATCATTCAGATGTGTTTTATACTTTCTTTCATGATATGGATCTTGAATTGTTGTTTAAATGGTTCTGAAGGATTCATAGTGGAAGATGTACAGCATGGTTTATCTCCCTGAGCTTTTGTGTTATATCATTTACTAATGAAGAACTAGTAGGAGATGCTTTATGGGTTGATTTCCTGATATGGGAAATGAAATAGTTCGGTCTTCTTTGAGAGGCTTACATCCATGATTGTTTACATGTTACATTTGTTATGCTTGATCTTGGTGATTGAATGGTTGGATGTTGTTATGGCATCTCTTTGGGATAGGAAGGAGATCATACTTGACATAGTTGGTTGTTAGAAGTGTATGTAGGAGGATGTTTGACAAGTTATTAATTTGCAGGTTGTGCATATCATTGTGGATGTTCCTTGGTACTACATGGTTACATTTTCTGTGTTGTGATTGGTAGACTTGTTATGCCTTTGATCTTTCAGATTTGGCATTACCCATGCAATGGGAGTACCTGGATGTATTTGGTCTTCTTTGACTGGTTTGTGCATGGTGCTTGTATCTATGGTTGATGGGTTGGCTATGATATTGGAATGAGTTTACTAATGTGTATACCCTTGAGGTATGGTTGATTGGATGATCTAGCACTTGTTGTGAGTGCTATTTTCAGTCACGTGGGTTTATCAGTTGGATGGAAGCAGTCATGATGATAGTTGTTCTAGCTTATGTTCTATCTTGTTTTTTAGAGTGATGATGGTTTCCTGTTGATGAAATCATTGGGATCCTTTGCTTGTGTTTGTTGGACTGGTGCTTATTCACCTTGGCTTGTACCTTTCTTCCATAGGTAGCATGTTGGAAGATGACAAGAATTTTTTTCCTTAATGGTGGACATCTTGGATATTGGTGCAAAAGTCTTGATGGAGCATGAGAGAATATTTGAGATCTATGTGGTTTCATGGAAGGTTGTGATCGATTGCAATGTTGGATAGTTTGTTGCAGTTGGACACTTGTTTTTGTTGCAGATTGTCTGGTAGACTGGTATCTGTTGAAATTTTTTGATTGGGTGTCCTGAGTGCTATTGTATAGAGACTTGTACTAAGAAGGGTCTAGACTGATGGAGCCAGTGTGATCTTAGTTCTTGAGTGCTCAGGAGGTGCTTGTGTGATCTTCGTCAAGTGGGAGATTGTTGGAATTTTGTGCCTCAATCCCACAAGCCTAAACCTTTTAGTGAGCGATTTCGGTGTGACCACTGAGATGTCTGGTCGATCTACGTAAGTTATCCTAAACTATCTGTGAGATCAGTGTGACTCAGCCTGATCTGAATTCTCCTTGTAAAGTTCCTTCATGACTATATCGGTGTGACCTCTTGAATGTCCTGGCAATGAGGGTCATCGACATGACCTGAGCTATCATTGTGAGTTTTCGTTTGTTGTCGATAGTGGTTCTCTTGCCGAAGGAGATGCTCCTGATGCATATTGTTGTGACTCCTACTGATGGATTTTCTCATCATGAATGTCGGTATGACTCTGGCCAATGGTATTTGGTCAGGGTGACATGAAGGCTCTGTAAGAGTCTTAGTGATAGAGCATGTCTTTCCGATGAGGTGTTTTCATCGGTATGACATGGGACCTCGGTGAAACCTTCCTTGATGCTTGTTCTCTTGTCGATAAGGCTAATCCCATGATAGTTGGTGCTCCTATTGAATGTCGGTATGACTTTGGCCAATGGTATTTGGTCAGGGTGAATGAAGGATCTATAAGATTCTTAGCAACAGAGCATGTCTTTCTGATGAGTTGTTTTCGTCGGTATGACATGGGACCTCGATGAATCCCATGACAGTTGGTGCTCCTATTGCTCATCGAGGTGACTCAGGCCAACAAGATGGTTTGAAAGGTATGTGAGCTTAATGACATTGGGGAGACCTATGGGTTCAATGTGACATTATGAATTCTTTCCGATGGATGTTGTCATGTCGATGGGCTTGGTCGAGACCTCAGACAATGAAGACATCGAGGAGACTCTAGCCGATGAACATGAAAGAAGACTGCGGTTGGAAGGATGCTAACTTGGTTGACCACTGATGTGTACGATGTTCATTGGAGGATCATGAGTGACTTGGAGAAGTTAGAGTGGTTGACAGTTGGTATGACTGTTGGAATATGAACTGATCTATAGAAGATGAACTGTTTCCCATTTGTAGAAGATGAATGTATATACATTGGACGTTTTGCAGTACGTTGAGAGGAGAGGAAGATTGAGGCAGGATTATGATGTTGAAATCTCTCCAGATTAAGTGTCTTGGTTGATCTCTCATGCTAATCTACACTATTTATTATGTGAAGGTATTGTAACAGTGTGAAGGTTGTATGAACTAAGAGGTTGATCAAGGAAATGTAAAAAGGAGAGAGGGAAACATAACAGGGTTGCTACCAGTTTGTCTCCAGAATGGAACAAGATGTAATCTCTATGAAAAGGCTATGAGCCTAAGATTGTATTGTAACTTGTTTGTTGTTGAATAATACAATGGCTCGAATCTTTTGGAGTGTGGGGTTTTTTCACCTGAAAGGGTTTTCCCCACATAAATCTGTGTGTTCTAATCTTTTGTACTATCTTTCATGTTTAATGGTTTTGTTTGTTGAATTTGTTTATGCAAGTTGTTGAAACTGAATCCACATGTGCTTCTCTCAGAAGGATTAATGTGGGAATTGAATTGTGTCTGATTCTGCTTTGTGACATAGTTGTACATGTTTTTGAGGCAATCTATTTGAAATTAAAGTTACCGAAGGCACTACTATTCTTAAAGTTTTCTCTAAGATGACAAATTTTCCCAACACAAGCAAGATAGCAAGAGAAAGAGAGGAAAATGTAGGAGCCAAAGCTAGAGAGAAGTTAGAAGGCCAAATGGATTGAAAAGATGACATTTAAAGAGGGAAAAGAAGCTTCCCAAGTGACTCCAAGGCATCCAAGCCTTTACCACTGACAAAAGTAGCTGGTAAGTGGAAAAAATGCTTAGAAATTCTCATATGAATGTTGAAATGTCATAGGATGCTAGCACAACACGCAAATGTTCAGCGCACTAGTGTCCAAACACATCACACTACAAAACGACAAGGATAGGAAAATCACAAGGTTTTACACATAGCTGACATGCAAAGGTAGCTACTAAAAAGGAGTCCTTGAGCATCCTAGGAAGGGAAAAAGGTTGATGCAAGGGCTAAAATGAGACTACACAAATGCTAAGGGAGTGGGCACTAAAGTGGATACAAGAATGTATGTGAAATTACGAGGGATGCAATTTTACACCATTACAATGACGAAGGTTGTGATGGATTATCCTTAGGTTGATGCACGAGTGGCAGATTGCCTTGAGCCTGATGTTGAGATGTAAATGGAGATGGCAATAAGTTTGATTAATGTGTGGATGGGAGGTATATGAGGAGGCACAAAAACAAAAGTATTATATGTATTTCCCCCAGTATTCCCTGGTGATGGACTCAGTTGATTCGGTGGAAGAGGTGGTATCGACGGTATGGTGGTTGAACCTTGCAGGATGTTCATACCTTGTAGATAGGGAGGACCTTGAGGATTATCAAGACCAAGGGGATTGCTAGGATCAAGACCTTGGGAATTATTAGGATCAAGCACTACACCCATGATTGAAATCCGAACTGGAGAGGGTTGGATTTGATAACAGAAATCATTTTGAAATCCAGGTTGGTACCATGTGTCTTATGGAGTAACCTGAGGGGCTTGTGGGATTGATTAGTCTGGATTAATCTAAGGACTATGTAGCTCTTGTGATGAAGGGGGTGTGATGTTAACATATTGCAACATATCAAAACCAATCGGTAGTCTAGTACCCCTCATAAGTAATTGTGCAAGGATTTTGTCCCCAAGCTCAACGAGAAGACAATCAGTCATTTGCAGGTTGGTGGGATCGCTAAGATATTCATTAATGGTGAGATCGATTTGGTTAACCATGCTTTCTTATGGGGCGGGTTGTATGGGGATTTCCATGTTGGATTGTGATGAACCATCATTAGTGGGTGGATTCGAAGGATACTAAGGCTGACCACCTTGAGACTATTGTTGCTCCATGAGTTTCTTTGCCTATGATCAGGTAATGGGCATGAAAATGCAAGTGACCAGGAGACTAGATAACACGAAGCCCTAAGATGCACATAAGTGGTTTCCTAGATGATGACTTAAAGGATTGCTACGATGATAGATCGATTTATTAGATGATTGCTAGGATAACAATGGATTAATAATTGGATAGGATCGAGTTGGATTGATTGATTAGCTCAAATGATTGATTGGATTGGATTAATAGGATTAACTCTCAACTAGGTTCAGGAGCTCAACTGGATGACATAAGATGTTGATGATTGGATCAAGTGATAAAAAAGATAATTACGAAAAAAAATCTGCCTCAAGATGGAAGTAGATTGATAAGGTCGCGAAGGATTACTAACTCAAGACGGATGGCAATCCTAAGTAAGTGTGGATGATACTAATTAGGGTTAGTTTCCTAACCCAATTGGATAAAAATCCTCTAAAAAAATGTCTAAGGGGTTCAAATTGATGGATCGATGATGGATATGCAATCAAAGGATGTCCTACAATGAACCTACGTGATTAGATCAGGGATTTGATGAGTTTTGAAAAATGTAGACAGATGAAAATGGCAATTACAGGCGAATGGGTGATGATAAAAAATTTTTGATCACAGGAATAGACTCAGGAGACAGCAATATTTTTGTGGTCACAAGGATTTGATCTCTATTTTTTGTATGGAAGGCGGATTCCCATCTGTGGGTAGTAGATTCACCTGTTCAGGTCACATGTTGACGTATCCAAGACTATGAAGAATCACCCTTGTTTGTAGCAGGTTCACTCCTTTAAAGTTCACAGGTTCCCCTATATCTTTCACTGTATAATCAAGATTTCGCAAGATTGCCTAAACAAGACTTAGTACAGATAGGCGTATGCAGGATCACCCCTTACTTTGGATTTACAAATGGGGATGGTACAGACTCAACATCAAACCGCCCCTTTGGATGGTAGGTTCTCTTATTATAGGGGATTTACTAATGGAGGACTAGGAGACTCAGGCACATAATCATCTATGCAGGGAACAAGATCACCTATTCAAGGAACAAGTGCACATGGGGTCATCTATCTAGGAGACCCACTAATGAATTCGCCCCTGACAAAATCGAGTTTTCCTATCGGGATGACTAGACTAGACTTTGACATGGAGTCACTCTTTACAGGGCAGGATCGCCTGTCCACAATGAAAATTCACCCCTATAAGAAGAAAATCCACCACTGAGGGTAGGAATAGACTATGGCGAAGGAAAAAAATAGCAAACAACAAGCAGTGGGTTGGGACCAAATCGAACCGATGATAAGCACTGGTATATCAAAAGAAGACACACTAGACAACACAAGCCTAAATTTAGTGATAAAGGGTTTACAAACTTGATGTAGGCCCACCACCTTGAGGGGTTATCCCAAGGTTAATACTTCATGTTACTAGGGTGATTCTCTAGATCACCCTTTCTCACAAAGGTGGATAGCTAGAGATTCAATGGCACAGGGTCATCAATAGACGCCATGGGCTCACCTTCACTCTCTCACTCAAGAATTATCATAGTTCACCACAAGTTTTTCTATCTCTACCCAAGGGAGTATGTGGTGAGTAACTTCGAGGTGTCATCTACAATCCTTTCACTACACCAAGCCATGGCTAAACACGAGTCTTATTTAGGCTATACAGGCTCTCTAGGGAGTCCTCGATACACCAAGAGGGTGCATGAGGCAACAACCATGAACACTAGCTTGTCACAAGCATGGATCAGGAGCCCCAACGAGGTACTGGAAACTCAAACCAACCCTTCACACCTAACTAGGAACCACCCTAGTATTAGTGCTCCACCAAACACAATGCGACTAGATTAGGGTACAGCTTTGACTCTCCCCCCTTTATATACCCCACTAGTACACGTGGTTGAGATCGTCCCTTGGGGTGATGAAATCCCCAAGCAAGTCTCTTAAAGGGAAGGAAATACTAGATGTTTCTAATCCCCAGGCTCGCACATAGCATAAAGGGAGAGCATACGCATACTAGTATTCCTAGGTGGACTCAACTGTACTTGAGCTTGCTACAATTTATGATCTCCAGGCTCACTGTAAGTTGCAAGGGGAGAGCATGCATCAATAACATATCCAAACATGAAAAACAAAGTTAATTGACCCTTTAAGAAATTGAAGTGTTCCTAGATTAGTATGAAAAAGACACAAGCAAACTAATCTAAGGGTCTGTGATCGATTATCCAACAAAAAATGGATTAGTAGTTTAACCTCCAATCTTGGGTGAATGATAAGTTGCACAAACATTAGTGAAAGCTCGCAAGCACAGACAAACAAGTTAGCAGATTAGTAGCTAAAACCAGAACCAAACAAAAGCTAAAAATCAAAAATTTAGGTCTTTGGATTTACCTCAGGTTTGCCCCTATGCTAGGTGAATTTTCCTTTTCAATGATGTCAGGATCACCTTTTTGGAGGAGTGGCAGGTGTGAAATCAACTTTGTGGTGGAATGTCTATGAGAATTTTTCTTTGTTATCTAATCAAGATTGCCTTTTCTATCAGAAAATTTTCCCTTCCATACTACTCGGAGAAGGTTCACCTCTGAAATGGTTGATCTTGGTCACGAGATGCAAGTTTTCCTTTCTAAAGAAGTGGCATATGTGCATTCACCTATACTGCAACAATATCACCCTTGCGCCAGGCAGATTCACCCATTGGGGTGGATTCACCCATCAAGGTGGATTCACCTCTATACTTGAAATTTGAACCTGCAAAATTTAAAACAACACCAAAAGGTGAAAGTAGAACCATGACGTGGGTCCCATTGGGCGTGCCAGAAATGTGTGCAAGTGTTCTAACCCCTAGAAATGCAAGAAAGTTAAATGAAATTCAAGAAAAAAAACACATAAAAAACACTCAAGATTAGCCTAGCTTAATTCAAACAAACACACAATAAAATAGCAATTTTACCTTGT
The DNA here is from genome assembly GCA_007258455.2 of Sequoia sempervirens. Taxonomy (NCBI): domain Eukaryota; kingdom Viridiplantae; phylum Streptophyta; class Pinopsida; order Cupressales; family Cupressaceae; genus Sequoia; species Sequoia sempervirens. The sequence continues at coordinate 208,567,190 of VDFB02000015.1, read as the reverse complement.
TTGAATTTCCCTTTGGTTGGCCCTTTAAAGATAATTTTTTGTGCTCCTTTTTTGAAAAAATAGCATGCAACCTAGCTTAAAATGATGGTGACAAGATGAGGAATTCCATGTTGTTTCTTAATGGTGGATTGGATGCAAGATGATGGCTTGAAATGTTGAAACAATGGAGGTTCAAAGCTTGAGTGCAATATGGCTTGAAATTGAAGTGTGTGATGGATCAAAATGAGAAAAAATCCACTATATTTAGGGGAATGGTCTCTAAAGGAATGAATGGATAAGATTCATCCAAGGATGGGAGATAAATGGATAGGGTGAGTTGAGAACTCTCAAGCCATCACATGAGGACATGTGGCAGATGACATGTACAAGGGTAATGTGGAGATGAGGTGGAAAAGGTGAATCTTGTCTCATCTACCCATATTATGGGATGATGTGACAATAGAAGAATTTTAAATTCTTCTAAAATCTCCCTTGGTTTTGGAGATTTGACCTTGGGATTGGGGAGGAATTTTAAATTGGTCCTTTATTCCTCCAAAGGTGTTGAAGAAATAAAGTGGAATTAAAAATTCCACTGAGGATGCATGGGGGGAATAAAAAGGAATTTTAAATTCCTTAGGGGTTGGAGATAACTTCTCCAAATGGAGAAATTTATTAATGAAGGTTGACTAAGGTACATTCCATAAATGGCATAGGATTAGGCTATGCTTAATTAGTGATTTAGGCTGTGCAAATGAAGGATTAGGTAGGTTAATGAAGGATTAGAAGCAAGTGAAAAATTATGGAGGATGTGACCCTAATTGTGATTAGGAATGTGCACATCATAATCACAGATTAATCAAACTAATCTGGATTAGGAGAGGATTATGGAGGATAGTACAAGGAGAGAAAGAATGAATATAAAATTTGATTTTAATTTATTTAGGAAAGGTGACTAAATTAAATAAATTGGACTATTTATTTAATTTAGAGAAGAATAAGGTAAGGTATTTAATTAATTAATCAAACACCTTAGGATAGATTAGGACTAGGATGAATATTAACTAAATAAATTATTTAATTAATATGGTTTAGAGGTGCGACCATATGAGGGTGGTCAAATTCAGGTGTGTACAACTAGAACCAGAAGGAGCACTAGGAACATGTAATACAAAGAATATTTTGTGAAGTGGAATGGAAGACCAATGGATGATTCATCATGGATTTCTCAAGTTGAGGTGGACCGTCTTAGTTTTCCTCTTAGCCCTGGCAAGTGAGGGACACACTTTTCTTCCAACCCCAGGTGTCTAATGCAGGAGCATCCCTAGTTGTAAAGCATTCTTGTATCAACCAAAAATAGTTCTTTTCTTGCATTGCATTCAGTAGCAGTTTCAGTAGTTCATACCATATTTTTTCCACATTGTTGTTTCTTAGCTCATGGAGTAAGATCTAGCATCTACACATTGAAATCTGTCACATATTCTGATTTCACATCATTTGCATTTGTCTATCGGAAGATATTGCTCTTAGAATTTCATTGTGTTTATTGGTCAAAGCATTTGGGGCCTACTTGGTCCAGATTTCTTAGTGCGGACATATTCCAGATCATGCAAAGATTAAGAGGACACTTTACAAGCATCTTGGGTTCATTGGAACCTGTCTTGGAGATTCACAAGTCATATCTTTTTCTGTGGAGTTGTCTCTTCATGTTTTGTGGTCGACTTTCATATGTGTTCATTCATTGGGCTATATAACCTTGTGGTTGATGCCTACCTTTATTCAAGCTTGATGAGCATATTAAAGAGCATTATAATTCATTGTAGATTATCAGTTATCAGTTCTAAGTTAGATATTTTAGGATCAGTACATTTTCACATAAACCCTTCGAGGACATGTAATAAGGCCTGTTGGCCAATTGTATTGTTGAAAGCCCTTGTGGTAGGCCTGTGAGCCTTGGATATTCACCCTTGAGGCCTATGTTGTATGTAATATTATCAATTCAATGAGATTTCATGTTTTCAAACCAAATTGTTGTGTTATTTATGTTGTGTTGACTTATTTCTACATGGTTCGGACTATTCCTTTTGGAACCCTCCCATCATGACTGCACCATGCAGTGCAACACATGGCAAGTCACAAGGTAACTTGAAGGAAGTACAAAAATGCTTGGAAGAAGCTAAAGTTTTATTTTATGTTTGCTTAAAATGGCCTACTTCTATGAGGAGCATAAAATATCAAATGGACTCAATTGAGTGACAAATTTATAAAGCCTCTGGTGCATATGATCTAACAAATGATGCAGATGGTGCAACAAGGGCAGCAATTGAAAATCTACATGGTTAGTTCTTCCTACTACAAGAACAAAAAGAGAAGATCATAATGCAGTACAATCAACTTAGAGATTTGTTAAGTGCAATACTTACATCCTTAACTAGAGTAGTTGCTACAACAAAGAAGGTGACAGAAAAAGATTTGTTGCCTAATTCTTCGAAAGAAGGAGAAGACCTCAATGTGCAGTATGAAAGTCAAAATTCCTTGCTTGCCTTTGCTAAGAAGGATTAGGAGGTAGCTAAGAAATATAGGGAGGCACTCCTTTCCAAACTAAAGGTGTCCAACAAGGGTATTTTAACCTCTAATAGTTGAAGGTTTACATTTATGTTTTGTATATGCATTTTTCTGATTTCAATATATATATGCAGAAGTAGTTGATGATGCTACGATACAGTTTTGGTCATTTTTTGGTAAATAACATTGTTAGGGGAAGCCATTTTGATGCAAATATTCTCTAAGGGAGATATTTTTGGAGAAGTATGTTGAGTATGGGAGAGAAGCAGAAAGGGGGAATACTCTCATGTATATATCAATTAGGGAGAGTGATATAGTGTGCCCTTTTCCCTTGATGTCAAAGGGGCAGAATTTTTTTGAACTTAATGTTTTGGGGGAGTAGTTTGAGTAGTTTGTGAGAGTGAGATTGTGTTGTCATCAATGAAAAATGGGGATATTGTTGGGAGATTGTTGGAAACATAAGAATGATGATGTTTGGATGTGTATGGTGTTGTCATTGATTTCAATCCATTGTATAAATACAAAAGTGTTGTTTCGAAGAAGACCAAATGGTGTGGATAATTGGATAAGTTTCAAAGTGCAATTTAGTGTTACAATCAACCATTTTTTTTTGCATTGCTCCACTATGCAATAATTTGTCATGTAGTTTTGAGGTGTTGATGATGTGTATTTAAGGTGTTTAGATCCAAATTTTCAAGGTTGTATGTCTTGCACAATTGAACATAATTTTGACAGAGTATCAGGATTTGTAATGGCAATGTTACTGGTACAAAGTGTATATTGCAATGTTCTTCATTCCACTATGGATGAATATTATGCTATGAAATTTTGAGGAAGTGTTTACAGATGTTAGAAGTATGTGTACTCCAAGCAAAAAGTGTTTTGGTGGTCTGTGTGTCAATTTATGAATGAACAGTTGGTTCATTTATTTATTGCTTCACCAGTTTTGCTATGTGGTGTTGACCTAAGAATTTTGGGGTCATTTGAAGTTGAAGTATGTAAGGAGTGGATTTTTAGGATTGATTATAGGTCATGCTGACCTATTTTGGTGGTGTACAAGTTTTGGTTTATTCTACAAGGTGTGTGTGTTAAATTTTTAAGCTAACAGGTTATGTGGTACACAGTTCATGTAACTAGGCTGACCTTTTTGATGTTTTGGTTGGTTGTGGTATTTATGCAAGGTTGATTCATTAGACAAAGTATGATATGAAGTGTGATACATGTATAGAGTGTGTGTGTGAAATCTGATGTAGCGTGAGGTGTGAAAGGTGTAGTGGTGAAGTACGAAGTGTGTCAAGTCAATTCTCAAAGCTTAATTGGAACTGTATCTTTGTCATATTGCAAATGCATTATTAGCAGTTCATTTTGGTAGTGAGCCACCCTTTCCTCTATCTTTTTCTATTCTGGGTAGTGAGCCCTTGGTAGTGATACATTCTTTCTTTCTAGATAGTGAGTCCACCATTTTGTAATATCTATTGTAACTGATTATGATATATATTGTAATTTAATCCTCAATATGGTTTTTCCCTTTCAAGGGCTTTCTATGTAAATATGGTGTTCTCGTGTTCTTTGATGTAAAGCATGATTTACATGTTCCTCTCCATTACTGCAAGTTTAATGTGATGCATTGAATGGATGTTTAAATTGATGAAGTTAATGAGTTTCAATGAATATTGATTCACCCCCCTCTCAGTATTTTGGGTGTTCAACAATTGGTATCCGAGCTTGGTTCATTCTATTGGCTTGATCATTTAGGTAGATCTTGGAGGCTAAACACATGGTTATAAGGAAGTATCTTATCCCTCTAGAAGAAATTATCCCTGAATGGTTTACTAAAGAAGATTGTGAATTTGATATGGAAGGAGAACTCAAATCAGCTCTTGATGATCTAGATAAAGAAGAATGTGAGAATAAAGAATTGAAAGAAAATATTAAGGATGTAGATGAGTGTATCAAAAAGTTGAGGGAACAAATCAAGAAAGCTAAAGAAGGATTCAAGGAAACAAATGCATGGCTCAAGCAATCAAATGAGACAATCACTAGTCTGAAAGTGCAAGTTGAAGAAGGAAAAAGAGTTGAAGAATGCTTGAATGCCAAATTGAAAGTAAATCTAAAGAATGTCCAAAGATTGAACAAGAGATTGTGACTTTGAGATTAGATTTGGAGAAAGAAAAGATTCAAGAAGATATCCACCTTGCTTGATGAAATGATTGTAAATCAAAAGGGTTCTAAGGAAAAAGAAGGATTAAGGTTTGAAAAAGGGGAAATTTTAAAGGAGAATTAGACTTCAAACAATGTTGAAAAGAAGAATGTCAAATAGGTTCAGAACTAGAAGAAAGATTTCAAAAGACCTCCTACTAGAATGCAGAAGTCAGATGATGAATTTTTACAATAATGAACAAAATGTCCAAACCTTTCCTGGTCAATGTTTTGCATCCAATAGATTTGGTCATAAATCTAGTGAATGTAGAAGTCGGATGATGAATGTTTACAATAATGGTATAAGGTTTCAATCATTCAATGGTTACTATTATACATGCAATGGTTTTGGGCATAAGGCTTATGAATGTAGATCTAAAATGGAAAGAAGTGTATTCAACAAAAAGGTCTCATATGTCATAAATGTAATAAACTAGGACACATAGCTAGGTTTTGTAAAAGAAAGAATGTGAAACCCTTTGTTTCATCAAAGAAGATTGATCTAGTAAAGAAGGTTGATTTGATTGAGATGAAGAAGGAAATAAACAAGATATGGAAGAAAAAGGAAGAGAGTGACGTGAAGAGTGAGTCTGTACCAGCCCCTGGTGTAGATGTTTCCTCTATAAACTAGATAAAGAGCTTTGGCTTAGGGGAGTTTTAATAGAAAACATTCAAGTGGAAAGTGTTTTGGTGCTCTACGTGGTGAGTTGTGAATGAACAATTGGTTCATTTAGTTATTGCTTCACCATTTTTGCTATGTGGTGCCAACTTAAGGATTTTGGGGTTGTACATAGCTGAAGTATACAAGGAGCATATTTATGGGAGTGATTATAGGTCATGCATACCTATTTTGGTATTGTACAAGTTTTTGTTTATTCCTCAAGGTGTATGTGTTAAAGTTTGAAGTTGATAGGTTATGTTGTACATGGTTCATGCAATTAGGCCAACCTATTTGGTGTTTTGGTTGGTTGCGGTATATATGCAAGGTTGATTCATTGTGTGAAGTATGAGACATGAAGTGTGACGTGTATGTGAAATCTAATGTAGTGTGAAGTGGGAAAGGTATAATGGTGAAGTATGAAGTGTGTTAGTTCAATTTTTAGAGCTTAATTACAATTGTATCTTTGGTATATTGCAAATGCATTTTTAGTAGTTCATTTTGGTAGTGAGCCACCCTTTCCTCTATCTTTTTTCTATTATAGGAAGTGAGCCCTTGGCAGTGAGCCATTCTTTCTTTTTGGATAGTGAGTCCTTGGACAATGAGTCCACCATTTTATAATCTCTATTGTAACTAGTTATGATGTATTATGAACTAATCCTCACTGTGGTTTTCCCCTTTCAAGGGTTTTCCACATAAATATGGTTTTCTTGTGTTCATTGATGTGATGCATGCTTTACATGTTTCTTTCTATTACTGCAAGTTGAATGTTTGAATTGATGAAGTTAATGAGTTTTAGTGAATACTCATTCAACCCTCCCCCCTCTCAATATTTTGGGTGTTCAACATTGACTAGTCTTGAATAGGAAAATTATCTAAGAAGTAAGTGATGAATTCATTCATTACATCCATTGGAGTGCCTTTGTGATACTATAACTTTATCCTCTGAGTGAATGTCAAGCTCTCCATCTTTTCTTGCAAGATGGTGAAACCTACCAACTCATCTTGAAAGGTCTACAACTTCATTTTTGTGGTCATCATTTTATCAATGGCTTCTTGTATATCTTTCCATTGCAATGACCTTTTTAGTTCCTAAACCATATTGTTGGGAGAGTTCACTAAGGATGGAGTTTTCCAGAATGTGCAGCCAATATTCTCCATAAAATTTTCAATCTTACCATAGCTTATTTAGCTACATTCTTGTTCTTATTCAATTTATCACATTCTTATTTAGGGTTTTGAACCTTAGTTGTGCTGCTTTCAACCATTCTCCTAGCTTTTCTTGATCATCCTCTTCAATCATAGCTACTTTAGAAAATCATTTAAAGATGTTTCCTTTACTATTCACAAAATTGGGATGTAATCCTCCAAACCATTAATTCTTCTATTCCCACCTCATTTTGGTGGGCGAAGCTATCTTTATCAATAATGTAGTGATAATACTATACTACCTTCCTCAAAACTTTGCTTGCTAAAGCTGCAAAATCTTCCTTCCACTATTTAATAGTAGATACCCACCCCTCAAGGTCAGGGTATAGAGCTTCACCTTTTAGCATAGCCTACAAAATTGGCTTAGGAGCTACAACATCAATGGTTTCTATCAAGTTATTAACACGTGTTGTTAGTTGAGCTACCTAAGACTTGAGATCTTCTTTAGTATTCTCATCCTTTTGCATTCTCTTCAAAATGGTAGATACAACCATCTACAAAGACTGTTGTTCTCCCTCCCTTTTTTGAACACCTAAGTTAACCTATCTTATTTGTTAATCCTCTAGTTGCATGTCAAATTCATACTTATCCACTAGAGGGATCACTATTTGAGCAATTACATTTCTTCTCATCCATAGTGAGTTCATATTGTCATATTATCATTGTTTATTGAAGGCTAAGCCCTTTTTTAGGTCTCCAAAACATTCAATCAATCGAGAAAGAAAAATCCAAGATCTTGAAGTGATGTGCATGACTTCAATCCTTCAAGGAAGAAATTGAAGGGTGGTGAGTTGCAACACTTTGTGATTTCATCATTCCTTCCTATCCATTATCATTTGATCATTGACATTTCCATTGTGGAAGTGGAAACACTAACCCCATGTTTGACTGAGGCAAGCCCCTAAATGGCACAACCCTTTCCTTCTCTTTGAATGTATAGGTTTTAGGCTTGAAGAGGATTGAAGGAAGTTTGAAGACAAGTTTTTTTATTTTTTGTAATTGAAGCCCTACACCTTGTCAACTCACATAAACTCACCTACATAATTATTTGACGGTAATTTGACAACTCTACAAGCGGAAAGGAAGATCTCAGATCTATCATCATAGGACCCCAAAAATAGAATAGGAGAGGCATACAAGGACTTATACACCCTTGGGTCAATTAATCCTCCTATTCACACAAAAACCAATTTTTCTAAGCAATTACACAGTCCTCTGCACTTCATAGATCTACCTACAAATTGTTGTTTTAGTCTGTGTATTTTTAGGATCTTGCATTTTACATATTAGGGCACATAGTATAATTAGGTAATTCATAGTAAATCAATTACAATCCCCAAATTGATGGAGATGTAGGTCCAATTGGCTCACCTTCATGGTTGAAATTTAATCTATACACCTTGTTTATCTCCATCTCAATGTGATGCGGGAGCATCTAGGGTGAAGAAAAATCTTCCATCGACAAAAAAAATAGAGTTACTTATTTTCCAATAAGGGCTAAATTAGTCTAAATTCACTAAGTATAGCGGTCTGCAAGAATTTGGGTCTTAGGAGCAAGCGACATGAAGAAGGAATGAATTTTGACGATTCAACATTGGTCAACATACTCATCAGCATGATATGGAGGCTTCGATGGGAGCTTGTTTCATGTCCCATCAACATACCAATGATGGCACAATTGCAGTATAACGGTCGCAAAGAACTCACATCGGGTGGAGGTTCACCTATCGACAGGAGGAAATTCAAAGTCAATTTCGGAAAACTATAGACATTCCAACAAGCGACATCAAGGGGTTATTGGTAGGAGTCATTTATGAGTCCCTCTGATGGAGTGATAATGTGTAACGAGGTGATGATGGGATTTTGGGCTGATAGGATTACATGTCCCTTCAATACCTTGATAACAGGGAGATAGACATGTTTCAATAGGAGCTCATGAAGGGTCCATTCAAAAAATTGATAGGAGCTTCATTGATGGGACCTGGCTATATCAAAGTGAGAGGATTTTAAATCTCTTCAACACTGCAATGATGGGAAGGTGGATGGGGATGTGAGTAGATTGATGGTGATGAACGGACAAGTAAGCTGGTGACACATGGGGAGAAGTTATTCGTTGATTTCACATCTTTGTTGTTAATCAACATGATCATTGGCCAAACGATTTCAAACATGAAGCCAATGGAAGAAGATTACCTAGTGAAAATGAATAGAAATGAAGATTATGAATAATAAGGTAACTGGCAAGGAGATCTCAGTGTTCATTGGATGATGAGGCAATACTAAGACAACATGAGGGAAAAAGAATATTGAGAGGTTGAGCTGACCTAAAGGAGAAGTATAGTATATAGAGACAGAGAGAAGGTGGCAGAGGTGATGTTGATCGAAGATCGAAGAGCATAGTTGAAGGCCGATCTACATGTTCGATCGATATCTTTGTAATCAAGCAACCCATGTAAAACTAGATTTTCTTTTCCATTCTAGGATAATAAAATATATGTGTTTTCTTCATACATATTATTTTTTCTTTTTGTGTTTGTTACTCTGAGGTTGTGATGGTAAGGGGAGCACCCTTCATCACAATGAAACCCTAGGAAAAGGCCTTGAATCCTATTTTTCTAAGCACTTAAAACTTACGATCAGCTTTTTATATGTTTTATTTTGATTAACCTGATATTTTGACATCACATACCTTCTAAAATTCATCCTAGATCTAAGTTTTGCACTGCATTGCTTTGCATTTCTCATTAAGGGTTTCATTTTTGTATCATAAAAACATAAAATATTCAAAATATTTGTATCTCATATTGCATTATTGGTTGCATTAGGGTTTATTTCAGTCATTTAGGTTAGATCTACATTCAAAATTTCTCCTTATTGTTGCATACTTACATTTGAGTCATATTATCTTAAATTATGAAAATTCTAGAAACATATTCACTTGTAGACCTGTTTGCACACAAAAATAGAACCTTTAAACAGTCTAATAAACATTCAAATTTTGAATTTTTAGAACCTCTATCAAGGACTCAGACGCCCTTGGGCGACTTTGTCCTCTTACACTTGCATCAACAAACTTTCTCATACACCTTTGTCTATGTGCCTTCAATCTATTTGTACTTGTAGATCTCTGAATTAGAATTCTTAATTAGTGTATTTAGGCATCTTTCGTATAGTTCAAAAAGTGAAAAACATTGCATTGTTTGATTTCAAAATTTCATTAAAATAATCATTTTTAGATTGTGGCATCTTAGAATCAATCAATTATTACACTTTAGATCTGGAAATTGCATTCAAAATTTTTAAAACATCTTCCACATTGTTGCACACTTGCATTTTGCATCTTATTAACATGAATTCAACAAAAAATTGGAAAAATATTCACTATTGAACTTGTTTGCAAGAAAACATAGAATCCTTCAGCAATGCCTTACATAGTCAAACTTTGAAATTTCAAAAGCCCTATCCAGGACACAAACGCCCAACACAAATTCCCTTGGGTGCCTTTGTCATACTATTTTTGGCTTAAATTTATGTGATAGAGCTCTCTCAGTGTCCTTTGTCTAGATCTAATGTCTGTTTTTAAATTTGGTTTACAAGACTATCTAATTTTGATCCTTTGATACATAAGGAAAGTAGCAACATGTTTCCTTTTCAAAGATGTGGTTTAGATATGGTAACACATGGCTTGTATAAATATAATCTCCCTACGTATGAGTACAGTCTAAGGAAATGAAATGAAGTCATTAACAACCATGTCAGTTATTCTCCCAATATCTCTCATAATTGTGAGAATATCTTGGCGCAAGAGAATGAAATCATTGACACATTTCTTAATATCACTTTGCTTAATCTTCATTCATCTCCCAACATCTCTCTCTTGTGAGAATGTTTTGGTGCAAGAGGGTGCAACCATGGACAATCATGGAAATTGTAGACACTAAAAATTGTCCTAGGCCTGCGACCCTTAATTTCCTCATATTTTGGTCATCTTCATTTCTCATAATTAGATAATGTTAATTATTTAATTATTTTCTAAAGTCATATGTCCTCTATTAATTAAATAACTTTAATTATTTAATTAATTCATTCTTACCTTTATTCTTTCTTGATTAATTGAATAAATATTATTTATTTAATTACGTCACTAATTAAGTCTATCTTATTTCTAAAATTAAATAAACTATTATTTAATTAAATTCCTACGACACTTTCAACTGTAATTAAATAATCATTTTAAATTATTTAATTATTCCTTAACTTTTTCTCTCTAATATTAAATAAATCTTTATTTATTTAATTTAATCCCAAAATCTTGAATGTTGAATGGAAATCAATTAATTCAAAAGGATTTATCTGTATCATATTCCTCTATAATTAGATAATCTCTTTGTTATCTAATTAGTTATTTATCACTTAAGTCTAGATAAAATTTGATCATTCAGTTATCTGGTGAGATAATATATGATTTTCTCTAATGAACAGTATTTCTGTGTTGATCACTTTGTCAATCTTATCTTTTACATGCAATCTTTATCCTTCTATGTCTCAACCAATTTCCAACAATGATTAAATTACTATTTAATTTAATCTCCACCATTCATACTTTATCACTTACACTAATTTAACCCTAACCCTATTGCATGTCACATCTTTTAATCTTGATTGTCAATTAATTATCTCTCAATCTCAACCTATCATTCAAAAATTACATCTTCTATAAAATGGCTTTACCTCTACCATTTTACTCCTCCTGAAATCTTATGAGTTTTGGAAGCAACTTCAGAAATCTTCAATGTTTTGATATTATCATTGTCATGAGGCCATATTTGCATACTTAATTAAAATATGAGGGAAAGTACTATACTACAATGAAATGGAGAAGGGTAATGGAGGTGAATCATAGAATTGCATGTGTGTTTGGTGAGATCTTTCGTTTATGCATGTTTTATCTTCCATTGTTCTTCATTATTGGCTTGGGTTTAGTTTGATTTACGCTTTGTATTGCTAATCCTAGAATTTTCCCTATGCCACATCTGGTGAACCTGACACCAAGGAAAAAATTTCTACAAATTTTGTACGGTTTTCTATGTTTTGCAGGTTTTCTATATGATTCGACGCAATCGCTAAGATAAAGTGACACATCCACTAGTATTCCTTGCCACAATCTCCAACAACACGTGCCGCATCTACTGTACCACACCACAACTGCCATCTCATCAGCCACAATTATTATTCTTGCAACGCATCTGATCCATCCTATGCACTGCATCTGTCATTCCACAATGCAACTGCCTGGTTTTGGGGTTGTTTTTAAATTTCTGCATGTAATTTTTAGTTGTCTGCATTTTTTATTTAGTAGGTTAGGATTTTCTTGTTACTGATAATCCATTGACATTGTGTGTCAAGGGAAATTCAATGTTTATTTTGCAACTCCATTTAGCCATGATCTAAAAGCTACAACTCTCGTTTGTCGAACGCTAAAATTGAAACTACTAATGAAATCTAATGCAGGACGTTTTTCAAAGAATGGATTTTGAAACTAATTTTCTGTATAGCTTAGATCATATTTTGTTTGGTGCCTAAAATAAATAATTGTTTACTGTGCTTGATGCTTTTGCACACTTCTATTTAGATTAAATCTTGATTTAATAATAAAAGTATCCTCTCCCCTTGCGCACTTGTGCAATCCTGAGTGTAAGAGAAATTGTTATTAACTCTAGATGGCCTGTCTTGGTGGGAAAAAGTACTCACCCCAAGACAACTCAAACCGAAAATGAGCTAGATCCAAGCTACTCTCAACTGGTATATAAATGTGAATGCTAATGGAAAACTTAGCATTATAGGTGTGGATGTGTTATACAAACAAGTGATTCCCTCAATACCCGCATGGTATGTTAAAACCTATAGAGTGTAACCTCTACAGGCTGGGAAACCTCCTTATTGAAGCTAATCTTGCCTCGTGTATAACCACTTAAATGGGTGTCCTAATTAAAAACCATTTGTTTAGATTTCCAAAATCCTTCTATTTGTTGGTGCAGGAGGTCGGACCTTTGAAATCGTCCCATATTTTCGCAATTCTTAGCAGAAATAAAAAAATTCCTAGGATGTCACTACCCAGGAATCTAGATCTTGGTAACCCTGAGAAGTGAGTGCACTATAAGGGGGATCCTATGCTATCAAGATCCTAAGTCATCCGCTCTGAATAAGCGTGACTAAAGAAATCAAAGTGGGAACTCAACAAATATTGTATTGGCCAACCATAGGATCGTACTTGTCTTTTTGAAATCAAACATTTTCACATCAAAACCAAACCAAAACAAAGTGTTTTCCGACTGTCTTCTATTTTTCCAAAATTTGATCAAAATCAGACTGAATTAAACCTACAAAATTTTGCCAAATTTTTTAGAAAAATTAGATCCTATTTACAATAAACCACATTTGCTATTGAGAACTGCATCTGTTGTTATGAATCACATCTGTTTTTATGAACCACATCTGCTATTGAGAACTAGATATGCTATTATGAATTGCATCTATTATTGAGAACTACATCTACTACCGTAAACTGCATCTGATACTATAAACTGCAACCAACTGTAAAATGATGCATCTATTAAATTTGAACCGCAATTTCCTGACAATCAGAAAAAACAAATTCCATTGTCATAGTCTGAGGTCAAATAATCAAAACCTGTCTCTATTTATCCTTTCACAGTCATCTCTTAACATAAACCAGAAATATTTTCTCACACTTTTTACCATGCACCTTTTAGTATCATTTAGCCATAGCAATAGAAATACCAGTTGCAAACCTTAATTACATTATAGGAGTCCTCATTATCTTCAAATCAATCAGCATTTTTAGGAAAATCCCCTTTGTAAATTTTAAAATAGGCCAACTTTCCATGCTTTGGATAAACCTTTCCTTCAAGGAAATTTGTCATTGAACAAAGTCACTTGTCACACTTGTTATTATTTGTCATATTTGTGAGTCTTTTCCAGCTTGTCAGTCTAGTTTGGGAAATCACTTTGTCTATTGGTCTTAGTTTCACAAAAGGTCCTTTGACAAACTAAATTGAAACATTGGCTAAACTTTGCATGGTTGGTAACCTCTTCTCAAATCTCCCAAAGTTGATTACCTTTAAAAGCTTGCCTACACTATCAAATACTTAGACATAGTCATTTTAGGACACCATCATTTTAGACATTAATTAGCATGTTACATTTAACATTCCTTATTTTCCAAAAAAAATAAGAGACCAAAAAAACATAGTTGTATTAGCATTCATTTCTTATATAAAAAAAAATCCAAAAATATAGACTAAAATCATATCATTCATAGACATAGTTTTGTATCATCCACATTTTTTCATATCTTACATGGTTGAAACAAGGTCAAAAAGGAAACAAAGATAAAATATGGCTAACCCACAAGACTTTATCAATCCATTTTCAAACCCCCCGCAGGGGACATCAAGACCACACAAAACCTTATTAGAAAAAATTGTCACTAGAGACCAACAAGGACACATTGTAGTTGAAGACTTAGATGTTGCTGCCCAAGATCCAAAATTTTTCTCTTTTGTAGATGAATACTTGGCACAAGATCCCCAATGATATCTAGCTAAAAATTTAGTATAAGGTGCCACATTACCTCCTAGATTTGACATTCATACATTGCAAACTTCATCTACCCAAGGGAAAAACATGACTTCTAATGGCTCTATCCCTCAATTAATTGTAGCCATACCATTTGGAGTACCTACCCAAAGTGCCACAATAGTACATACATCACCATTTGGTACATCGAGCATGACACAAGGCCTTAATTTTACCATAGGGGCATCATCTTCAAATCCCTTCGGTACCAATATTGGAAGAAAAAGGCCTAAAGTTAGCATAAACACAACAAATGCTATACCAAACATCAACACCACTAGTGTCGTTCCACAAATAGGGGTTTCACAAATGGGACATATACCTCTCATACAATTTGGGAACTAGCCCAATCCTTTTCAAAATGTTCACGTTCCCAATCAACCAACATCAAACCAAAACTTATTCTCTCACATTCCAAACCAAAATCCACCCTTCATTCATACACTGACCCAAAATTAATCACATAACGTTGGGTTTCAAAACACTTACATAGACCCCAACAATACAACCAACATGTCATTGACACAAGTGGATGTTCTGCAAACACAAATGTAAGCCCTTCAACAACAAGTGGAAAATATGGTGATGTCTAGCAAAAAGACTTTTTCAACAAAAGACTTATGTCCATTTCCCTTTGACAAAGATTTATAGATGACACCCTTCCCATATGGATATGTTATACCAAACTTGCCTAAGTATAATGGGAAGTGTAATCCTATTGAACATATAAGGGAATTTTCCACAATATGCATAGACGTTGCATATGACCCCACATATCTCATGAGACTTTTCCATGACACCTTGTTGGAATAGCACTTGAATGGTTTTCTCAACTTCCATATGGCATAAGGTCATGGAATGAACTTGCTGGAAAATTTATTGAACATTTTTCCTTTAACATTGACAATGAAATCACAATAGCAACCTTATGTCACACCACACAAGATGAAGGAGAGAAATTTATCACCTTCTTCCAAAGATGGAAGAGTCTAGCTAGTCGATGCCCTATTGAAATACCTAAAAAGCAAAAGGTCACCATATTCATATAAAATCTTAATTCAAAATTGAGAAGTGACCTAAGAGTACACTATTGCACTTCTTTTATGGAAATATTAGAAAAGGGTATCATACTTGAAAGGGCTCTCATTGTTATTGGTGAAATCAAGATGTCAAATAGAAATCCAAATGTTCAAAGCACCCCTAATGACAAGAACAAATTTTGGTCCTAAAACAAGAATGTAACCAATGATGGAATTTTCAATGCTAAAGCCCTAAATGCAGGACCAATCATTACATTTAGAGGACACAACCCCTCTAACAACACACCCAACAATGCTGACCAAATTGCCAATGTTGTCCAAAACACGCAACAACCATGACCACAAAGGAAGTTTCCAAAACACAAATTCACTCCCCTAGGGGAACCAATTGAAACAGTCTTTAAACAACTGATACAACACAACCTTATAAAACTTCCTGAGCCAAAACAATATGATCCTGGAAAATTTAAACCATCTTGGTGGGATGACAATGCTTTTTGTGATTTCCACCGAACTAAGGGACACAATCTACCACAATGTTGATGGTTGAAGAACATTATACAGGATCTCGTGGAAAATGGAACTATTGAAGTTAATGGACAGAAACAACCATCCTTAAACAATGATCACAAGGTCTTTACCAATCCATTACATGACCATGGAAAAGGAAAAGCCTCTAGTTCAAGAAATAAGACCAATAATAATTTGGCCAACTATGCTAATGTCAAATATGACTATAACCACGACACCATCATAAATCCCATTCAATTCATTGATGGACATATTACCATAAAGAAAACTCCTCAATATGTTGTCAACACTCAACAAACTAAGCTAACCATCCAAGGCACTCTTCCACAGCAACAACCACAGTCCTCAAAGCCTCAGTACAATTTACTTGACCAGTTGGGGAAGACCCCAGCGCAAATTTCTATCTTGGAACTATTGCATATATCACCCGATCATCGAGCTATTTTAGACAAAGCTTTGCAAAGAACGACCATCCCCACCAACCTTGATGTTAATCATTTCCAAGAGATGGTAGGCTACCTAACCAACTCTCATCATGCTACCTTCTTTGAACAAGATTACTCAACCGAGAAGACAGACCACAATGACCCTTTGCACCTCGAAGTTATTGTCCATAAAACAAAAGTTAGACAATTCTTGGTAGACGGAGGAGCAGGGTTGAATATTTGCACCTTCAAACTAGTTAAGGCATTAGTCTTCTCATATTCATGTGTGGACACTACTAAGAGCATTCTCATTAAGGCATATGATGATGAAGAATGGTCATCTAAAGGAGTTGTAACACTTCCCATTAGAAATGGTCCTACGGTTATAGATACCAATTTCCAAATCTTGGATCTCGTCCTCCCATATAATCTTCTACTGGGCAGACCATGGATACATGTTATGAAGGTCATCCCTTCCAATTACCATCAATTCCTTAATTTCCCATAAAATGGCACCGAGATCATGATAGATGGTGATCCCGATCCTTTCTAGTATTGCACTAACCTGCATGGAATACCCCAACGATAGGTGCCTGATAATCAGGAGGCTTCATCATCCAACTAATCCCAGTATATCAATCCATCCACTCTTTCCAAAACATCTACTTCCCAACCACCATCTTCCACTCCTAAGGTCGAGATCCAAGATAAGGGTTATGGAGAGTATCATATGAAAGCATCTTATTGTATCAGCCAGTTGGTTCCTCCCAAATCATACGGTCTACCAACGAAAGATAGGAGACAATCCATCATTACCATACGCATCCCTTCAACAATGATTTTCACAAAATGGGGGGAACTAAGTACAAAAGCTATAAATGAAGAAGATGTGACCTCTTGGTTATACAAAGAAGACAATGAAGAACCTCCTTCACCCACTCAAATACCCATAGATCAATATGAAAAAGGTTTTAGGATAATGAAAAACAAAGGATATGATGGACATAGCGGGTTGGGATTACATCAGAATGGGAGGACTCAACCCATCATTGTCTCTAAGTGGTCGAAAGGCCTAGGGCTAGGATTTCAACCACTTAAGATTGGAATTTCTAGTACCGCATCGCCTTTACAAGAGGGATTCAATGCTTCTGAAGCTATCGAGACATCCAATGAGCCATCTAACCAACCTTATTATTCCACTAACTCAAATGAATATGAATTTGGTTCTAACAAATCATCTGATGATTATGAACTTTTTGAAACCTTTAGAGAAACTGGTGAACCTACATTTGATGAAATATTGGAGCAATGCTTCAAAATTGGTCCATCAAGGGACACATCAAAACTTGACGTACCCCCTCCTAGGAGTAGGGAAGACACCATAAAACCCTTTCAGAACTATGTCAATAATTCAGCCTTCACCTTGACCCTTTTAAATTTTGATACTTTTGATGATGACATACCCCTGGCACATCCCCAACTTATTGATTGGGATCAACAAGGCCTCCCTATAAGAGATAACTTTGAGAACGATGAAGCAATAGTTGAGTTCATGGTATTGTGAAAAGGAATACCTAGTAGTGACCATAAGGCTAGATTTGCCATAGACTTGGATAAAATGGCTTATTTTGGGGAGTCCATTCACCCCTCTAGTCCCAAAAGTAGAAACAACAAGAAACACAATGAAAAAAAAATGAAAATGATGAGTCGCTGGGTGAAAACCGAAAGGCGCCTTTAGATGATGAAAAAGTAAAAAATAAGGACGCATCCAAGGGTGAAAACCTCTCTAAGACAGCCAATGATGGAGGGTTGATCGTTTTCCCCGTTGCTCAAGAAAAGTCACCAATTGATGCAAAGCATCCAACCACAACACCAACAACATCATTTCATGAGGGTAAATCAAACCCAATCAAAATCAGGAGAAGATCAAATTCTATAAAATTTCTCAAATTCATCCAAAAATGCTCTTCATTCAACCTAAATCCATTTATTTCATTAAATTTATAAGGCTATCAGTAACCAATTCACCATCCCCAGATAGCAAACCATTTTTAGAACCAACTTTCAACTTTTTTCTTGTCAGAAACAAAATAACAATCACTCATCAATTTAGCTTACCCCTTCAAGGAAAAAACAATCAAACACATATTCCAAATCACCAAGGCACATTAGCAACCTTCCATACCTTCTTACCATAATCAGTTATCAGTCCTCTACGCATCTCTAATTTCATTATTATGATAGATACAAAGCATCCATACCTATGTTCCTCAGACCTGCAATCAAAAACCATCCCTGCCCCTTTAAGGAATCTTTGCTCAAATCAACACATCCATCATCCTATCTTCACTTAAACATCATTTGTAATAACAACAAGCAGCATTAGTTTAACACTGTCACTAGACCTTTAAGGTACCATTTTCATCATGTTTTGATTGTAACATTTCAATATATCAGTATAGAAACACTCTACCCACTCTGCATTCAAGACACCATTGCCATATATTGGAAACATATGCCCAAATCATCAAATCTTTCACAATCTGCCTTCAAAACACTACCCAAGCATAAACACAATTGTGACATCACAAATGAGACTGTTCCAAAGTATTTAACAACATTCTTTTCACTGTTTCTACATATTCTCTATTTTTAGCAAACAATGCCAAATATCTCTAGTAGGTCAACATTCCATCTAATCGGGTCATTCCTTTTCTATCATAAAGCATATTCATAATCCAATACAGATTATCAGGCCCATTTTGATCCTTTTCAACATACAATAGAAGCTTGTACACTTATTTCACAAAACATAGTAGAACCAGCACGCTGTCTACTGGTAAAAGCCCTTAAATAGGTTAATTTAACAAAGCAAGTCATCATAAAACTACTCACCAACCCACCAAACCTGAAAAAAATATTAGGAAACATTACAAAACTCTATATTATTCTACTTTCAAGGACTGGAAAGCCCTTTTAGATTGCATACTAACAAACCCTTATTTAGAGGCTGAAAACACCCAAAATAGTGAGGGTTTCATAAAAGAAGCACTTACAGACCTCCAACTCACCAGCCACCACTTCCAACACCTTGCAATACACCTATACACACCTTCTACACCATTTCCAAGCCTCTTCCAACTCTATTTCTTCATAACCCATGGTTGTAGCATCAACTTTTGCATGGAAAATGTCACTTTTTCCCTATAGCAGCAACTTTATCTTAGTACTCTCACCTTTCCCTGACCTTCCATCATAAAAAACATTCAAAGCAACCTAATATTAACCTACTCCACCAACCTACTAAGTCTACATTGGTGGAGCAGTGAAGAAATTCCTAACTTAGACTCTCAAACCCAATATGTAGGGTTTTAGACCGAACTACAGAAGAGTTACTCTACCAATTGTTCTACTTAATGGATTCCTCCCTAAAAGAATTTAAATGAAAGGTAACTCCTCATTCTACTAAGAAAAATAATATTTAGGGTCTAGAACTACTAAACTAACCATATAGGATGATAAATAACTGAAAGAACACAGAGATTTATGAAAATAGGGTACTTCTTATTATATAAATTCTTCAAGAATACAAAATATCCTCCTTTCTCAACCTTTTCAAGGATTTATAAGTGTTTCCAATTGATCTCTCAACTCCTGAAATAGTTACAACCACCCTTTTACTCTTAATCTTGTTTTATTTGTCAACTTAACAATGGCAATAATGCAAGTTTTACACCTTTTTCCCACTTTTTGACAATATTTTGAAAATCCAATTATGTGATCCCCCTAAGGACCTATTTAATGACTTCATAAGACCTTTACAATGTTCTAGACTTGAAAAAATCATTTTTTTACAATTTAGCATTGTGAAGGCATTCAAAGAATAGGGTGCTCCTGCACCATGCACCTTGTTCTTTGAATGCCTTCACAAGGCTAAATTGTAAAAATTTGAATTTTTACAATTTAGCCTTGTGAAGGAATTCAAAGAACAAGGTGCTCCTGCACCACCAATGTTGGTTGAGGAATCTATGGAGATCAATATAGGCACTAAAGATAATCCTCGGGTAATCTATTTTGCAGCATCTTTGACAGAAACAGAGCAACCTGAATTTTGTAACTTTTTCACAAAAAGATAGGTCAAATTTGCATGGTCATATGTCAACATGCCTGGACTAGATCCTGACCTGGTATTACATCATTTTCCATTACAACCAGGTGCTAAACCTGTGAAACATAAATTAAGAAAAATGCACCCGCAAATTGCTTTATTAGTCAAAGCTGAACTAAAGAAACTATTGGATGTCGACTTTATCACATCAATTGACTATGAAAAATGGATTTACAATCTTGTACCAATGACAAAACCAACAGGTGGCATCTACATCTGTGCATACTTTTGAGATGTAAACAAAGCATGTCCTAAAGATGATTTTCCTCTGCAAAATATTGACATAATTGTGGACCTAATGGCAGGATATGAAATGTTATCCCTCATGGATGGTTTCTCGGGATACAATCAAATCAGAATCACACCTAAAGATCAACATAAGATAGCTTTCACTTTTCCATGGGGAACGTATTGTTGGAACATCATGCCTTTTGGACTTAAAAATGTCGGAGCAACATATCAACGCACCATGACAACCATTTTCCATGATCTCATACACACTCTCATGGAAGACTATGTGGATGATCTAATAGCTAAATAATTGACAAGGGTTGATCACTTACGAGTCCTAGATAAGATTTTTCAAAGACTAGAAGAATAAAAAGTGAGGCTAAATCCTAAAAAATGTGTATTTGGCGTTCAATCAGGAAAAATTCTAGGATACATTATTTCTAGATGAGCCATTGAAGTGGACCCAACAAAAGTGAAATCCATAATAGACATGCCTCCACCGGCCAATATAAGTCAACTATAGACACCACAAGGGAGACTATAGTCTATCAGATGATTCATAGTGCAATTAGCAGACAAAATACATCCCTTCCAGTATCTACTTAGAAAAGGGTTACCGTTTGTATGAATAGATAAATTCCAAGACGCTTTTCAACAGATCAAGGATTACCTACTTACACCACCAGTTTTAATGCCACCTATTGATGGAAAACCTTTGATACTTTACATTTTTAGCAACCACATCAGTGTTAGGAGCCTTACTTACATAGAATGATAATGAGGGTCATGAAAGGGTAGCATATTATATCAGCCGCACTTTGGTGGGATAAGAGCTAAATTACAATCATATAGAATGTGCTTGTCTTATAGTAGTTTTTGCTACTCAACGACTAAGGCACTACATGTTAAACCACCAAACAATGTTGGTCACAAAGATAGATCCTTTGAAGTATCTCCTTAGTAAAGAAGCATTAACAGGATGCCTAACCAAATGGTAAATTGTACTCAATGAATATGATATCCAATATGTAGAAAGAAAAGCTATAAAAGGACAAGTTATTGTTGACCAACTGGTAGACGCACCCACTGAGGCAGATCATCCTCTAGTTTCATATTTTCTTGATGAATTCATCTTCACTCTTGACACAAGAATGACATGGAAGTTATACTTTGATGGGTCCTACACAAATAATGGTTCAAGGGTTGGCATATTGTTTATCACACCATAGGGCGACACTATTCCTAAGTCATTCAAAATTGCTTTTCCATGCACCAATAATATAGTAGAATATGAGGCTCTTTTAACAGGATTATGAATGGCAATCAAATGGAAGATCAAGCACCTACAAGTTTATGGAGATTCTCAGCTAGTAGTCTGACAAGTTAATGATGACTATGAAACCAAAGATGAAAAGCTCACCCCATACAAGTGAATGGCAGATAGTCTCAAACAATATTTTGAAAACATTCTCTTTCATCAAATACCTCGCATTCAGAACAAGGTAGCAGATGCCATGGCAACCATTGGTTCATTGTTGGACATACCTAGCAACATGCCTAAATCTGAGTTTTTGGTAGAACGGCTTTTGGTCCCTGCCCTTGATGTCCCAAATTTGGAGATGGTGTGTGAACTTGTTGGTACCAATTCCTCATGGTACAAAGACATATATAACTACCTTCATGCCCAAATCATACCCCTTGACCTCTCGAACAACCAATGTCAAACATTTATCCATAAGCCCTCTAAGTATACCATCATTGGAGATACCCTTTATAGACGTGCCCTAGACAAAACCCTATTGAGATGTCTCAATACTGAAGAAGCACAATAACCTTGCATGGGGTACATGAGGGTATATGTGGATCCCACTCTAGTGGTCCCACCTCAACCAAGAATATTATGAGAGTAGGCTATTATTGGCCTACGATGGAAAAGGAATCATATGTCTTTGTCAAGAAATGTCGATAGTGCCAGATTCATGGAGACTGATACACACACCAGCATAGGAGCTTCATCCAATAACGTCAACATGGCCCTTTTCCCAATGGGGACTTGATCTGATAGGTAAGATACATCCCACATCCTCCAACGGTCATAAATTCATCATTATTGTGACTGAATACTTTACTAAGTGGATTGAAGCCATTCCTATGACCTACATGATAGGTATACAAATTTCTAAGTTCATCCTTAACTACATCATTTTTTGGTATGGTGTTCCTCAATCCATAATCATAGATAATGGTTGCCCATTTAAAACCAAGTAGTCTGTCACCTTTACCAGGAATTCCATATCCAACACCACTTTTCTACTCCATATTACCCACAAGGTAATGGCCAAGCTAAGGCATCTAACAAAAAAATCCTCAAAATCCTTAAAAATATTCTCAATGATGCTGGTTGTGATTGGCATTTATAGCTTAACCTGCCTTATGGGCTTACCACACAAGCATCCGCACTCCCACGGGTGCCACTGCATATTCCTTGGTATTCGTTTTTGAGGCCATTATCCCTATTGAGGTTGATATTCCTTCCCTAAGAGTGTCTCTGAAAGGGAATATTGACAATGAAGAATACCTATGTCAAGACTACATGAGCTAGAGTTCTTGGACAAATGAAGACAAAAGGCACTAGATCGTCTTCAAGCATATCAAAATCATCTTTGTCGTAGCTACAAAAGAAATTCTTGAATTGACATTTTGACATTAGTGACCTGGTTTTAATGGAAAATTCAAAGAATCAAGCAAAAAGAGAAAAACTAGGAAAGTTTGAGCCAAATTGGCTAGGACCTTATATTGTTACAGAAGCCTTTGGATCAGGAGCATACTAGCTCTCTAACCCTGAATTCGAACCACTATCAACGCCAATCAACAACCTTCATCTAAAGAGGTTCTACACATAGCTTCTGAGAGCCTCAAGTCTTAATCATGAAAAATACAAAAAAAAATGGAAAAAAAATTGTTACTTAGGTGAAAACCTAGCAAACAGACGTCCTGGTAACATCAAAAAAATTGAAAAAATCAATAAAATAGTAAAGAGAAATAATTCGTCCAATAGTGAAAACCACTTCGATGGTGCTTTGGATGAGTACCATGGTGAAAACCTGGCAAACAAGCGCCATGTGTAGTCGACTCTACTCCTTTGTCTAACATCATTTCAATCTGACTTTTCAATCATATCACCTATCTTTCCTATCCACGCACCTTATCATTTATCCTTTTCATATTACCCATAATAAATGGTTGTCCTTTCCATGACTTGGAATGATTAACATCGACCACACTTTGCATCCCCATTCCATCCTATTCATAATAAATTGGTCTTATACCTAACTGGGGGCAGATACTTGACTTACGTCATTTGGTTCTTACAGTGGCTATTCTGAGGATGTAAAACCATTGAAAAACTCCAAAAACATCACAAAATGTCCTAAAAAAATCCAAAAACATCACAAAATGTCCTGAAAAAATCCAATAAACATCATAAAACTTCAAAAAGATTAAAAAAATCAAAACATGTAAAAAAAGCATCCAAATAACTTTCAAAAATCCAAAAAATAGAGACAAAGTCAATCGTGTCAGTCAATCTTTGTCATTGTCTAACTACATTGCCTCTGTGACTGGACGTAGGAAAGGCCATCTATTGATGTGCCCCTGAGGCATTAGGTCAGTCCTTTAGGTTTGTCAAATAAATAATGAAATCATGACTCAATCTTTTATCAATAAAAGAAAGTCAATGGTCATGTCAAACTACGAGGTCTCTACATGTATAACGTAGGCAAGGCCATCAATCAATGAGCCCCTGAGGCCGCACTAGGTCAGTCCTTAAGGGTTCATCATGTCAGTCAAAATAAGTCAGATATTGTCATCAAACACAAACAACTATCAAAACATCAAGACAAGTCACACATCAACAAGACAAACAAGTCAACAAGGCCATCAAGTCAAACCAAATAAATTGTCGAAACACTCAAATAACCAAAACAATCAACCTATGTCTTATACAAGATGTGTCCTTCCTGAAACAAGACATTATCATTTGGTCAAGCTTCATCATTCCCTTATATAGGTGGTCACATGATCGAAACCAGACTCGATGTCTTATACGATATGTGTCATTCCTGAAATCAAACTTTTATCAAACATCATCTTATCAATCTCCTAGATAAATAAACAACAAACAAATCAAATTTTGGAAAATATTCTTACCGGTTGTTGACATTATGGCTTGTTTTTTCATATCTTTTTGTTTGGCTTTGTCATTGATTTTGGTTACTAGCTTCCTCAAGGATGTCCCATAAAGGATTTAGAGAAGCAAGGATGTCTCGAGACTCTTTTTCTTTGATTGTTGTTTGTCGATTGTCTTTTGATTTTGTCTTCAAGTTAGGTTACTAGCTTCCTCAAGGATGCCCCATGAAGGATTTAGAGGATCGATGATGTCTCATGACTCATCTTTTATTTGAATGTTGTATGTGGTTTGTCTTAACAAAAATACTGGGGCAATTTTTCCCTTGGTATGAGTTAGGACATTCCTTGTCTACGACTGTCTATTTTTAGTAGGTGGATGACCTTGCACACCTTGGTCTATCTCATATCATGGTTTTTGTTATCCATTTGTATCATTTAACACCCAATGATGATTAATGCAAGGCCTATTATGTTTCAAAAAAATATTGAAGATTTCTACTATTAACATCCATATTTTCCGCGCTAACATTTCTTCTTTCTTGCATTATGATGGAGTCATGTGACAAAAAAAGCATCCTGCATAGTCATTCATGTTACAAACATCATTTAGACATTTCCATACATATATACATATTAAATCATACATATATACTGCACTTGAAAACACAAAAATATACACATCTATCGCATTTAGGAATCCATGGCATAACATGCATTCACCATCATAAATTGCATAGCATATTATCACAACAAATACATTCACATGGCATTGTAAATACATAAAATCACATTGTATCTCATAATCATAAACATAACATCCATACATGACATCCATAATACCATAAAATTAAATGCACACATCATCATATAGAATTAACACATCATCATAGGCTGCATGAATATCATAAAGCAAACATTGGCATCCATAACACATGCATAAATATAACACTACATAGCATATAATTGCCACCAAAAATGATATATATATCGCTCAAAAAAAGTGTCACAATACAATTTCATAATGTATCTCAAAATAAGAGCTCGTAGGCTTGATGGACATAAAAACATCAGTGTCAAAATATCTGAGTCAGAATATATCTATCTTGTGCTTCCATTCTACCCAGAGCTCGTGTTGTTGCTCTCACCTTGGCTAGATCTGCTATGAGACTGAGATTGATCGTTGCTCAGTGCCACTGATGCACTAGGTGCCCTATGCTCAAGTGGTAATGCCGCCTCATACAGCTCTCTATAATACTACTCTCACCTCCCTCCTCTGAAGAGTGCTTGTGTTGTGTTAGTGGCAGATCCTGTACATCTGGCCACAAATTCAATAACCCTCTAATCTACCTCCTAATCTTGGATCATTGCCCTATCCCTCTCTAATTGTAGGGTCTCTCTCTCCACCTGTATCCCATCTCTCTACCCATAGGGATTTTCCCTCAGCCTCTAGTGCCTACATTCTAGCCTATAATCTAGATAACTCCTCATCCCTGTCCCTAGAACCGCCCCTGATGGGAACATCCTCAAAACCCTCCTCTCAGTCCATAATCCTCTCATGGAGGATCCAATCCTCCTCACCCATCTCCTCATCCTCTAGCTTCTCCTCATGTCCTCCCATATCCACATCCATGGTAGCTACAGCTACTAAAACCTCAAGCTCCTCTCTCTCAACCTCCTCTTCCTTGCCTCTACATCAAGCATGGCCTCCTCCTCCTGTCGACCCTCCTTTTGACCCTCCTCTCTCTCCTCCTCCACCTCTCCCTCCTCTCGGATAGGAGGAAGTGGTCTCCTCCTCCTCCTCAACCTTTGTTGGACCTCCACCATTCCCTTGGCCTCCATCTCCTCTCCCTTTGCCTCCACCTCTCCTACCTTGAGGACCCTGTCCTCATCTGACAACTGGTGCAGGCTAATTTGGATTTTTCAAAGGAATAGGCCTATGTGCCCACAACCATGCATCATACTCAGGAGTGGTCCCTACATCCACTGGTCCCCCTCTCCACCCCCACTACTATTCTTGTAATTCATTAATGGCCTACTCTACTATGGTAGCTAAGATCATAGGACCCCATGGCATTACCTCCCTAGATGATTAAGCATACATTGCTACTCCCTGAGGCTCACCCTATTGCTCCCCAAACTGTCATAGGACCTGACCTAGAAAATACATCTCAATAATATGTACTGATTGGATAGTACGCCCAATCAAATATCTCTCCTGATGGCACCAAGGTAGATGTTAACCCTCATGTGGCCACTGATGACAATCCATATAAGGCCTCCAGATTAAACTCACCAATGTGTCCAGCCCATGTCTCTAGTAACTAATATCACCCACATGTGTATGTTTCTATGCCCTTGAGTACATATATACATATGGTGTGGTGATCTCCAAGTGACGATCAACTAGTGGACAGAACACTCCAATGTGCTCCCAAGCCCAGACCATCAACAGAGTCACACTGCAGCTCATCAACTATCCTCGCATGTATACTATGTCATGCAATTGAAAATATACCATCACCAATAAGCAGGGCCCCCAAGCATACACTCTCTCACTAGCCAACATACCAACAAGCATCTCCCCCCATTCGGCTGGAAATCCTTGTCCTCGACGATCTGGGATCACTATCTCGGCTATTGCAGTGCATAGAACACAATCAAAACGCCCATACCAAGCAGCCAGTGTCTCCCATCTGATCTCATATCGATTGATACTGAGCTATGATATATCATCATATACATAATAGGTAGCTAGTGACTGATGTCCTTGGGTAGGCTCATATCTAACTCTCTCCCTAAATCAGTAGACACATGATCCTGTAGACATCCTCCAACGTTATGGTAGCCTCTCCTATAAGCAGATGAAAGGAACATGTCTTTGAGTGCCACCACTTAGAAAGTGCAATCAACATACCCCTGTTTTCCCTAATGATGGGCATGAATGTCACATGATACAAACCAAGACACCATAACCTACGTCTCTCACCGCTAGTCAACTGATCTTGCAAACGATAGGTCTCTGGAGATCATGAATCTTGGGTGTAAATCAAATCTACATGAACCTGTCACCAGCATGACAATCACTATGTTAGTTTGTTTTACACATGTCATTAAAACAAGTCAAGCTTAACCTAGGAAAACCTGGTCAATAGTCAATTGCATCGCTTAAATTCACTTGTCTCATTTACTGAGCAATTGCATCACTTTCTGGAAATGCATCATTTCTAGGTAGTTATGGCTTATCCCTATGTGATTGTGCACAATCACAGTCAAATGCATCATGCAAAACATAGATGTTGTTAACCAACCCGCGAATGCATCACATTTTAATAGTTACATCACAAAAAAATAAAAACCTAATCTAGCCTAGCGTTTTTAAATCAAATGTGTCGTTTCACAGTCATATGCGTAGAACGCAATAGCATTTGTGACTATCGCAAATCGACACAACTGAATGTTGAAATTAATTCCTACCTAAAAATGCGTGAAAATGAAAATTGACAAAGTGGGTTGAAAGAGCCTTACCGGATCTCCTGCGCCCTCCGACCGTCTGAACATAAGAACTCTGTAAGCACAGTGATCTCCATGGGGAACTCACTCCATCTTCACTCAAACCTCCAAGTTTTCAAGGTCTAAAAGTGCAAAATGAGCCTAGAATTGCCAATTTCCTATTTATACCCCCCAGAAATAGGGTTTTCACATAAGGGTTTATAACTAGATGCCCCCTTTTGCATGTTTGAACACAACTTTGGCTGTCCTAAACTTGTCAAAATTTGAAATTGACTGTGCCATCGCTTTTCTCACTATCAAATTGACTTTTTGGAACAATTTTTAAATTTTTTGAAAAAATTGTAAAATTCTTCCAAGGGAGCATAACCCTATCCTCCTGTCACTGGGGCATGTTTTGACTGATTTTCTTTGACACAATGCGATAAACAACATTGTATCAAAGAGGGGCAAAATGTAGACACTCAAAATTGTCCTAGGCCTGCAACCCTTAATTTTGTCATATTTTGTTCATCTTCATTTCTCATAATTAGATAATGTTAATTATTTAATTATTTTCTAAAGTCATGTGTCCTCTATTAACTAAATAACTTTAATTATTTAATTAATTCATTCTTACCTTTATTCTTTCTTGATTAATTAAATAAATATTATTTATTTAATTACGTCACTAATTAAGTCTATCTTCTTTCTAAAACTAAATAAACTATTATTTCTTTCATTCCTACGACACTTTCAACTATAATTAAATAATCATTTTAAATTATTTAATTATTCCTTAACTTTTTCTCTCTAATATTAAATAAATCTTTATTTATTTAATTTAATCCCAAAATCTTGAATGTTGAATGGAAATCATTTAATTCAAAAGGATTTATCTATATCATATTCCTCTATAATTAGATAATCTCTTTGTTATCTAATTAGTTATTTATCACTTAAATCTAGATAAAATTTGATCATTTAGTTATCTGGTGAGATAATTTATGATTTTCTCTAATGAACAGTCTTTTTGTGTTGATCACTTTATTAATCTTATCTTTTACATGCAATCTTTATCCTTTTGTGTCTCAACTAATTTCCACCAATGATTAAATTACTATTTAATTTAATCTCCACCATTCATACTTTATCACTTACACTAATTTAACCCTGACCCTATTGCATGTCACATCTTTTAATATTGATCGTCAATTAGTTATCTCTCAATCTCAACCTGTCATTCAAAAATTACATCTTCTATAAAATGGCTTTACCTCTACCATTTTTACTCCTCCCAATATCTTATGATTTTTGGAAGCAACTTTAGAAATCTTCAATGTTTCGCTATTATCATTGTCATGAGGCCATAATTGCATACTTAATTAAAATATGAGGGCAAGTACTATACTACAGCAAAATGGAGAAGGGTAATGGAGGTGAATCATGGAATTGCATGTGTGTTTGGTGAGATCTTTCATTTATGCATGTTTTATCTTCCATTGTTCTTCATTATTAGCTTGGGCTTAATTTGATTTATGCTTTGTATTGCTAATCCTAGAATTTTCCCTATGCTACAGAAATCATAGTTGTTCTTCTCCTGATATCTCTTCCACTTGTGAAGAAGGTATCTTAGTGTTAGAGGATCCAATCATTGAGTGTCATGAGAATCTTGTTTGCTTCTCTCCCAATACCTTTCCTACTTGTGAAGATATTGTGGCATAGGAGGATAAAATAATTGATACATTTCTTTTAAAAGATAGTAAAATTGATTACATAAATGAAGATGCTAAGGTGACCTTAGATCCCCCCTCGATAGATGATCATCAACAAGAAGTAAAATATGTTGAGGTTATGAATCCACAATTGGCTATTAGATCTACTTTGATTTTTGGAATTCATAAAACTCCTTGTGGGCCTACTAAAATTCCTCTAATTATTGGACCTCCTAAGTCACCTCTCTTTATAGGACATCCTACACATCATGGCCATATCCTAAACTTTGCAAAATAACTTACTAGTAATCATATGTCACAACAACCAAGTTATCATACTATAGCTCACACATATAACACTAGAAACAATAAGCAACCAAAAAAAACTCCAACATCTATCCCATTGCCTCAACCATATCTCCTACCCACACCTAACATTCCATAGCGTAGTGGTAAAGAATTTGATCTTGTTGAGCTCCTGCTAAGATATCCTTGTGGAATTTGATTCAAACATCACCTATTTACCACGACATGCTTCAAAATACTTTGCAAAAAGTTGTTATCCCTCCTAATGTGTAACCAAATGATGTAGTAGTCTTAATTGAGAGTATGAATTTGGGTAGTTTGTATATTGTCATTCATCAAAATGAATTACCCCTTTGGAAATGTAAAAACAAAATGATGCCTTAATTATATTGATTAGTATTAACAAGACTGGTATTAGGTGTACCCTTATTGAAGATGGTTCACGGATTAATGTTTGTAGTGTTAACCTTTTGGATATAATTGGAGTGGACAAGTCTAAAATTCAACTAGTTGATTTCTCTATCTGTGGTTTTGATAATGTGGGAAGACAACCACTTGGTGCAATAACATTACCTATTAAAGATAGTAAGGTTGTGTTGCAAACTCCTATCCATGTCATGGCCCATGACCTTTCATACAATCTTGTTTTGGGTAGACCATGGATTCATGAAATGATAGGAGTGACTTCAATGCTTCATCATTTAATGAAATACACATACAACAATAAGGTTTATATGATAAGCGTTGATCTTAAGTCTCAAAATTGTTTACAAATTGAAATAGGAATGACAAATCCTCTTAGCACATTGACACCAACTACAAAAGTGGAACCTTTACAAATTTATGATGATCATGATTGTCTTTCATCAATGACAAAGTTAAATTGGAAGATGATTTGGGGTCATTAGGTTTCAAACCTACATTCATGGGGGAATACAAGATTACACATTCAAAACCAGGAAAAAAAGAAGAAGCCGCAATGATATCAACACAATCTCTCACTAAATCATCCAAAACATATGATTCCACAACTTCTAGAAAAGAGGAAAACAAAAATTACACATCTACATATGATGAAAGTGATTATTAAACACCACCTTATTCGAAAGAAATGGAAGCCATTAATGGAAAAGGATGTGGTGTTAAAGAACAAGGTATGTGTGTCCCCATAGAGACTAACACATAAGAAACAATAAGAGGTCTTGGCTATTGTCCTTCAAAAATAATGAAAACATAAAAAATACCTTCACTTAATCATGACAAATAGTATTAGTTTCTTCTCCTTTCCATTTGGTAGTTATAGTATCATAACATACTCACTACCATGCATGGGGGTATAAACTAGGCTTTATGCAATCATATTTCATTTTGCAAGGAGTAGCCCATTGTTATCCATCTTGGCTTACCTTTTTCCCTACACTTGGGGGGCAAGGGGTTAGGTAGCCTTATGTTAGGTGCATTCCTTCTAGCAAGGGATCCCTTTCTATCTCCTTGAAACATTTTAGGTAGCCTTATGCTAGGTGCATTCCTTCTAGCAATGGATCCCTTTCTATCTCCTTAAAATACTAATGTAGCAAGTACACTAACATTTTAAAGGGGGGCATATAGTCCCCCATTTATTATTTGAAATGGTCCCTTTTCAGTGATGTTAGTATACGTCTCCTAGGAAATGTGACCTTGGCAATGAAAGTATGGCCTTCTTGATCTATGGTGTCTCCCTTGTGGTGATATTAGGCTTGATGTTCCCTAAGTGTGTGATGTTTCTTGGCATATGATGTTCCCCTTAGTGGTAATTCTATGGCTAGTATTCCCTAGGGTGTGATTCTTTTATTCCACAAATAGTCCTCTTTTGGTGGTGATGTCATGTGTGATATTCCCTAAGGCATGGCCCTTCATGTATTGAACAAAATGCCCTTTATTTTTTTTATCACCTCTTGTTTTTGTGTTGTTACAACACCCCTTGAGTTTTTATCCTTATCCTATCATCTTTTATGCACCCCCTGAGGTGAGTTTTGTGTGTCCCCCATGATGTTAAATTTTATGCACCCCCTGAGGTGAGTTTTGTTTGTCCCCTATGATGTTAAACTTTATGCACCCCTTGACGTTAGTTTTGTTTGTACCCCATGACATTAAACTTTATGCACCCCCTGAGGTGAGTTTAATGTTCTCACTAAAGTGATATTTTGCAAGATAGTTCATGGATTCAACATAACAGAGCTTGTTGGGTCATGAAATTGAGCACCCCTTTTTCACATGGCCACCTAGCATTACATAACTTTCTTGGCAGTGGAGCCATGTGTTTCATGAGTGCTTAGCATAACACACCTTGTTAGCCTTGTGGAACCCATAATATTGAATGGACACCTAATATAACATAGCTTGCTAGCGAGTAGATCCATGTGGCTCATGAGCGATGTAGCATAACAAGACTTGCTAATCCTCATGGAAACTTTCATTTATTTAATGGATGAAGTTTGGTATTTGAGAAAAATTTATAACTAAGGTCTCTTTTCCTTACCAACTTGAATCTTTTATTATTAACCTTGTGTTTTTTTGCATGTCTTTTGTGTGTCTTCTTTGTGTTTACATTGTGTTTTTTTTTCATTTTGTCATCATCTTTATGTTCCATCATGCTATGTGTTTTCATCATGTATGCTTCATGTTTTACGATATGTATGTTTGTGTATGTTGTCTTGTTGTATTTCATACATGTGTGTTACATTGTGCTTATGTTTTCTTGCTATAGGATCTTGAATCTTGGGGGCTTTATCACCCCCTAGATTCATTGTCATCCTATCTCTTTAACATTTGGACAATTAAACCCCTCTTGATATATATTTTTCCAAAGGGAGAAAACATACAACTCTTCAACTTCTCAAATTTAGATTACCAATGACTCCATGATGATTAAACTCTCAAATAAATAATTTCATCTTTTTATTTCAATTGACTTATGGTTACACTATATTAATCAACTCATTCAAAATTTACAACAAATCAAATTTATTCATTAAATCTAATTTCAAAGAAAATGCATGTATAGTTTGTGGGAAAACCCAACATCCTCTCATATTCTTCTTTTAGTTGTCTTTTTCTACTCACTCTCATCATAGTTTGTTATCATTAATCTACCACTACTCAATATTCCCTTCTTTTTCATATGCACACTATCCTGTCATCTAGCACAGCCCGCACACCACCCCTTCTTTTTACTCTTGCCTATTTTCTATAACAACTATCGACTCCTTGACATGGTTATCCTTGCATTATCAATTTGCAACATTTATTTCTAAAACCCATGGCCTCTTCCCTCCTCAATCTCATTGATGGTCTTTTCTGACCATACCCATGCACTTAGTGCAATTTCATCAACCACACATTGGTTTGCAATTACGAGTCCTCAATGCCCAAGAATTAGATCGAGTCTCCCTCTCTCAACCTGACTTGCAAGCCTCTCTAAACTCCATCTTTTCCTTGATCATATGATGATCTGGGCCATGAATCTTTCTTTTATCGACTCTTTAATGCTCATCTGGTCTTCCAATTCACGTGGTCTTCTACCACATACTCATGTACTTGTTATTGCTTACACAAGGAAATTCTTCAAATGAATACATGCTAGGAAACCTTCTATGTTGCTATCTATGGCCAATGCCTGTCCACATTCATCTTCTCTTTCTACTCACTGACTCCATCGCCTCTACATAGGCTTTCTTCCCCTCTACAATTTCTTTTCATCAATTTCTTTCTAGTTTCAAAAGTCACAATCTTTCATATCACTCTTCCTCTATTTGATTCTCATTATCCTCCCCTCTTCTCTTTGGTGTGGACATTGGAACAAAAATCATTCCCAATCCTAGCTACATAGAGTTAAGCCTTTCTTTTCTTTGTTGCACCTCATTTCACCCTATTCAATTTCTTTTATATCATGTAACTCTTCTATTTAGTGCAACCTTTGAGTTGCCATATGATTTTCTTTTCAATTTCCATCTTGGAGCCTTTCATTATTCACCTTCATGGCTTTTAATATTCTTCTCCATTTTAATTTTGCTTAAACTTCAAACTTCAAACATTTATATCAACTTCTTTAATTTTTATCGATAGTTTGTCTCTCTTAATTTTTCTAGATCAAACATCCCGATCAAAATCAAAATTCCAAATAAACATATAGAGGAATAAATAAACAATATGCTTGAAGGTTTGAATCGATTGCAATAGGAAACCATCAGCAACACCAAAAATGCCACCAAGAAAAATTGAAAACAAACCAAAATGGAACAAAATCAAACCAACTATTTTTTTGGTTGATGTGGATCACTTATAGACCCAGATGCTCCTGCGTCAGACACGTCGGGTAAGAAAAATTGTGACATTGGCTCGCAAAGGTGGAGTCAAGTGATAAGATCACCCTTCAAGACTACAAACAATCTCCAACGAACTCCATCACTAACAACCTGACCTCCTCTACAAAATTCTTCCTCTTCTATCCATGCCCTCCTCTATAATATCTTCTCTGCACTCACCCTTGCAACGTCCATGCTACAATCGTACCTTGATCTCATGAAGATTCACTTCATCTATGGTAATCTGCCACTTTCACAACAATTTTTCTGCGCTTCTCGCTCTCAATCGTTTAGGACTCTACACACTTGCAATGATGCTCTTGAGCTTCTCTCACGCTTCCAACTTTGCACTTTCAAGCCCTCAACCACTTAGGACTCTCCACACCTGAAATAATTCTTTTGAGTTTCTCACTCACACTTCTACAATCTATAGGTTTTGTCACAAGCTACCTCATGTTTAGCAATCTTCTTGTGCCCCCAAAACCTTTACTCACTTCCCTCTCCACCCATAGGTCCTAGTGTGAACCACCTCTCTCTCGGTGCTTTATTCGCACCCTCAGAACCTCTGGTTCTAATACCAATTGATGAAGAGAGGAAAACACACAAGTCTTAAACTTCTCAATTTTATATTACCATTGACTCCATTATGGTTAAACTCTCAAATCAATAATTTCATTTATTGATTTCAATCGACTCATGGTTACACTATATTAATCACTCATTCAAAATTGATAACAAATCAAATTTATTCATTAAATATGATTTCATAGAAAATACATATACAGTTGGTGGGAAAACCCACATCATCTCATATTGTTATTTTAGTTGTTGTCTCATTCTACCCACTTTCATTGCAATTTTTTATCATTAATTTTCCACTACTCAATATTCTCTTATTTTTCATATGCACACTATCCTGCCATCCAGCACAGCCCGTGCCCCACCCCTTCTTTTTACTCTTGCCCATTTTCTTTAACTATTGAATCCTTGACATGGTCATCCTTACATTATTAATTTGCAACGTTTATTTCTAAAACATGTGGCCTCTTCCCTCCTCAATCTCCTTAATGGTCTTTTCTGACCATACCCACACACTTAGTGCAATTTCATCTACCACACATTGGTTTGAAATTACGAATCCTCAATGCCCATGAATTGGCTCGAGTCTCCCTCTCTCAACTTGACTCACAAACCTCTCTAAAATCCATTGCTACCTTGATCATACGATGATCTATGTCATGAATCTTTATTTTATCAGCTCTTTATGCTCATTTGGTCTTTCAACTCATGTGGTCTTTTGCCACATACTCATGTACTTGTTATTGCTTACACAAGGTGATTCTTCAAATGAATACATGTTAGGAAACCTTCTATGTTTCTTTCTATGGCTAGCACCTATCCATGTTCATCTGATCTTTCTACTCACCAACTCCATCACCTCTACACGGGTTTTCTTCCCCTTTGCAATTTCTTTTCATCAATTTCTTTCTAGTCTCAAAAGCCACAATCTTTCATATCACTCTTCCTCTATCTAATTATCATCAACCTCCCCTCTTCTCTTTGGTGCAGGCTTTAGAACAAAAATCATTCCCAATCTTGGTTGTGCAGAGTTAAGCCTTTCTTCCCTTTGTCACACCTCATTTCACCCTATTTAATTTCTTTTATATCAAGTAATTCTTTTGTTTAGTGTGACCTTTGGGTTGCCATCTGATTTTCTTTTCATATTTCACCTTGGATCCTTTCATTATTCACCTTCATGGCTTTTAATATTCTTCTCCATTTTAATTCTTCTTAAACTTCAAACTTCAAACATTTATATCGACTTCTTTAATTTTTATCAATAATTTTTCCCTCTTAATTTTTCCAAATAAAACATGCCAATCAAAATCAAAATGCCAAATAAACATATAGAGGAATAAATAAACGAGATGATTGGAGTTTTGAATTGATTGCAATAGGAAACCATCAGCAACACCAAAAAATTCCACCAAGAAAAACTAAAAACAAACTGAAATGGAAGAAAACCAAACCAACTGTTTTTTGGTTGATGTGGATCGCTTATAGACCTAGATGCTTCTGCATCATATTTTCTACTTTAGTGTGAGTTATAGTGTAATCTCATACTCTCACTAAAGTGGGGGCTAAATGTAGCATCGTAAATTGTCACCCTTGACAAATTCACACTATGTTTTGCTCCCCCTAAATTATTGAGCCTAATTGAGTCCCTAATTTCCTAAATTATGCATTTTATAGCCCATTTGTACCACTTCCCAAGAAATTGTAAGCATTGAGAAAATGCATCCATTTAGTTTTTTTCCCTCAACACCTCATGTCCTTGAAAATGGGGCTAAGATTGGGACACCCTAGGGCGTTAGTCCTCATATTGTGTTGGGACCCAATTTTTAATATGTTGATGTCAGTATTTTAACACTTGAAACCCAACTTGCAAAGGTCAACTATTGGGATCTAATTTTTGGGAAATTTAATAAATGACTATAAATACCTAGTTATTGCATCATTTTAAATCCATCTAGAAAGAGGTGAATATTAAGAGAATTCAAGAGCAAGTCAAGAGCAACATTCCAGTGATTTATTACAACAATTCAAAATCCAAGCATCATGTCAAAGTGTATGTGAGTTCATATTGTCATATTATCATTGTTTTGTGAAGTCTAACCCCTTTTGTAGGTCTCCAAAGCATTCAAGAAAATAAAGCAAGCAAGATCCAAGACCTTGAAGTGATGTGCATGACTTCATTCCTTTAAGGAAGCCATTGAATGATGGTGTGTTGTATCACTTTGTGATTTCATTGTTCCTTCATATCCATTATCATTTGATCATTAACATTGCCATTGTGGAAGTGGAAACACTAACATGGGCTTGACTAAGGTAAGACCCTTAATGGCACAACCCTTTCCTTCTTTTTGAATGTGTAGGTTTTAGTCTTGAAGAGGATTGAAGGAATTTTGAGGGAATCTTAGTACCACCTTTTGTAAGTTTCAACATTTATTGATTTGGATCAATCCATAACATAACATCCATTGCTTTAGCAAGAGATGGGTCTTGTGACATCCCTAATATCTCTTTGGGAGTAAAATCATGGGGCTTATTGGTAGTTTCTTCCATGTAGATCATTTCAACTTGAGATGTTTTTGTTTGTTTTGGAGTACTAAACCCTTTAGGATCAGAATTGGGCATTCCTAAGGGTTGATCACTAGTACTCGTGGTGATGGGTACATTAGAACCACTAGGATTTGACTCCATGTTTTTTATGTTGAGATCTTGTTGTGACCTTAAAACTTGTAGTAACCCTAAGAGATGTAGATGGTGAATTTGGATGAAAAGGGTTTTGTTGAGATGTTTGCATTGCTTCAAATTGAGATATTAGTGACACCTTAAGTGATTTTGGACCAAAGGTGAATGATGTTGGGTGAATGGGAGATGTGAAACCTTGAATTTAGACAAATTTTGTTTTAACTAGATCTCTTGTTAAAGTGTTTTTGAAGATAATCCTTACTTTTTCTTGACAAATGAATGCAAGCTAAGGAAGATGATAATGAGATCACAAACTTTGGGAGTAGACTAATGACTCAAAAGCAAGGTAGCTCATAATGTTTTAGCATTAAGTCAACAAAATACTTGAAAGGAGATAATTTTCCAAGCAAAGAGTTAAACTAGGAGATGAGATAAATATCTAAACCAAAATGAGCAATGTCAAATCTAGGTTGTTGTTTTGAATCGATTGTTTTGTTATTTTTGGTGTGGTTGCTTTGATTGAAAGATGACTAAAAGGTGTTTAGAAAAATCCAAAGTGAACTAGTGATGTGGGATGAATATGACCAAGGTTGTTTGTTGTTGTTTTGAATGAAAAGGATGACTACACGCCTATTGTGTATAAATCTTTGGTTTTCTACTGTTTGTTGGTTATAAACATGAATATGGAATTCTTAGGGTTCTGTTGTTTAGACTGAAAGTCAAAAGCGTCAAGTTACAATAAGAAGCATTGCACTGCCTCTAACAAAAGCATTGAATTTTTTGTAAAAGTGATGGTTTAACTGCATAAGCATCACACTGTGACAGTCATATGCTTTAATTTACTGTGTTGTAGGTTTTTTGATAGAATTATCTGAAACAAAGACCAAGATACACATAGCATCAATTTACAAGCATAAATGTTGTTTTAAGAAAAATAAATGCATCAAGATGCAAATAGAAGCAATACAAGATGACATTCAAAAGCATCACTTTGACTCAAAGGTAGAATTTTGAAAGTTTTATCCTAAGTACATCTAGGGTTTTAAATTTTTAAGGTCTGATTTTTGTTTATCTAATCTAGAAAGTGATACAAAACAATAAAAACAACATATAGAACTAACCCAAGGATTGTTTGGTAGATTTTCACATGTCTTATTCAACAAGACCATGCTAATTGGTATCATGAGTAGTTTAACAATGAATACACACCATAAATACATAACCTATTTTAGTGGTAGATCAAGTTTATCAACTTATAGTGTGCCCACCATCCAAAGTTATACCTCCATAATGAATGGGTGACTAGATTATACGAAGGTCATGCACCAAATTTGTACCTCTCACCTTAAAAATGATAAGATCCTAATCAAGGAATGTTGCTCACCTCAATAAGGGGAAGTACATGGTAACTTCACACAATGATCCTTGTACATTGCACCACTACAAATTGATGGCTAAAAGGTCTTTAAGGCTTATAGTTAAACAATTTCATAGTGGGGGATTGGTGAATAGTGATCCCATCTATTATGCCTGAGTTGAGAAGGGTCTCCTCTCTTCTCATCACCTATACCTGTCTTGGTGAATCGAGGGTCATGAGGCTTGGCTTGAAGGATGTTGGCCACACCTTGGGGTACAAATTTCATTCTCCCCCTTTATATACCCTACCCAAAAATGTTGTTGATATTAAACCCTAGGGTGATGAGGCCCCTAGGAAAGTCTCCTACTTGAAATGAACAAAAATGGTGTTATTTCTAATCCCCAAGATTGTTCTTAAGAGTCTTGAAGGGAGAGCATACATAAATATTCACACCTCAAGTGTACAAATAGATTGCAATTTAATGATGCTTTTGATTTCCAAGATCGCACAAAGCACAAGGAAAGAGCATACACACATATCAACCTATAAAACACATTGAAAAATTAATTTTAGGAGCACCAAAAGCAAATATGAATTTTTTGTTTTTCAATTTTAGGTACACCAAATAAAAATGAAAGTTGTATTGTTCATTTTGAATCCCAAATCTAAGTGTTCAAGTTTTTTATTCTTTTTAGGTACACCAAATGAAAATGAAAGTTGTATTGTTTATTTTTGGTACACCAAATGAAAGTGAAAGTTGTATTGTTTATTTTAGGTACACCAAATCAAATAAATCAATTTTAGGTATGCCAAAAATTAAATGAGTCTTAAGCTAATTAAAAAAATATTAAAAAAATATTAGTATTCTTGAACTTAGTCTTATTTCATCGATTTCCACATGTTGTAAAATGTTAGCTTAGATAGATAATATCAAAAAAAATTCAAATGGTAGGGCTAGGAAAGTGAAAAGAATCAAACTGATAAACTGTAAACCCTATCAGAATAGAAGTGTCAATTCCTGACAAAAGTGCCACATTGTTGCATAGTCAAAGTGTCACCCTTCTGTAAAAGCATCACACTTTTCACAAAAATGTTGAAATTTCCCTATGAACCAAAAAATATAGTTAAAATAGAAGCATTGTGATGTTTCAAATGTGTTGATCTTTGGATAGTCAGAAGCATTGGGATTATACAAAAGCATCGTCCTTTGAAAAAAATGCCAAAATTCTTGTAGATAGACATAACAATGTATCATTCAAACACATCATGATTTACAAAAGCGTTGCGATTTTCTATGCATATGCATCGATATTTTGTAAAAGTGTTGCACTGCACTAGATAAAAGCACTGATCTTCTTCAAATATGTCTCTATAACCTACAGGCTGACAAAAGCTTCATGAAAAAGGTTAAATATGAGACGTGGATCCCACTAGGCATGCCAAAATGTCATAGGGGAAATATGAGTGATAGAATGAAAGCATAATTGAAGTAATTAGAGTCTAAAAACACTAAAAACTTACAAGATTTGGATCATGCAAACAAATACTCAATGAAATCAGTTTGGTAAAGCTTCAAATATTTAATCAAAACAAATGAATTACAAATTCAAAGTAATCAAATCAAATGGAAAATTTACAAACCTTCAATCCCATTATGGATTGATGCAAATTTGTGATGTGGATTGCTCAAATTGTGCATAATCCATGATTTCAAAAGCTTGATGGAGGCGATAAATAAAATAGGTTCTCAAATGCTAAAGATTGGCTCAACAATTTGAGAGAGTTCCTATGCTTATGAGGATTATGAATGAATTTCATGTTTGAAAGGATTGTTTTATAGAGTTTGAGAATTCTAATCCTTGGTGGAGATTCGATCTAAGGATCAATGGATGATATGAAATCAAGGAGATGAAGGGATGAGACTTCATGAGAGCCCAAAATATTCCTATTTTCATAGAAAATTGTTTGAAGATATTTTGAATTAGAGGGAAGTAGATATTTGAATTTGAATTGGAAATATTATCTTTTTGAAAGGGGAATATTCTTTGTGCAAGTTGGAGGGTTGGAGGAAAATTAGACGATTATGAAAATTATTTAATTGTGAGAATGAGAGGAACTAAGATTTTAATTAAATAATTGAGAATTATTTAATCAAGTGGGATTAGGGATTTAATTAAATAATTAGAAATTATTTAATCATGATGGGGAATTAGTATGAAAATGATGAATTAATCAAATAACCTTAATTATTCAATTAGTAGAGGAAAAAAAGTGCATTTAATCAAATAATTGGAAATTATTTAATTAAATGGATAAAATAGTTGATAATGAGGAAAATGATGTTAATAAGTGAAATTGAGATGTGTGATATGTTTAGGACAAATTTAGGTGTTTACACTACTCCATCAAAAATACTTGTTGGTACTTTAGATTCTGGAGATGCTTCTTTGAAAGTCTCTAGTGATTCATTGTAACAAGGTCATTTATGTCTTTTCGATTCAGTCCATTGGACTAATTTCTATCAGACATTTCTTATTTATTTATAGATTCCCTCATTTTGGATCTTGATGACCTATTGAGGACATACGTCTTCTCTTTGAGGATAAATCTTTGGTCCTTGCCTCTATTGGTACTTCAAAGTCGATATTTGTTGGAAGTTTGGAAGTTTGTCATTATTGATGCAGTTTGGCAACATGAGCATGAAGTGTACATACATCTGTTGATTTGGCTACCCCAATGTTGTCATTTATGTCAACATTGTGGGGAAGCATTTTTGGTGTCATTTGTACAATACTAACTATACCGAAAAGCTACTCTATCAGGAATTTGGATAAGTGTTCTCTTTTGATAATGTTGTGGTTTTGTGCATCAATTTTTGGGTCCACACTTCACTACAAGAAGAGGTATAACTCTGAGCTTTTAACCATATCATTATGAATAGATAATACAAGTATTTGCATGATCTCGAGAAGTTTTGTGATGCAGACTAGAAGATATCAATGATAGAGTTCAACTCTATATATCACTATCATCTCTCTATTCAATGTATTTATGTGGGAGATTTTGCATTTCTTTGAGAAGAAATTTTTGTGTTGCGGTTCTAAAGATAGTCTCACTAATGTCAGTGAAACCTGAATTTAAAGAAAGATCAGATCTGGAAGTTGCGTGTATTGGGAAGCATATGTATGATTGGAAGTTTTTATGTTTAGGCTAATTCCTGGCCGACCTAATACATGATATGTGTTGTGAACATTAAATTTATGTTGCAAATGTTAGTTAGATCTATTTTAGATCCATTTTGACCTAAATTAAGTATTGCACATTTTACTTTGGCATGAAGATGATTTTGAGTCTTGTGTGATGCCGAAAAAAACTATTTTGGATTATTTTTGTTTACATCTAGTTAGGCTGGCCTAATTGATGTGTGTGAATGTAATTGGATATATATACAAGATATTTTGGAGCTAAGAAGATAGATGAGCAAGCATGGATGACATATCAGGTGTGAGTGGTCTCGTATTATGCGAATATGTGAATTCAGTGGTGAGAGATCAAAGTAAGAGTAGAGTTGTTGAGCAACTGCTAAGCAGAGCATTACTTTGTATTCAAAGCTTCAAAGGAACTAAAATATAGAACAAGGGAGGTGCACTTCACATCATTTCATACTTTGGCAGTGAGCCCTTTTTGTATTGTACTTAAATTTGGTTGTGATCCCTATAAGGACAATGTGTCATGGCAATGAGCCCCTATAATATACTATA
The DNA here is from genome assembly GCA_007258455.2 of Sequoia sempervirens. Lineage (NCBI taxonomy): Eukaryota > Viridiplantae > Streptophyta > Pinopsida > Cupressales > Cupressaceae > Sequoia > Sequoia sempervirens. Next base: position 208,524,118 of record VDFB02000015.1, on the reverse strand, counting down.
TCTAGATATAATATATTGTGAGCTAATCCTCATTATGGTATTTCCCATTTGGGTTTTCCACATAAAAATTTTGGTGTTCATGTGTTTTGTGACTTTGTGTATGATTCATGCTTTTATTCTTTATTTCTGTTAATATGCTTTGGTAATTGGATAAGTTGTGTTCAAAAGTTTAATAGAATATTGATTCACCCCCCTCTTAATATTTTGAATGTTCAACAACTGGTATCAGAGCTTGATTCCTTCAGAAAAGCCTAATATATTGAGGAAGATCTTGGAAGTTTGAACACATGGATGACAAGAAGTGTCCTATCCCTTAGGAAGAAATTTCTACAATTGAATATATAAAAGATGACTACATGTTTGAAAAGAAGAACTTAAGGCTGCTCTTGAAGATCTTGACAGAGTTGAAACTAACAACAAAATCTTGAAGGAAAGCCTAGGAGAAGCCAATGAATGCATCAAAAGGATGAGAAAACAAATCCAGAAGTTTAGAGAAAGACATAGGGAAGTCAATGTACAGTTGCAGCAAGAAAATGAAGATATCACCAGAATGAAAGTGAAAATGGAAGAAAAAGGAAGGATTAAGGAATGTTTGAATGTATTGGTACAAAGCAAGACTAAATAATGCTCTAGACTTGAACAAGAAGTGGTAAATCTCAGATCTAATCTAGAAAAGGAAAGAATACATGAGGAGAAATTCAAAATAATTACTACAATGCTTGATAAATTGATTGCAATATAGAAACCCTCTAAGGACAAAAGTGGTTTGGGACTTGAAGAAGGACAAAGTTCAAAGGAAAATCTAATGCTTAACAAGGTTGACAATCAAAACAATATTCAAGGAAATAGGAGAAAATTCAAAAATCAAAGAAACAATGATGGAAGACCTCCTATTAAACAACCAAATTCTCAAAGTACCTATCTTTCAATGGTATTTATTTTTCATGCAATAAATTTGGACATAAAGGAATAGAATGTAGAAGTAGAATGAATCAAAATGTTGGATCCTTCTCTAGACAATTTTTTGCATGAAATAAATTTGGACATAGATGTACTGAGTGCAAAAGTCAAATGATGAATAGATACAATACTAGGAGAATGTTTCAATATTTCAAAGGCTACTATTATACATGCAATGTATTTGGTCATAAGGCTAACCACTGCAGATCAAGGGTGAATGGAAGTTGGATAAGTGTTGTGTGCTACTTTTGCAAGAAGCTTGGACATATTTCAAGAGTTTACAAAAGAAAAATTAGAAGACAGTCTAATTCGGTAAAGAGGAATGAACCTATGAAGAAAATTAATCCTACTGGGGTTAAGAAGGAAATGGAAATAAAATGGAGAAAGAAAGAGGAGTCTAAGAAGAAAGATGAATCAGGAACTTCAAATGTATTTGTGCCTCCCTCTAGTGTAGATAATTCACTTGAAAATTAAACCAAGGCATGGGCATAGGGAGATCAATAATAGAAAATTCTAATAGCCCCCTTGTAATATAAGGTGTCAAGATGTGGCATGAAGATATATCATGGAAAAGGAATTTCTAAAGCTATAGAAGAAAGTTGTGGAAGGAAATATTGGGATGCAAAATTTTATGAAGCTTCTGTAAATTATCTCTAGATACAAGGTTTTGAAGTTTATTAGATTTTTTTGAAGCATTTATTGTTGAAGCACTTATCGATACAAGTCAAATCATGGAGTTAAAAACATATCTAAAAAGATAAATTTAGTTGATGTGAAGGAGAAGAAATTGAAGGAGAAGTAAATTGTAGAAGAAGTGGATTCGAGGTGTCACCTAGAAGCGAAGCATCAAAAGCCTAATTTTTGTTGAATCAAATTCAAGAGGCATTCTGCATACTCAATTCTTTTCTGGAATTTTTATTTTTAATATAATGGAAGGTTCAAAGGTAGTAAATGTCTCAGAGATACCTCAAGCTAAATTGAAGAGGCATTCTTGGAAAGCTCTGTCGGAAGACCCAACGGGTGCATTTTCCAACACTCCCTTTGGAGTTTCACCTACTGAGGATATATGTGCATACATTCATGGGGAAATAGAAGAAATTTCCTCTAATGAATTAAGTGTTTTATGAAAAAGTGAATTGGAAGGAAATGATAATTCCATAAAACCAAAATACAAAACCCTAATTGAAAAGAAATTGGATGTGTGGTAAAAGTTCCCACTGTTTGAACTCAATAGGAGATACATTAGAATTGTATTGAGTAGGATTCACAATGAGTCTATATGGATTGTGGTGCATATTCAATAACGAGGGAAGTAATAAGGGATGCAACTGGTTTATGGTCCTCTGGACCAGTTCTAGGGTGGAAGTTTATCAATGTCAAGGAATTAACTGAAAAGACTAGTGCAACCCTTAAAGGAAAGGAACTCACCTTGAGTACATTTGGGAATTCAGTTATCTGGTATGCTGCAAGGCTTGCTGGACATAAAATCTATCTACCTAATGATGGCTATATGATTTCTACTATTTTTTTTCACATTGCACTTAACATGATTGAAAATAGTGTTGATTATAATCTTTGTGAGCTACTCAGACAATGCTTGAGGAAGAATTTGAAGGAAATCAAAAAGAACAAAAAGCATTCATTCAGGTATAGCACTTTGATAGTCTATTTACTTTTCTACTTCATGAAAGAAATACCGGTAATTGGAAAAGTAGAATGGTCAAATACATAATCAGTTGCTCATCAGATAAGAAATCTTATGGGAAATCTTGGCGGATCAGATGCTCAAGAGGATGTTCTTGCAGCATTCTTTGGAAATTTCCAGATGAGAATGAATGAGAGAATAAGAATACCCAAGATTTTGGTGGAAAGGTACTTCAGAGAGATCAATTTCCTTTTCTCCATTGACTTATGTTGAATTATGAAGTGACTGAGGAGGAAGTTGTTCATTATGCAAAAATTCTTCTAGGAAGCCCTAAGGACCTTAATAGATCAGGCTTAGAGGATAGGTCTAAAACTGAAGCCTTTAGAAATTCTAGGAGGACAAGTAAGAAAAGGAAAAGCATTATTCCTTCAGTTGATATTAAGCAAGATATTATAGAGCAAGAAGGAAGATTGCAAATTGATCTGGTCCAACATGAGCATGAAAAGGGAAGTGCACATGAAATGAATGAAGCTATAAAAGTGTTACAAGAGGTAATCCCCAATGCAAGCATTAATACATTAGTGTCTACTATCAAAAATCTCAGAAATATGCTTGATTTGTTGAAAGGATACATCTCTAGACTAAAAGAACAAATTGGAAATGAGCCAGAAGCAAGGACTATAGAGGAGAATATAGAAGATATAAAAAAGAAATGTGCAAATGCACATCACAGAACCTTGAAGGGATTGAAGTATGTTCAAACTTGTGAAGAAGAAGCACAAAACTTAATATCATATTGCCTGAAGTGGTCTAACTGCACATAAAGTACAAAGGATGAAATGAATCATATTGAAATTCAAATAGGCACTCAAGCATATGTTTATGATTTAGCAAGTGATAGAAAAATCAGAAGTGGTCTTACATTATGCAACTACATGACAATTTCTTTGCTTTACAGAATCAAAGGACAGAGATAATCAAACAATATGTGGCACTAAGGGACTTAGTAAAGATAAAGCACACTCCTATATCTAGTTCCCTTGGCAGTGCTGATAAACTATCAGAAATAACCTCAACCCTAGCACTGTGGAAGAAGGAAAAGAGTCTCTAACGAAGCTTAAACTACTATGCAAGACTCTTGTATCTGCAAAAAATTCTTGGGAAGAAGGAAAATCCACTTGGTAAGATACCCTGAAGAAACTCAAAGGATTTGCATCTTCAGGTTGACATGTCTTTCCTTTATGATAATTTTTTTTTAGAAGATGCATACATATATGTGTTCAAGAGAAGCATACTGAGCCCATGCATGACCTTTTCCATTGATTTCAAAGGGGGAGAGATAGTGGAAGGAAAAAAAAAATTAATACGCTTGGAAAGATATAATTACATCTTGGATGGTTGGAAAACCTTTTTGGAAAGTCAAGTTTAATTATGAAAAGGGGAGATAAGTTTAGGAGGAGATAAATCTTGATTCATGGCATGGAATTTTTTTTTTATATGCATGTTGTCATCAATGAAAAAGGGGGAGATTGTTGGAAATTTGGAAGTCTATCATGTTATTATGTAGTTTGGCAACATGAGCATGAAGTGTACATACATCAGTTGATTCAGCTGACACAGTGTTGTCATTGATTTCAACATTGTGGGGAAGCATTTTTGGTGTCATTTGTACAATACTAACTATACCGAAAAGCTGCTCTATCAAGAATTTGGTTGTGTTCTCTTTTGATGATGTTGTGGTTCAATGCGTCAATTTTTGGGTCTGCATTTCACTGCAAGACGAGGTATAACTTTAAGCTTTTAACCATATCATTATGACTGGCTTATACAACTATATTCAAGATCTCAGGAATTTTTGTGAGGCAAACTAGAAGATATCAATGACAAAGTTCAACTTTGTATATCACTGTCATCTCTCTATTCAATGTATTTGTGTGGGAGATTCCGCATTTCCTTGAGAAGAATGTTTTGTATTGCAGTTCTAAAGATAGTCTCACTAATGTTGGCAAAACGTAAATTTAAAGAAAGATTGGATCTGGAAGTTGTGTTTATTGGGAAGCGTATGTATGATTGGAAGTTTTTGTGTTTAGGTCCAATTCCTAACCAACCTAATACATGATGTGTTTTGAAGATTAAATATACATTACAGATGTTAGTTGAATCTATTTTAGATCCATACTGACCTAAATTAAGTATTGCACATTTTTCTTGGGCATGAAGATGATTTTGAATCTTGTGTGATGCCAAAAAAAGCTATTTTGGATTGTTTTTGTTTACAATATAACTAGGCTGACCTAATTGATGTGTGTGAATGTAATTGGATATATATATAAGATATTTTGGAGCTAAGAAGATAGATGGGTGAGCATGGATGACATATTAGTTGTGAGTGGTCTCATATGATGTGAACATGCGAATTCAATGGTGAGAGATCAGAATAAGAGCAGAGTTGTTGAGTGACTACTAATTAGAGCAATACTTTGTATTCAGAGCTTGAAAGGAACTAAAATACAACACAAGGGAGGTGCACTTTGTATCAACTCATACTTTGGCAGTGAGCCATTTTTGTATTGTACTTAACTTTGACTATGAGCCTTATAGGACAGTGTGTCCTGGTAGTGAGCCCCTATAATATACTATATATGGATATAATATATTGTGAGCTAATCCTTGATAGGCCAACACTGGGGAAAAGAATAAGAAATATTTAATGCTTTATAATGAATTTCAGCATGGTCTATATGTGTCAATCTGGGGGTGTAAACTTGTGAGAGGTGTCCGGGAAATATGCCATCAAGGGGTGAAAGGCGTGAGATGAGTGGGGATGAATGCAACTATGAAAAGAAAACCTATTGTAAATTAAAATAAAACTGGTGACAGGAACTGTCACTTCCTGGCGATAGGATTTGCACACACAATGAATTCTAAAACAGAACACCAATTACCAAATTCATAAAATCCAAAGCGAAAGAATAAAACTCAAATCAACAACATATTTAATTAACACAAAAATTATAACTAATTTAATCTGAATACATAGATAGTTAAAATAAACTACAATTATTTACAAGAATTAATTACAAAATTGTTTACAAGAATCAATGACAACCAGAATACATAATTAAAATAATACAAAACAGAATTGAAATCACACACCATGAAAAATAAATAAAATATATACATTCATCCAGTAGCAGAGGAGTGGACACCCTTCCTCCTAGAAAACCGACTGAAGATGATCTCAGATAATTCTTAAAATGAACTTCATAATAATTCTTTCAGAAACAATGTCTAATATATTCAATTTTGTCTCTCCCCTAGTTTACATAGCATGGATATTTATATGCCAAGTTCATAACAACAATAATAAATAATTTGTCTTGACATACTACTAATAAAATGAGAAGGAAAGGCTCACATAAAGCCTTTGTTACTATCCACAAATAAAGAATAGATCTGTTATAACAGTGAGTAGAAAATAGACCCCAGCCGCAACAGTAAATCAAGAAACATTATGTTTAGAAAACCACCTATAACTTTCACATCCATCACTTTTTGAATATTCTGTCATGGGGAAACTTAATTGGGCCCGTTCTGGACAAAACCCATGTTGTGGATTTTCCATATTCGTCCTCATCTTCCCGCAAATTACAACGCAAAACTAACAATTTTGAAGTGGTTCAAGCAGATTTTGGTTTCTTCCAAACACATCTCTATCACATGTTATTCTCATCAATTAGTTTTGGTAGATGAAAACCTCTTTTGACATGGCAATAATGAGGCAATTGAAAGTCATGTCTATGCATTGAAGTGGCATAAACAATACATAATAAATATAGGATGTGTATTTTATTAACTGCAGATATTAAGGTGAAAATCCATGTTTGGAATATCCAATCAAATGTTGATGTGTACATAGCCATGTATGATAGATTTGATGCCTCATGAATGTGTTGGTAAATATGGTCGTTGGAAGAAAGAATGCATTGAGATGATGTGGCAAGAGTCCACGTAGAAATGATGGAAGACAAGATGGTTCCTGTACAGAAGATGATAGGAAGTTATGTATGTTGCAAGCTAGCTATATTTTCCAAGGCTAAAAATCAGAATGCTCATTAGTAAACTCAACCAATAATTATTTCCATAATTTAATCTCAAAACTATATTTAATACCTCTTAGATATATTTAATCATATGCAACGTAAATGTTAGAATTCTATGAAAATGGAATGGAAATGGAATATAGAAATGGATATGAACTTATGTGAAAATGGCATAAAATGTAGCATAAAATGAGACACGAATAGATCTCATCAATCCTCACTGTGGTTTTTACCATTTTGGGTTTTCCACATAAAAATCCTAGCGTTCATGTGTTTTGTGACTTTGTGGATGATTCATGATTTCATTCTTTATTTCTGTTAATATGCTTTGTGTTGGTTTGAATAAGTCTTATGCCTAGTTAATTCTTTACTAGGGACTTAGGGGACTTAATTCACATGTTAAGTTTACTTAAGATATTAATTGTCTTATCTAGACTTCACATCATCCTAGTTAGTTATGAGTTATTTTTCTTATGTGATAGGATTAAGACACTTGTCATGATCTTGTCTTATCCTATCTCTCATCCTTGCCTTTATAAGCAAGGCATCTCTAGCATATTTTGCATAGCATAACATTGTATTATAGAGTATTGCATATTGTATCATATTACAATTCTTGTTTGGTGGAATAACATCTTCCATTGTTGCTACTCTCTATTTCTTGTGTAGGTTATTTGGTGTTGCAAATTGAAGATCTTCGCTGCTCACTTCAACATGGTATCAGAGCTTTGAGTCTTGCAAGCCCCTTCCTATTTTATTAGAGAGTTTCCACCATCAAGTTTTATATTATGATTTGAAATTTATTTTATGATCTTGCAAATTCCTCATATGCTCTTCTCTTTTGTTTCAATACGATCTTGAGAATCAGAAAGGGTTTGCAAATGGTTTAATCCTATATTGCATGTATGCATTTTGGTGAGATCTGGTGATTGCATCATTTATGGCTATAGTGGTAGTATCTTAGGTTGTGTCATTGTGTCTAGGAGGCTCAAGAAAGTCATATTTGGCTTTCTTTTCACTCAATTTGATCACCATTTGCAACTTTGGCAAACAAGGGTTTGAAGCTCAAATCCAAGAGGTATTTGATATTTTGAGGCAGTTTAGGTCAAAACAGACCTTGCCATTGAGATCAAGAGGCCTGAGAGACGAATTTTGATATAAAATTCATCCATTTTTGGTAAAGTTGTTTCTAAGGCAAAAAAAAATTCCCAAGCAGGTTGTACGGCCTCCCAAGCAGTACAGTTGTTGCAAAAAATATTTTTAAAAAATAATTCTATATTTTTTTTCAATTGTTGGGTAATTTATTAAAAAATCAGGGAATTTTATTTTCTACGGCATATGGTACAACGTCAATCTTTGGTCAGCTCTTAGAAGATTGTTGGCACTTCATTCGTCTTATCCCTGTTGACAAAGAACTTGGTACTACACTGTCAAATCGCGGGTACCTTGTCAGTCAAATCTGTGTGGCAGCCTTGTCAAATCTCATCGGTGATTATTATTATTTTTAACAATTTTTTATACCCATGGTCATATGGGCGCCCAAGGGCTTAAGCTCAAGGGGCCTAATTTTTTGACCCTATATACTCTGCCAGTGTCATCTTTCTATGGTTTTTTTCATTTTTCCTTAACTTTCATCTCAGGTGGTGAAATTTTTGAAACAAAATATCGTCAGAAAGCTGGTGAGCTCAACTCTTTAGTGGTGTAGGTGATTTTCAGAAATTTTGTTGTTTGGTTGTATTTATAGCCTATTGAAGCCAAATTTCCACTTTTCACTCTTGAGCTCATATTTTTTGCTTTGGTCCTCCATTTTTCGCAATTCTTCAAGTTTTGGAAAGGTCTTCCCAAGCTCTTTAGATTTACTCATGCATTGTTTCCAAATTTGGCCCCTAGTATAATTAATTCATATTTTTGTGTTTTAGCACTCTCGTTAATTACTGAGATATTTTGGCACTTGGAATCTTTTGGTTGCATGGGATGGCTTCATTTGGGCTGCTTTATATGTATATCCAATATTTTTTCCTTTGTGGGCATTTTGAGCATCATTTGTAAGCAATTTCTTATATGTAAACGCACTAAGATAAAGTGCTACAATATTGCACATGTATTTTGGGGATTTTGCACATAAGGTTGTGCCATATTTTGTACTTGCACTATATTATAAAGTGCCATGGGGGGTTGTGTAATACCTTTGTTAATTTCCATCACGCCTTTGTCAAGTGAGTGTCCCTCCAAGACAACAACGAATCCATGTGATTCTTGCCTCATGCATGTGTGCCTTGTTTTTACACACACTTTGTCAATTGCAGGTACATTCTTGTGCACTTTCAGATGTTGTTTCCTCTCCTTCATGCACTACATGGTAATACATAAAGTTTTAGTGGATCTATCATGCCTCTCTCAAGTTAGAATTATGGGGGGTGTTATATTGTTCATCCTAATGCTTCCTTGGTTTTAGTTTGGAGTGAACTATGTATCTAGTATTTGTTCCTATGTACTAGGCGGATGCAGCGGTTGGTTACCCATGCATTTCGGTGAGATGGAGCATTTACCATATAGGCACTCTTGCATTCGTGTTTTGTGGAGGCAACCTTCCATCCTTAGTTGATCAGTGTTCTTCAGACTATTGGCACCTATATTTTCAACTTACTTTGGTTGAGCAGTGTCTTGGGGTCACTCGTGTTGATTCATGTGCCATCTGTATTTTCAATTGACAAATGTTTTTCCTTTTTTTTCCATCTGGTCATTTTTTGAGTAGTGTCGTTGGGGAAACTCATGCAGATTGTTGTCTTCTTGATCTTGATCATCCTATTTTCAGAGGAGGTTTTGTAGCTCAACACTATAGTAGTCATCTTTTGACAGTTGTTTTCAGTGTATTCCTACTTCAATGATGTTCTTCATGTTCCTATTATTCTTGGGACATTGTTGTTTGCATCTTTTTCTCTCTTTTGGAGAGGAGTTTTCTCCCACAAGTTTTTTCTCCTTTACTTCATTTGTGAGAGTTTTTTTTTGTACATGGTTACCTCATTGGGCCTTGTTGTTAGGACCCATATATTTGCATCTTTTGCATTTTTTTGTTCCTCCCTAAGTTGCACTTAAGGGTGGGTGTTGGTGTGAATAAGTCTTGTACCTAGTTAATTATTTACTAGGGACTTAGGGGACTTAATTCACATGTTAAGTTTACTTAGGATATTAGTTATCTTATCTAGACAAGATATCATCCTAGGTAGTTATGAGTTAGTTGTCTCGTGTGATAGGATTAAGAAAATTGTCATGATCTTGTCTTATCCTATCTCTCATCCTTTCCTTTATAAGCAAGGCATCTCTAGCATATTTTGCATAGCATAACATTGTATTGTAGAGTATTGCATATTGTATCATATTGCAATTCTTGTTTGGTGGAATAACATCTTCCATTTTTGCTTCTCTCTATTTCTTGTAGAGTTTATTTGGTGTTGCAGATTGAAGATCTTGGTTGCTCATTTCAATACTTTGGTAATTGGATAAGTTGTGTTTGAAATTTTAATAGAATATTGATTCACCCCCCCTCTCATTATTTTGAATGTTCAACAAATATTTTCTTCTTTGAAAGCTTCCAATGACTTCTTACAATAGAATGTCCATAGTCTTCTTGATTCAACTTTGTGGAATGATATTTTGACAAGTATTTAAAAAAAAATTATGGAGACGGGTGATCCCACAATAGTGGGTTACAATTGCATTGATGAACAAAATTTGTTTGGGCATTAAAAAAAATTGGAGGGCTTCACTTGAACACCCTCGTTTGAGTGAACCCCCTCATATTTAATGGATCACTCAAACCCACCATGCCAAATTTTATTAATAAAAAAAGAGGATTCGAGCGAATGGGGGTTCGCTCCAACCCTCTTTTTAGGGATTTTTTAAAAAGCACTTAACTATCGAAAATGATAGTTTCATTGTCATTTTTTTTTTCAAACAGGAAGGTGGTCAAACCCCATGAAAGTGACTGAATCCCACATCACCCTCCACAACATCAACTTTGAACTAGGTTTGATCTCTTCTCACTTCATCAGTTTTTTAGGTGCATATGCTCCCACATTTTTCATACATGTCAACTAGGGTAGTTTCAACTACAACATCTAACAAAATTCCTCTATCCTTTATGCTTCGATTGATGTCCATACCCTATTCCAAAGCTCTCATTTTGGCACAAACAAGGAGGATATTGGAAAAGGTGGTGAAATTTGGCTTCACACCCACCAATTGCATTTTCTTGAAAGTTTCTAAACCCTTTTCAACAAATCCATTTTGTGCATATCCTTCAATTTTTTGAGGCTATTGGTCAAACAGTTCACTTGCCTTGTCAATGCTTCCACAATTCTCATAGATGTCTACTAGGGAAATTGCACACGTCCATACCTTGTTCCAAAGCTCCCATTTTAGCACAGGAAGGGAGGATGTTAGCAAAGGTTGTGAAATTTGGCTTTACACCTACCAGTTGCATTTGCTTGAAATTTTCTAAACCCCTTTCAACAAATCCATTGTGTGCATATCCTTCAATCATGGAATTCCATGAGAACACATTTCTTGAGGCTATTAGTCAAATAGTTCACTTTCCTTGTCAATGCTTTCACATTTTGCATACATATCTACTAGGGAAATTGCACAAAATTCCTCTATCCTTTATACTATGATGGACATCCATACCCTATTCCAAAGCTCCCGTTTTGGCACAAACAGGGAGAATGGTGGCAAAAATTTAAACCAGAGTATCTAAACACTTCAAAAATTAGAATGATAAAATTCATTTTACAAGTACTCATGTGGATCCTTAAATTTAAAGTTACATTTTATCCCAAATATACATAGCTTTCATAGTTTCCAAACAAAACACATAATATCCTTTTAAACTCATAAATATATATATTGTTCTAAACATAACACATACATCATTTTAAATCCAACACAAATTATGGTTAGCAATTGCTTTTCTTCACATTTGTAAAACTGAACTTAGTACATGAATATCCTATTTTTAATTACTATACAATACCCATCTGTAATTTTAAACTATTACATATATTGATTCAACATAGGATAACACGGAAATCTTCATTTCACAATAAAATATTAAATGTATTGCTCCAAAGGGTGTGAAATTTGGCTTTACACCTGTCAATTGCATTTTCTTGAAAGCTTTTAAACCCTTTTCAACTAATCCATTTTGTGCATATCATTTTCAACATGTTCTCCTCTATGTAGTTCTTTGGTAATTCATCTTATAGTTTTAATATGATAAAGTGTCACCCATCCAAATGGTCTATCAATGTACTATATGTAACGGAGTGAATTTGTACCCCTTGCAAATTCCCCATTTACAGCCCTTACCTTGGAAAATTAAAAATTAAAAATGCTATTCTACCTCATCCATCTACTTTCCATCTATTTGGCAGTTGTCTGTAGTGTCGGTGGAGGATTTTTTGTCAAGGATGCTAGCACAGTGTGCATACGTCTAAGTGGTGCATTGTCGTCCTCACAGGATTCCTACCTCTGAAATATGCAAAGGTGTTACACTCCTCCATTGGAGATGAAGAATAACACCCATATGCCCTTTTTCAACCTCGAACAGCTCTTTCGGGCTAATATTCACCTTCAAAACATTATATTTTTCATTCACTTCATCTTCTACACACTGAATTGATCTTCTACACACTTCTTCAATCTCACTTCACAATTCTACACACTTCTTGATCATTACACACTTCATTTTCATAGCCTTTCCACCATTGTTGAAGCTTTAAGTCGACACTCTACTGGTTTCACTCCTCACATTATTGCAAAAAAAATGGCATCTCCAAGCTTGCGATCTCACCTCTCCCTTCACCTACTTGAGTGAATCTTTTTGGGGAGGTGATGTCCATTTTATTTAGCGTCATTGTTTGATTTTACATAGCATATTATTGTTAGCAATTCTTGGTATTCTTCCTTTTAGTGCTTTCCTTTATCATACTTTCTCATGTTGCTATTTTGGCTATTTGTGGAGATGGAAACACTGAAATAGGGGTTTGACTATGACAAGCCCCAAAATAGTCCCAACATTTTTTCCCATTCCATTATGTGTAGGTATCGTTCTTGTGTGGAGCTTATGGGAAGCTAAACCAACTGTAAGTGTGATTTTCGTCACCTTTTCTTTTGTTAGACTCTATCTTTTAAGTTAAAGTATTATTCTTGCTATTTTAGTAGTTTAGCTCTTTTATGTTTTTCATCATTGCATAAAACAGTACCTATCAGGTAGTTAGCGAGTTTTTTGTTAGTGTTGATTGTACTTCATACTTCTTGTCTGTACAAATTCCAACACCCAACCAAGATGCTAGCGCGTCACACTATCATATGACTTCTATGTTGGAGTCCTTTGGCAAAGAGTTGCCTAGGTTATAGCCCAGACTCAAAAAATTTCTCTCCTGGTTCCCTAAACTCTCAGATTGATAAAATGATAGTGATAGATCAGTTTTCCTTCCTTTTCACCCTCTTGAAACATTAAACTTACCATAAACAACCCTTAGTGTAAGGTATATTAGGGCATCTGATTGTTCTAAACCCTCTTGTGACCTGGGGTCCTAAGTAGTTGGTCCCCCTCTACATTTTGTTGAACCCAACATGAACTATTTTGGTTCCATTTGGTAGTACTGAAAGACTCTTCTCTTGTGTTCTTGGTGCGTTGTGGGTGTGTGTGTTGTAGGGCGCCCGACCTTGCAACCCAACCTATGACCCCTAGCAGTGTAGCTAGAAGAATCCCTAAGCATTGCAAAATGAAACGTTGAGTAGGTCACTGTCTAATTGTGAAACCCTTGGGGGCTTCTACAAAAGTCCTTTCTAGTGTACGTAAGAGATGGCTTCCTTCATGCATCTTCTGATCCCATCTATGCAACTTGTGAGTGGGTCTCCTAATATAACATTTACCTCACAGGATTTGTCGATGAATGCTAATAGAGAACCATCCCCTTTGTACATTCCCACACGTATCAATGGGAGCACTCTAACTGGTGTTCTCATTGACCCCACATGCCAGGTTAATGTCATCACAGAGGAGATCATGTTAATAAAATTCTTACATAAGGATGGATATGATGAGTCTAAAAGCACTATAAATACACATGATGGGATTTTTTTCCCCCCCATTGGTTCTATCACCCTTTCAGTCCTGGTTGGGCCCAAGATTGTGAATGCTCTCTTTGATATTATCCCGGGGTATGAATTGTTCAAAGTCAAACTAGGCATTCCTTGTCTAGTTTCCATGAATTTAGTTCCCTTAGTGATCCACAAGTGCTTGAATTTTTGTCATGAAGGTTCAGTGCATGTAGTCCACGACATCGGTTACAAATCAATGTTGATGCATGGAGGCTACTCACTTGATTACTTCTAGCCTACCCCTATTGGTCTGCTCCCTCCCAAGATGGACCTATTGTATCAAACTTATGTGAAATATAAGAATGGGGGCATAGCACTAAAAATGACCTATCCTCCTTCTCCCTATGCCATTTTAGTTAAAGCTTCCATGATAGCATAGTATAAGGTTGCTTCTACTACCCGAAAAAAGAGAGGAAGAAAAGTCCACTTAGGGCTCTTCTTCCTCTGCAGTTCCACCTGCCTCTACCTCCCACCCTACTACAATGTCATCGGCTTCCACCCTTATATGTCTATTGGGGAGTCTGATGGTGCCCACTTGGAAAAAGGCCAAGCATCAGGTATTTGACCTTCCTATCTTGCCCATGGTGCCTCGACGCATTGTGTATGGTAAGGGGAAAGGTCCTCATGGAGTCACTCCTACATCTCAACCTTTGTAGCCTCCTATTGCTCCTACCTCTAAGGTAGTGAATGGGAAGAGGCCCATCATTAAGGCGCTCAAGTTTTCTTCCCCCTCTATTGTGGCATCTGCTTCTCCATCTCTTCCTCATGTTCCCATCCAAGAGTCACTCCCTCCATCAAAAACAATTGTGATGGGCACTCTAATGGCTGAATAGGAGCCTTATGTTCCTTTCCAAGCTGCAACTTCTAACTCTCAGAGCTGTAGAAACCACCTTGCACATGAGTGTAAGTGGCGAAGGAAGGATCTGGTAGCTGAGTAGGCTACCTTGTAGAAGGAGAAAGGGGAGCCAGTAGCTCTTTCCTCGATGCCTTCTACTATGTCCTCCTCTTCTACCCTTTCTGCTTTAGTTCCCTCTGCCTCAATATTGCTTCTGACTCTCCCTATGAGTGTGAATGATCCTCACCCTAAAAGGGTGCAAGTATTCATTACTCCTTTGGTTGAGCCTCCTCTCCTGATGTCCCTTCTAGGCATCCCACCTTTTTCCAAACCTGTAGATATGTTGAACACCTTAGTGGTGTCTATTATGGTTTTCTCCTTTTTTCCTCACCTTCTACTTCATCTATGATTATCTCACATCCTCCAATGAAGTGCAAGATGGAGGATGACCCCACTTCTAATGGGGGTCAAAAGAAGGGATCCCGTTCTTCAGAAGCTAATCTTGATTTGGCTTGCATCATCCTACTGACAGAGGTAGCCTCAGTGTCCCCTAAGTTTTCCACTACCCCCAAGTCTTTCGACGAGGTTTGCAATGGATCTCGAGTGCCTCCTTCATTGCTTTCTCAATTGACACATGGAACTCCAGTAAAGTTTGTGTTCAACTCTATAGACGATGTCTCAACTCTGTTGGCAATTTTTGTAAAATCACTAATGTTTACCTCACAAGAACTGAGTGAAGAAGACCTCAAGGGGCCCTCTTCCTTGGCTCTTATCATAGGAAATTCAGAGGGTGCTCCCCTTGTTACTCTACCCTTTCAAGATCATTTTCCTTCCCCTTATAATGATCTAGATTGGGAGAATGATGACCTCTTGGTCGATGAGGACTAGGGGAGCACCTCTTCTTTATCTGTAGATTATATTTTTGTGTGTGTTGTGTTCCCTCATGCTTGTTTTCTATGTTCCTAGAGGACCCTTGTCACCCTCATAGGTGCTTGGATACATGAGTATTTTGTGTCGTAAACTTCCTCTATTTGTTACATCATTCTTCTCTTTGTTGTGCCTTGATTTTTGACAATTGGGGATGATGCAAAGTGTTGGGGACAACTAGGCCTCCCTCCCATGTTGACCCAATTTTTTATTTTCACATGCCTTTCTTCACATGGTCTGATATAGTCTGAGATTGATGACAGTTCATTTATATACTATTGTATTATATCTATTTATATTTATGAGCAACTATGACCCTAAAAATGCCTTGTGCATAAGTGTAAGCATCAGAGGAAGGCTCTGACAATTGAGTTGGCTTCCTTGCAAAAGGAGGAAGGGGAGCCAACAACTCCTTCCTTAGTGTCTTTTGTTGTGTCCTCCTCTTTTGCCCTTTCAGCTTCAATTCCCTCTGCCTCAATCTTTCTTTTAGCTCCCCCTACAAGCGTGAATGATCCTCACCCTAAAATGGTGCAAGTATTCATTTATCCTTCAATTAAGCCTCCTCTCGTAATGTCCCTTCTAGAAATCCCACCTTTCTCCAAAACTGTAGATATGCTAACACCTTAGTGGTGTCCACTATGGTTTTCTCCTCTTCCTCTTCACCTTCTACTTCATCTATGGGGATTTCACATCATCTGATGAAGTGCAAGATAGAGGATGACCCCACTTCTAATGGGGGTTGGAAGAAGGGATCCCCTTCTTCGAAAGCTAGTCCCACTCTAGCTTGTGTCATCCTAGTGACGAAGGCAGCCCCAATGTCCCCTGAGTTCATCACTACCCCTGAGTCTTTCGATAAAGTCAGAAATGGATCTCGAGCACCTCCTTCATCACCTGCTCAATTGACACATGGCACTCCAGTAAAGTGCATGTTCAACTTTGTAGACGATGTCCCAACTTTGTCAGTGATTTTTGCAAAATTATTGATGTTTACCTCACAAGAACTAAGTGAAGAAGACCTCAAGGGGCCCTCTTCCTTGGCTCTTGTCATAGGAGAGTTGGAGGGTGCCCCCCTTGCTATTCCTCCCTTGCAGGATTATCTTCCTTCCCTTTACAATGATCTAGATTGGGAGAACAATGACCTCTTGGTTGATGAGGACTAGGGGAGCTCCTCTTCTTTATCTATAGATTAGATTTGTGTGTGTGTTTTTTCCCTCATTCTTTTTTTTTATGTTCCTGGAGGACCCTTGTCACCCTCGTAGGTGCTTGGATATAGGAATTTTTTGTGTCATAAAATTCCTCTATTTGTTACATTGTTCTTCTCTAAATGTTGTGCCTTGATTTTTGACAATTGGGGATGATGCAAAGTGTTGGGGGCATTTAGGCCTCCATTCCATGTTGACCCAATTTTTATTTTCTTTTTCTTTTCATGTGCCCTTCTTCACATGGTTTGATATAGTACAAGATTGATGATAGTTCATTTATATACTATACTATTATATCTATTTATATTTATGAGCAACTCTGACCCTGAAATATCAGTTCCCCTATCTCTTGTTCATTATAATTTCATTGTTTGTCCTTTCTTTTTATCTTTCTCTCCTCTTTGCTATCTTTGTGATGTTGTGGTGCTTATATGTTGTCTCTCACGTGTGTATAACATTACCATGGTTACATCTCATTATGTTATGTGGGCCACAATATCACCTTCATTCTCGCTTTACTCTCCTTAGTATGTCACGTGCCTCTGAGTTTAGCTTGCACCATCCTAAGGGGGGATATCTTATTGCTTTGATTTTCAAAA
Organism: Sequoia sempervirens; assembly: GCA_007258455.2. Taxonomy (NCBI): domain Eukaryota; kingdom Viridiplantae; phylum Streptophyta; class Pinopsida; order Cupressales; family Cupressaceae; genus Sequoia; species Sequoia sempervirens. Next base: position 208,506,680 of record VDFB02000015.1, on the reverse strand, counting down.
AGGTATATTCAATGGCCAACAAATACCCCGCAAAAATTCCCTTATTTTTGAAAAATTGCATTCTTCAACAAGGACCCCTAGTGAAATTTATCTTTCATCACGGATTCGTAAGATAAAATCTAAAGACTCTCCTTTGTGAAGGGAGTACTTTTTCTTATGAAGAAATCTAAAAAATTTCCTTTGTGAGGGAGCATTCTTTCTTTTGAATTCCTTGATGAAAGGCATCTTTCAGAAGGATTCCTTGATGCTAGAATCTTTGGCAAAAAATATTCTCTTTTAAAAAAAAAATCATCGCTTTTTAAACAAAGCATCCCTTGAGTAGACCCCTTTTTATTTTGAAGGGTTCCTGAGGGACCCCTTTGAAAGCTCTTCCTTCAAGTGTTGACTATCTACATGATTGTCTGTCTATTTGTGTGGCTTTTTTTTATCTAACATGTTTTATCTGCGGATTAACATGTTGCTTTGTAGGTGCGCCTGTGAAGCTGCCTTTCAAAAAACCTTGCAGGACTGAGTACCTGTCAAGCCCTATCAAACTCTGCTTTTCCTCTCACATCTATCTTCCCTCAAGATTGAGCACTTGGGGGTGCCTCTTTTGCAAGTCTAAGGACCTATAAAGTGCTTTCATCCTGCAAGATCAATTTGTTCAACTTTGTAGGACCAAGCACCTATAGAGCCTTTTTTTCACCTTTCATAGGTATGCAAATCTACGACACATGTTTGTTCAACTCTCCTCAATCCCGAGGACCTATGGAGCCATCTCTTTCTCTCTCCTACACTTGATTTCACTAGATTGCAATCTGCTTCCTCGACAATTCAAGTATACTTTCTTTGAACTCTTTTGATCTACTTTACCTCGCATTTGGTAGCACATATGCTCGCTAAAGTGGGGGAAAAATGTAATGGAGTGAATTTTAAACCCTTCCAAATTCCTCATTTACACCCCTTACCTTAGAAAAATCAAACTCAAAAATGTTATTCCACCTCATCCATCTGCTTTCCATCCATTTGGCAGCTATCTGTAGTGTCAGTGGGGGAATTTTTGTTGAGGATGCTAGCCTAATGTGTGGATGTTTGTGCGACGCACTACTATCCTGACAGGATTCCCACCTCTAGAATCTGTAGAGGCATTACACTCCTCCATTGGCAATGAAGAATAATGCCCATAAGCCCTTGACTGACCTCAAATAGCTCTTTTGGGCTCCTCTTCATCTTCAAAACACTATCTTTTTCATTCACTTCATCTTCTACACACTTTTCAATCTCACTTCACAATTCTACACACTTCATTTTCATAGCTTTTCCACATTGGTTGAAGCTCCAAGTCGACACTATGTTGGTTTCACTCCTCACGTTGTTGTGGCAACATTGGCATCTCCAAGCTTGTGAGCTTGCATCTCCCTTCACGTGCTTGAGGGAATCTTGTCAAGGAGGTGATATCCATTTTATTTAGCATCATCATTTGATTTTAAGTAACATATCATTGTTAGCATTGCTTGGTATTCTTCCTTTCAATGCTTTCCTTTATCATACTTTCTCTCATTGCTATTTTGGTTATCCATGGAGGTGGGAACACCGAAATGGGGGTTTGATTGTAGCAAGCCCTGAAACAGCCTCAACATTTTTCCCCATTCCATTATGTGTAGGTATCGTGTTTTTGTGTAGCTTCCAAGAGGCTGGACCAACCGTAAGTGTGATTTCCGTCACCTTTGCTCTTATCAAACTCTATCTCTTAAGTTAAAGTATTCTTCTTTTTATTCGAGTAGTTTAGCTCTTTTATGTTTTCCTTCATTACTTAAAATTGTACCTATCAAGTAGTTAGCGAGGTTTCTATTAGTCTTGATTGTACTTCATATTCCCTTTCTGTATGGATGCTAGCACCCGACCAAGGCCAGTGTGTCGCACTGTCATCTGTCTTTTGCACTAGAGGCCTTTGGCAGAGAGTTGCCTAGGTTACAATCCAAACTCAAAAATTTGCTCTCATGGTTTCCTAAACTCTCAAGTTAATAAAAGGATGGTGACATATTAGTTGTCCTTCCTTTTCACCCTCTTGAAACATTAAACTTACCTTAAACAACCCTTAGTGTGAGGTAGATCAGGGCAACTGATTGTTCTAGACCCTCCCATGACCTAGGACCCTGAGCAGTTGGTCCCCCTCTTCTACACTATATTATATATAAGGAAATAATCTTCCATTTGTAAGAAGGTTGAAAATTTGAGTAAAATCTATTTGTATTTCAAACCACACTTGTTTGAAGTAATACAAAGAATTTTCATGTTGTATACATGTCACTTTTATTTTGATTCTTGTCTCTATTTGAATATATGAACATATGTTTACTATTGGAATCATCTCCTTTATGTTGTTTTTCTTTGTATTTATATATATCTAATCTAGTATGTTAATAGGGATACCCCCTAGGTTTATAGAGCCTAAAGAGTTGGAGAGAAACATGTTCTCACTCATTCATGAGCCACCCTCCTAGCCACCTTAAACATAGAAACTCACCCCTTCTTAGAGATTACTAGTATTAGTTCGGGGAACCAATAGGTGGAAGAGAATGTTATCCTAGTGCAAATGTACTTGAGGGAGAAGGAAGTTAGGCTTCAATCCTTTTCTTGATTTCTTGTTAGAAGCCTCAAAATCAATATCCTTCCCTAGATTAATTTTTGATTCACATAAAATGACAATTCCAATCCTTGAAGCTAAAATACATCACTCATACTTCTCATGTGTATCTAAGAATCTAAATTATTCCATAAAACTTTGTCAAGTTTAAGGCAGCTAGAAAAAAATTACTACCCCCAAAATCTACTAGTGCCTACTCTACATCCTCCTATACAATTTCCATATCCTCACCACCCATTTCATCTTAATCCTCTTATATTTGCTAAAATAAGATAATGTCCTTTCTAACCATTGTGTCATTCCTTCTTTCACTTCATTCCTCCTACAAAAATTTAATTTTTAACTTTCATTTAAGATATTATTTTAGGCCAACAATAATCAATATTAATAAAAATAGAAAATTTTGTTAACTCTATAAAATTACTATATATATTACTGTAACCTAAACCATGTAATAAACATGATGATTAATTTTCTCATATTTGAACAATGATATAGCCTAATAAATAGCGTAGATGCATTTTATATATAAATATAATAGACTCAAATCCTAATGCACTTAAACATGACCTATGTGTGTTGACTAAGCTTGACACATCAAAAATTTAACTGAAAAACCAATGTGAATTGTAAAAAAAATAAATGAACACATAATTCAATTAAATTTCTTAAGTTTTTATATTTCAAACTTTGTCTTTCTAAATATATTTGAAATTCGATAAAATTTTACTATTGGTAGGTGGATTAAGACATCATAATAGGATAAATCAAAACATCTTATAATTACACAAGTAACAAAAGGGACAATCAAGAATACCTATTTCAATAGTATTAAAGCCTTAGTATCTAAGTGAATCCAACACTTATAATTTAAAGAAACATGGCCAAAAAGAGTCTAAATATATAAGTTGAATCTTCTCCAATTCTTTAATTCTAGGTGATCAATTGATTCAAGTTTGAGCTCATATAGGTGGTATTGTGTTTAACATGAATATTGAATAATATTTGTCATGTAGAAATATCTAATTTATTTTCTCTCTTTAATTTGACACATATGCATGTCTAGTCAATTTATTTTATAGTGAAATGAACAAATGAAGTGAATTACATTATATTTATTAATACTTCAAATTAATTTACTAGTTTCACTTGTTTAGTTACATTTCTAAGTTACATTAAATTTATTGCACACATGCTCAAGAACTATAGATAGGGAAATACATTCTAAATCACTTGTAAATAGTTGTTTTAAATTTAAATTGAATGTACATCCAATATTTCTATTCTCTATAGAGATATTAAAGCAATAACCTTATTGATCCTTCAGGTACATCATGGAAAATACACCAATTCCACCTCAAGAACTATTTTATGCACTAATAGTGAGATTGAGAGATTGAGAGATTCTCTAATTGATGGTACCAATACAGGTATATATAAGGACACTTACAAGTCCATATTAGAGAGCCTAAAAAAAATAGAGATAAAATTTAAGAAATAAAAGCATTTTCCTCTAATGTCATAGTTGTTATTCTTTCCCACATGTGGGAAGAAGTTTGCGATGATGTTTCCCTTTCTCATATTCAGGGTTTGGTCACCAAAGAAGCCATTAAAACTCAATGTTTTCCATACTATCAAGATAAACCTAAGGTGAAGGCATATTAGGTTACCAAATGTGTGGATGGTGCTATGGATGCTTTGATCTACCCTATGTTTCTTGCAACCTTTGGTCATTATCCAAATAACGACCAAATTCCCTTATATTTTGCATAGTAGTTGTATGTTGAGGTTCATTTGGGCCTCAAATTCAACTACAATAACCTTCCAGGATATCTTGGTTAGGGGAATGGTAGGGTTGTCAATAGAGACCCTTATCATTGAGCAGATTGGTTGGCCCCAGTGTATAGGGTATTGGTTGGCGAGAGGTATCCTACTAACTCCCCAACCTTAACCCCTCAGTAGATCAAGTTGTCTTTGCTTCCCAAAGGGAAGCAATTGATAATGTGGGTGATATTGCAATTGTTGCCACTAGGATAGCTACTGATCGTGTGGGTCAGTATTTGATGTCAAGACGTCCATGATCTAGACCTTCATTTGTAGCACAGTACAACAACACTGATTGTGATCCTTATGCTATGGCAGGCATCCCTACACCCACACAACTAGACATTCTTATAGGAGATATGGCATGAAGTACTTTACATTATTTAGCTAAGGACCTCTTAGAGGCATATGCCTTCATCGCATTAGAGCTTGAGATCTTTGTAGAGAAAGTCAGAGGTTGTCTAGGTACATCTTTTCATTCACATCTAGGATCCCATCATTCTCATCACACAGGGCCCAAAACTAGTGCACATTAAGATCCACATACATGGATCAGTAGGTTGCTACATAGGCTACTAATCCTTCATTTGACCTAAAGACTTGATGCAGTCTATAGGTTTTGTGGAGATGTTGATGCATTAAGATTCGTCATTGATGTCATCTCAGTTGGTTAGTCCCCTTCACTCATCATTACTGCAACATGTGAGGGCTTAGACGAATGTAGATCATGACACGACTTAGACAACTCATTTGCATGATTTAGTGGAGGCGACCATTGCAAAGGGCTTGAATCCTGTGCCACCTAATATGCAGGTACATGTGTATCTATATGTATGTGTGCATGTGCATGTTTAATTCAATTTTTTTACAATTTATTTATATTTTAGTTTTAACTAAATGATATATATATTGTAGATGGAGATACCTCATGTTACTCCTAGCCTGAGGTCAGCTCGTATACATTGACGTGATTCAGTTGATGATATTGTTGTCAGTGGACATGTGAGTTTTAAATTTTTATACATGTACATTCTTAAATAACTATATATATATAATTTATTTAACACATTATGTATAATTTTATCTCTAGGGCTCGACACATCCATTAGAGCAAGATTCTCATTCACAGGGTTGCTCGAATAGGATTGGACATAACGATTAGGCTACCACCTAGAGGTCCATTTGCATGGATATTTCCAGATATTTACATATATATCTAGACATTTACATTTATGAGTTTTTGATACATTATGGTACATTCGATGATCTCTAGACATGTATTTTTCCTTGGACTTGATTACATATATGCATTTTCAATCTAATATACATACATGTGTGTTTATATATGGCCCAGATCATATACATGTGTTTTCCATGTTTAACATGATAGTTCATATTTGTCCAGGTGATGATTTATGTTTGATATATTGGCATATGCATTTATAGCAAGACTTGATTACATACATTTGCTTATGATATGCATACATGTGTTTGAGCCTAAATATTCATCTATGTACATGTTTGCTTATGTTTATGTTTATGTTTAGGTTCATTTACATGTACATGTTTTTGTTTATACATTATATCTAGATTTAGAGAACTCATGAGTAAATGATTTATATATGTTAAACATGTTTAATGTACATTAATGTTATGGGTATATGTTACATGTTATATATACACATTACATGTTTCAAGTTTGAATTTAAATATGAACTTAAATATACATAGAACTTTCAAAAATTGTTATGATTACATGGTTCGAGTGTATGTTTTAGATCAAGCCAAGAACTTCGACATACATATATATTTGTGCTTATTTAATATAAATTATATATAAATTATGAATTGTTCATTTAAATTTATATATCATGTGTACATGTCTTATTATTGAATATAATGGTGACATAACCTAAGATACAACTTCTCTATAATAGATACAAAGAATCAAATTTATCCTTCGCTTCCTCTTCTCAAGTGTTTACATCTTAATTAGTGGTAATTTTATGATATAGCAAGGATCTCATATGTTAATTGCATCTCAAATATTGTTTCCAATGGAGTTATTTGTATATTAATAATTTGTTATGAATTAGGATTTTTTTGGTAGTGCAATTTTTGAAGTAATATCGATGTATAAAATACACAAAGGGTTCTTACATTATTACCTCAAGGTAGGAAATCCTATCTTGGAATATGTATGGAAACTAATATGACGCAAAAATTGATCCACACAGCTTGATGATAGTGTATGTTTCAAATAGAAACCAACCTACCAAATTGTTTCAAGTATTCTATATCACTGAGATAAAATTAGAGAGGTCTAATAAAATTTTAACCTAATTAGAGACCTTAACTCTCAATAGATCCAATTGTATCTTTGGATGTTCTACAAAAAAAGACCTCAAATGTATTGTAAGAAGAGTTAGAAAGATCCTTTCTATGTGAATGAATTGTATATTTATTAGATCTTAACCTCATTTATTGGAGATTTAAGTGATGTGTTTCACACTTAATCTCTTGTCCCAAGTTCCTTAGTCAAAGTAAAAAAAAATATAGCATAGAATGAAGTTATTCCTAAATATGAGAACTTAATGCCTCAACACAAATAGTCATTAAGAGATTTAAGGTATTGGCACGAGGGATTTAATTGTCATTGTAAAATTTCAATATACCTTGAATAATTCAACCATCAATATCTACTCTCATAATTTTTCATAAGCCCTAATATACCCCATGAAAGTACTATTTAAAAGTCCTAGATTCTAAAGGTTTTAATTTATACATACCTATTATCTTCCAAAACACTCTGTGGAATGTATTGGTTTGTTCTTAAAGATGTGTCAATGTCATTTGATGCAAAGTGTTTCTTACACCATTCAACAACATCTTATGCATCGTCTATACGATCTCTCGAATAAATCATTTGATGCTTTCTTAGAGTATGTTTGATGCAAGCTCCTACACCATCATGCTCGCCCTTTCCATGCCCACTCTCAAAGAAACTCCAAACATGTGGTATTTTGTAATTTGATGATATCTACATAGTGCATAAAATGGTTGTGAAGATTTGAATTGTGTTGCACATCCATCTAACCATACAAAATGCTTTCTATTTTTTACACCCCTGCTTGCCAAATTCTCAAAAAAAATTATAAAGCAATGTTGTACAAAAAGTGTGTCATGCTCTTTATCATCACTAATATAAAAGTGATATTCTTTCTTAATGACTTGTTCATCATATGTACTATCATCACCATCCAAATCCAATTGTGCATGCATGTCAATAACACACATGCACCATAATAGTGATCTACTTTGAAAAGTAATAATCTGATTGAATCTCTTTTTGATGTACAAAAGAATATTTTTTTGCAAAGTCAACTATTGATAGAACTATTTCAGGTGGGAAAGCATATCTTAATGTTTGAAACTATTGTGTTTTCCACTTAGCAAAAAAGGCATGTTGTATGTACAATTGTATCATTTTTTGAAAATTTTCCATAAATGTTCCAATAGGTATCTCCTCCTTTACATAGTTTAACCTTATGGATTCTTTCCTAATTTTTTTTTGAAACTTATGTACTTGTAACTCTTACAATTTACTATCTTTGTTGGGTCGATATCTTCATTTGTCAAAGGAAGTTTAGCCAATTTTCCATATGTTTCACAAAGTCCTTTTATGCAATTTATTTGACCAATTGCATTATCACATAAGATGGATTCTATGAACATACTTACCCGTTTAAGAGGTGCATTTTGAAAACCATCATTTTCTTCTCTCATCTTTCAAAACACCTAATAGTAGAGATCAAATTCAATATGATAATGACAACAACAATTTCAAAAACCTTGTTTATCTTCACATAATGTGGCTTTAACCTTTCAAACATTGTTTTCCCAATCTTTATATGAGGATTTAAATTACAAAAGTTCACATACATCTCATGTTGTGTTATGTCTAGCCAATTTTTTGTATGATGTTCATAATCATTGAGCCCAATCCTGTGTCTGACAACATTTCTACTATTTGATGATGGACAGGTATGATCATTCTAAAAAGTTAAGATCAAGTTCCTAATAACATCTTCAATCTTGTCAAAACGGGGAGCTCTACACATAATTTCCCAATTTCCTGTTGAACTATCATCCAAAACCTTTCTCCTTTTCATATATTTTGTTAGTGTCTTTCTACTAAAACCAATTTCAGTCGAAAGTGAAGAGATTTTTCTTTTTCTTAATATATTTTTATTTAAAATATATGTGAACATCACTCTTCTTGAAATGGCCTTATCCATTGATCGAGATCCTTTCCCAATGGAATCTAAACCTTTTTTAACATTTTCAAAAATATCTTTTTCTATATTGTGTTTCCTCTTATTCAATGTTGAATCTACACCCAACAATTATAATGGCTCTTCTAGGTCATTACAAAGAAGTAAAAGTGATAGCAGTTGGGTTTTTTCAAGTGTACCAAGATGATTGAAATGAGCATTGATTATTTCCTTTACAAATTTATTCATTGACCTCCTACTGGTATTTCTATGTTGTTTGGCATAACATTTCAATCTCTTCATATCTATTTCAAGTAAATGATCTAAATTTCTATAAGAAATTTTTCTCTTCACCTTTTTAGCTAGATTCATATGCTCATCCATACCAATAGAAGGAAGTGATCCTGACCCCTCTCCAACATGAATTGTTTGAACTTGGGCCTCCTCCCTATCTTCAACTATATGTTCTTCACCCTCATTTGATCTAATATCTAAATTTGGCTTGAGTCCTACTTCAAAACTTTATGTTTGTTGAGCCTATTCTACACGCAAAATACTTAAGCCAAGAGAGAGAGAGAAAGAGAAAGAGCTTTAAAAAGACTTAACTCAAGAGAGAGAGAGAGAGAGGACCTATCTTAGAGAGAAGGATAGAGAGAGAGAGAGAAATAAATTTAAAAATATTTGAGTTGAAAGAGATAGAGAGAAAGAGCTTTAAAAAGACTTAATTCAAGAGAGAGAGAGAGAGAGAGAGAGAGGACCTTAGAGAGAAAGAAGGATATCTAGAGAGAAAGAAAGAGCTTTAAAAAGACTTAAAACATGTTTGAAACTAGTACAAGTATGAAACTTATGATTAAATAATACAAGTACATGATAAATACTTAATGTGCAAACCTATGAAGGACCCTAATTCACACATTCAATTGAAAAAAATATAAATTAAAGTTATTTGAAAATGATGTCCAACAAATTCACCTCGTAAATTTAATAATATATGGTCAAGAACATGTTCAACTAGTAGTCCAGATATTGGTAACAACATGTAACTTTCTTGGTCCTTAATGTGCAAAATTAGTAGTCTAGATAGAGGGCCTACCTAGAGAAGGATAAAGAGAGAAAGAAAGAGCTTTAAAAAGACTTAAGTTGAGAGAGAAAGAGATTTAAAAGACTTAAGTCAAGAGAGAGAGGACCTTAGAGAGAAGAATAGGGAGTGGACAAGAATCTAGATCTAAATAAATAACTTTAAAAAGACTTAAGTCAAGGGAGAGAGAGGTGGGGGGCTCCAAAGAGGGAGAGAGAGAGAGGAGAGAGAGAGAGAGAGAGAGAGAGGACTTTAAAGTGGTAAAACAATATAAAAGTAGTAAAAAAATAAAAAAATAATGCTAGGAAAATATGTAAAATAGAGGATTCAAAATTGTTACACTTAGTAAAAACTATCTAAGTTTAACATATGATTTGAGTAGAGAATGGTTGGGGTTATTTTTGAAAAAAAATTGGAACTATAAGATCAATCCTTTAATAAAGGGGCATGATAAGCATTAGGGATATCTCATAGATGAAAACTCATTCATAGTGTTATAATAATCTATTTTATTTATGGGAGATTCATTGGATGATTTCATGCACTTTTATCTTCAATCACTTCCTAAAAATTCATATAGAATCACTTGTAAATTAGAAAAAAATTACAATATGGAGAGTTTAAAGAAAATTGTACATCAATCAATCCCCTTGTGGGTAATTACAATATAAATCCACATTGTTAATAGGAAAATGGTTTATGTAAACCTAGGATAGGGAAATAATTTGAAACAATAATAGACAAAATAAAAACCATGATAAAAATAGATAAACCCCTTGATGATTTGTGCAATAAATTTGATGAAATAAGAAATTAAAAAAGATGATAAAAATAATATGGACTAGAATATCCTGGAAATAAAAGGAGGAAAGATACTAAATAGTAAGATTTTATGTTTATTTGAACATGAAAATGGGGATTCTAATATATTTAGATGAAGAAAATAAAATATGAATCAACTATAAAGTAAGAGGGAAGGTAAGACACATGCTCGAGTTTTGACCAAAGATAGAGAAAAAGATCTTAAGTGTAATTTATCTCTAACATAAATAGTTTAGACTCTTTTCCTTAAATAATACCTACAATAAATGGATGGATGGAGAGAGAACTTGCACAAGAAATTTATTTCTTTAAGTGTAGGGAAAGTGAATTTGCATGGATGACTGAGATGGGAGGAAGACAAATTAATTTCTAGGATTTTAGATACATTTAGGGAAAATGAATTCAAGGGATGAGTTAGGTAGGTCATTATTCAACTACCCATTAATTTTGGTCACAAATTCACCAAAACTAACCTTTTTGGTGAAGGGGCACAGGTAATAATGGTTATCCTCTAGGGGTATTGCTAGCATTTAATTCTATGATTCCCAAATTTCTTGTAGAGGATAAAGATATAATAATTAATATTAGGAAGTTATCTAACATGGTTTTGATAATTAGAAATAGATTTATAAGGAAAATAAGGTGTTAATAAAGGTCCTAGACACACGAGAGAGAGAGAGAGAGAGAGAGGAAGGACCTTAGAGAGAAGGATAGAGAGAGGAAGGTAGATCTAGAGAAGGATAAAGAGAGAGAGGGAGAGAGGGAGAGAGAATTCCTAATAGACATGATTAAATATATTTTAAAACAAATATATTTAAATTACAAGTTTAAATGATATGGAAACAAATATATACTTAAACTAAATGTTAAAAACTAGAAATACCATCCTACTACATGCTAAAAACTTATATTAAATAGGAAAGAAAATATTTTTGGAATAATATTAAAAATAGGAAAGAAAATATACATACCTTGTTTCTTTCTATGATATCTTGCCAAATTTTATTCGTGCCTTTGTTGTTCTCTTTCTTTTGAAAAATTTCGTTGAGTCATATTTTGTCCTTTTTTTGTTGTCCCATTTTCTTCTTCAAGTAAGAGATGACTTGAAAAATCCTCTACCAAAAGTTTCTTCTTCAAAATTTTCCTTGATCGATAAAAATGTGAATTAATTTTGCAATGTTGATATGAAAAATAAGTTCATATTTATATGCATATGAAATTAAAATAAAAAATAAAAATAACTTGGTCGGTCAGGGGTTCAAACAAAGGTCAACGGTTAAAAATAATTTTAACGGTCCACCTTCACTCAAACCCCTCTAAACACATTTTTTAATATTATTTTAAGGGGGTTCACTTGAACCCCCCCTTCTAGCGAACCCCCCTTTGCTAAAGGGGTAGCGAATCCCCCTTTGCTAAAGGGGTAGCGAACCCCCATTTTTTTACCTTGCCCCCCCTCCTTCTGCAATTTTATGCAGAATTTTGGGTGATGTAGGAACATCTCGGGTGTAGAGCAATCCTCATCACCAAAAAAAAATATTTAAATTTTGTTTGATTTTGGTCATTTATTTTATTTTTGGTGTTGCTGCAATTTTATCCATAGGCAACCGAGAAATAGGCAAATAGTGGAGAAATTGAATTTAAATTCTCCTTCTATTCATTTATAAATTAATTGCAATTCCTTTCCAGGCAGAGGATGAAGGAATTTAATTAAATTACAATTCATTTATTTTTTATTTTATTTACCCAACACATCGGTGTTGAAATTGAAGAGGAATAATAAATTCAAAAAAACATTTTGAATTATTCCTCATTTACCTTGTAATTTATTATTTTCTTGTTGGGGAGATGAATGTATATGGGTGTGGCATGAAGTTGAAGGAGATCAAAGCAAGGAAGAGTTAATTTTGGTGTTTTGTAGTTTTTGAGGTGGTTAATGCTAGCCACTTACAGGAGGAAAAAGGGGGTCGTTTGCACAAGGAAAAATTTAGAAACGCAAAGGCTACAATATGTGAATGTATGTAGAGAAGTATGTAGAGAGGGTTGTGTTGGTGAAAAGAGGGGAAGAAAAAACTAAAGTTGGATGCAAGGAGAATAAAGAGAAGAGACCACAACCAGAGAAGGGATAATAGAGAATGAATGACAAGAGAGTGAACAAAGGAAGTAAGATTGGAACTATTTTTTTTTTGTTTAGTGTTTGAAATAAGAGAATGAATAGTGGGATGTAAAATTATAATTTACAAAATGATTTGGTTTATTTCTTATAGAAAAATATTTGAAGGTGAAATTAAATTTGATTGTAAGTTAAATGCTTGGAACATTTGATTGATTGGAAGTAATCAAATTACCACTATTGTTTTCGTGAATTTAATTGGGGAACATTAATAAATGAAATTGTCAAATTGAAATTGGTGTTGGCTATGAAATTTTCTAGTCTAATAAGACTCACGAATTTTGTTTTGTATCAATTTGTATCAGAGCTTGGTTGCTTGTTGGGAGAAGTGTTGAGAGGAAAGTGTTGAGGATTTTTACAACTACAAATTGAGTTGGATTGTATGTGAAGTGGTTGGTTGTCCTCCAGTAGAGATAAAGTTGGGTAGAAGGTGCATATACTTCCTCCACTAAGAGAAAGTGGGTAGAAGAAGTCTTGAGAGGAGAATCTTCTAGAGTCTCAATTGGGTAAAGGATGACAAGTGATTTTGTTATAGGGAGTACCTATGACTGCAGAGAGTGTTGGCTCTAATGTGTTTGTGTGCAAGTTGCAGAAGTTACAAATTGAGAGTGAGAAGATGTCTTCTAGGAAGAGGACGAGATGGTTCATGAAGAGACCCTTAAGAATTTGATACTTAGAGGAGTGAGAAAATAGATTTTTAGAATTTCTTTATGAAGAAATAACCAAAATCCAGGCAAGATTGGATGCCCTTAAGGATGGGAAAAATAAGGGACAATGTTGTAGCTCTTTGACAAAGGGTTCATCGAGAAGTGAACATGTGGGAACAACCCACATAAGTGTGCAAGATGAAATTATGGCACTAATTGCAGCAGTGAGACTTGAAGAGATCCTTGTGCAAAAGGATGACAAAGAGGAGAGTGAAGTGGAAAGAGCATGCCTTGTTGGAGGCATAGAGAAAGAGAGCAACATAAAAGTTGCAACAGTGAATGAGATGCAAGATGAAGTTATCAATATTGAAGAAGAAAAAAAGGTTGAAACATAGGTGAGTCCTTTGGAGAACATGAAGATAAAGAAGGTGATGAATGGTGGAAGTGAAAATATTGCATCTCAACATAAAAGAGAAAAAAATGTACCAATAGAGGTAAATATTGGTCTTTGTAATTGTGAAGAATTTATTAATTTGTATTCATTTGAGTTTAAATAAGTAGAAAGTATGGAGATGTTGTGGGTTGAGGTGGAGCTTGGGAAAATCCATCATGGTGATAAGGCAATAGGAGAGGTTAAAGAGAAAGATGCAAGTGGAGAAAATCAATTGATGGAAATATTTAATTTTTGTAATTTTGATATTGTTATGTGTGCAGATTTAGTGATGAATGAACATTGGAGAGAATGTTCTTAGAGGAGGAGGATGGATTGTAGTGGGTTAATTCCCAAAAAGGAGGAAGATGCGAATGAAATTTGGTGGAGGTGGTCGGTCTATGGTGGGTTGGATCCCACAAGATTAGAGAAGAGTGAGAGTTGCAATTGGTGGAGGAGGTCAAATTAAGGTGAAGTAAATTCCACATTAAGAAAGAGGTGTAGAGCATAGTTGTTAGTAAAAGAATATGGAAAATGTTCCAACTAAGTGCTAGAAAAGGAGAAAAAAAATTATTGTAGGGAACCTGACACAACATTGAATTGTGTGTAAGTTGTTTGTGACTTGGGAGGGTAGTCCTACTACTCAACTCCATTTTGTCAGCCCAAGCTCACAAAAAATTTCTTACCCAATGTGTCTAATGTAGGAGCATCCCAGGTGTAGAGCAATCCTCATCACCAAAAACAAATATTTAAATTTTGTTTCATTTTGGTCATTTATTTTATTTTTGGCGTTGTTGCAATTTTATCCATAGGCAACCAGAAAATAGGCAAAAAGTGGAGAAATTGAATTTTAATTCTCCTTCTATTCATTTATAAATTAATTGCAATTCCTTGCTAGGCAAATGATGAAGGAATTTAATTTAATTATAATTCATTTATTTTTTATTTTATTTACCCAATACATTGGTGTTGAAATTGAAGAGGAATAATAAATTCAAAATAAAATTTTGAATTATTCCTCATTTACCTTGTAATTTATTATTTTCTTGTTGGGGAGATGAATGGATTTGGGTGTGGCATGAAGTTGAAGGAGATTAGGCCAAAGAAGAGAGTTAATTTTGGTGCATTGCAACTTTTTTTGAGGTGGTTAATGCTAGCCACTTACAGGAGGAAAAAGGGGGTCATTTGCATAGGGAAAATTCAGAAAGGCAAAGGCTGCAATATGTGAATGTATGTTGAGAAGTATGTAGAGAGGATTGTGCTAGTGAAAAGAGTGGAAGAAAAACTAAAGTTGGATGCAAGGAGAATAAAAAGAAGAGACCATAACTAGAGAAGGGATAATAGTGAATGAATGACAAGAGAGTGAACAAAGGAAGTAAGGTTTAAATCTGATTTTTTTGTTTAGTGTTTGAAATAAGAGAATGAATAATGGAATGTAAAATTATAATTTATAAAATGATTTGGTTTATTGGTTGTAGAAAAATATTTGAAGGTGAAATTAAATTTGATTGTAAGTAGAAGTTAAATGCTTGGAACATTTGATTGATTGGAAGTAATCAAATTGTCACTATTGTTTTCGTGAATTTAATTGGGGAACATTGATAAATGAAATTGTCAAATTGAAATTGGGGTTGGTTGCAAAATTTTCTAGTCTAATAAGACTCATGAATTTTGTTCTACATCATTGGGTTTTGAGGCTCAGGTTGAGGATGAAAATGGAATCAACTTGACAAACCCAGCTAGAGGATTATAGTCCTTGAAACGAGCTCTCTGTCAAGTATAGTTTTTATATATTTTGGTTTTATTATATTCTTTTTTTTAGTTTAATTAAACATAGGTTTTTCACTAAAAATTAAACTCTTTGTTCTGCACATGTGGAAAAATAGTATATTACCAAAAAAAAAAGTTGTAAAAAATATCTATGCTCTTGGTATTTATGTCTTTGATCCAACAAAAAAAAAAAGAATTTTGATACATACAAAAAAAGTTGTGTTATATAGTAAACCTATGTCTAAATTGTAATTAGTTTGACTTCAAAACTTAATTAAGAAAAAAATATTCAATAAAACACTATGAAACCAAATAAAGGAGCTAGATATTGTTAGAATTGGCTATGGAGATAGCCTACCAAGATCTAGAGTCCAAATGGAAAGCACAAAGAGAGAATATGAATATGAATATATGATTCAATTGATGTGTATGTATGAGAGACCCCTTGGTTATATAGCCAAGGTGAGACATGACATGTCATAAGATTATGACAAGTATCTTAATCATGTATGACATGATACAACTTATCACAACTACCTAGGTCACATGTGTTACAAGTCGAAAGATAAGATAACAACTAATGACAACTAACACCTTCTAGATAGATTTCTAGGACCTAAGTAAACTTAACATGTAAATAAGTCCCTTAGTAATGAATTAACTAGGCACAAGACTTTATTTACACCAACACCCCCCCTTAAGTGCAACTTAGGGAGTAGCAAATTATTATGTGTGCAAATGAAATAAATATGCAAGAACTAGTTTCGACTACTAGGCCATGTTAGGTACCAATGTACATATGCAAATGAAATCTCTCACAATTAGAGAAAAGGAGAAAACCCAGTGGGACAAAACCCCTCCCCAAAAGAGAGATGAAATACAAAAAACAAATGCTCTCAATGATGCATGAGAAGGCCAAAACCCCATGTGAGGAAAAATACCCCCCATAAGAGAGAAGAAGAAGAGAGACAATGCAACCCCCCTCAATGGTGAGTCTCCTGCAATGATGGTAGAAGCTCAACATTGAATGTTGAAGATGATCCAATCTCGTCAAACAATGTTCCTCCCTTAGGAAGAAACAAAACCAAGAATTTATGCAAGATGTTAGGAAGATGGGTGATATGAGATGATGTCTCTAAAGCATTCTCAAGTGTCTCCATGTCAATGTTGAAAGCTAACACACTCCAAACAGGCGTTCTAGGCCAAACTGCTAAAGAGGATAGTCCAAAATCTAGTAGAGATGAATGTAGAACATAATCTAAAGACAATGATATCACCTTTGAATACAAAGAAGCCTCCTCCAAATGTTGTCCAAAAGTATCCACAGTCACGTCAAACTACAAAGAATGATCATGTAGAGAATGAACAAGAGGGTCAAAGTGTTCCCTCACAACAATTGAAGAAGGGTCTTCTTCATCAAAGAGAAGATGAATGCCATCAATGATGTCTCCCAAATTTGCAATATGAGACTCCACAAACAAGTCTAAAATACCTATCAAGAAGTAATCCAAAGTAGCCAAATCTTAAAGACAATGAAGACCTTGTTGCACTAAATCACAAGAAGCTATATTTGTAGCAACACAAGCATCATCAACTACAATAGTAGATGGAGGAGGTGAAATGCATGACTCATGAACTAGATCTGATGTGAGAACTCCCAAGTTCAAGAATCCAAATGTCTCCTCTAAATCATGGTTCATACTTGAAGTGTGATCAATAGTCAAAGGAGAAATACACCATCAAAATCAAAATCTAAAAAGATATACAATCGAGATGAATGATCAACCATCCCAGTAGCAATGATCTCTCTACTCGCCAAGTCTTGAATGATGATTGAATTAGGTGTGAACTCCATAGTCCTCCCGTCTCCACCATGTTATCTGATATATGGAAAGAGGATTGTTCATCAAATGAGGAGCACACAAAACAACCTAGAAAGTGTTGTCCCCAAAACCAATAGACCTCTTCCTAAGTACACTCATGTATGTATTGTTTCCCATCAAAATAGGAGACATAGTACAAGGCTAAAAAGAAGAGAAAATAAACTACAAAGATGCCATATGATGAGATGCTCCTAAATCTAGAAGCCATCTCCCTGATCCATGACTTGAAATAGCACAAAGAGCATGTCCTTTATATCCTGATGTAGAAGCTTGACTTTTGTCCTTTTTAGATTGTTTTGAAGGAGGCAATTCAAACATTCTAGAATGCAAATCAATGTGATTTTTTTTTAGAAGATGTTTCAACCCATCAATATCCACCTTACAACAATAGTGTTCTTCATATCCATCCTTCTTGAAATATGCACAAGTAGGCCTCTCCTTCATAGATGATTCCCCTTTTGAGGTAGATAATTTTGATTCTTTATGTGGCTTGTTCTTTTTCTTCTTTTGCTTCTTATCAATATTTGTTGATTCTTTATGTACCTTTGACTCACTAGCCAACAATGCTTGTGACTTGGAATACTTGATTAGACCCATGTTCATTAACTTAGCTTCCTCTTGGATTAGGATATTTTAAAAGTCATCAAAGTTAGGATCAACATATGATGCTCCCATAGAAATTCAATGGGTATGAAAGCTAGAAACAAACACTAAATACTCAGGACCAAGCTTGGATAACACATTCAAAATCAATTGTAAATCCTCTTTATCAATGTTGCATTCTTTCAATTGTGTTCTTGGTTGCTTAACTTTGAAGGTGTAGCCTTGGATGTTAAAACTTTTAGGATCAATATTTATCAAATCATTGTCAATCTGATATCCCCTAATCTTATTTGTTTTACCATACAATTTTTCAAAAACTTCCCAAGCCTCTTTAGGTGTTTTACATGATTCAACATGAAATTATAAATCAAATGAGACTAATGAACATATGTATCCAAGTATTTTCTCACGATTAATCTCCCATCTTGTCAATTCTTTAGCATCAGTAGGTTGAGAAATGGTTTCCTTTAGATAGCCTATTAGACCCTTTCCCATGAGATAGTTCCATACTAATTTTCTCCATGTAGCATAATTATGTGGAGTTAGGAGTTCAATTTGTGATTTCCCCATTGCAAGAACACAAACCAAGCAAAAGAATGCAACCAACCACTGCAAGATTCCCCCCCCCCCAAAATTACTCAATCATGAAACCCCCCAAGCAATATCTAATTTGTGGCACTTTATGATTAGTGTGTTTATAGTTGCCACTTTCCAAAAACAACAAAGTGGTCTTGATCTTGGTACATGCAAATGCCAAATTTGGCCACAGAATCAAGCACAATTTTTGGTACAAAATGAGATCAATCTAATCATACCACTAAAAAGTACACAAAAAATTGTGCACTTTTAAAAGAAACTACATCCAAAAATATTACCATAGGAGCAAGATATGAGCTCCTGAAGTTCCCAAAATAAAGATGAAGTAGCAACACCTGTGAGAATCTTCAATTTCTAGAAAATCCAAACACCAAAAATAAAATATGATTGCACCACTGTGTAAAGCATAAAAAAATAGCCCAAATAAAAAAAATTACTTGCAAAAAGGAGTCAAAATGAGCAAGTTATGGTCATTTGAAAATCAACTATAAAATCAAAAAGCTCAATGGTGAGGGGGGGAATTTTTTTTAGAAAATGCTAACATGGTGTTGATGTTAGCAACTTATTGGCCTAAATTTGACAGTTAAATGGCCATTATAGAGAATATGCGCCCCTACAAGGAATATTCGATTTCTTCGGCTTAAAGTTGACTGGTGTTTAGACGTCGCAAGTTTCCCTGCTTTTTGGAAACTTCTGGGAATATTCAACCAAATCGCTTCACAACATATTCTATTAATTCGTTAGATTCTTTAGATTTTTTAATTACTGATTTCAATGTTTCAACATTGGTTTTTTAATTGATTGGAGATGTTTTGAAGTTGGTTGATGGACAGTGGAGGTGGGTCTGAATAGTTGAGTGGGTTGATGAAGAACTATCATGTGGAAATTGGTATCACTGATGGGAGGCAGGGTACAGTCTACAAACTGTACCATAGACTATACCCTGTACTCCACATTTTTTAAAAATAAACTCTTGATTTTTGTATTTTCAAATGCAATTTTTCTAAAAACAAACAATGTGCTTAAAATATTTAATTTTTAGAATTAATTTTTTGTAAAAATTATCGAACTCGTACAATTTTTCTAATGACAGTACCCGACACAATAATGACTTGACCTAGGGGGTGTACGACTCCCTATGGAATTTTTTTTGCCTCGGTGGATAACTTCTCAGATTTGGACAATTTGGCAGTTGATCTTAGGGTTTTTGGTCCTCCTGGACGTAATGGAAGGGTTGGATTTGACCTAAAATGCTCCAAAATTCCAGCTACCTTCTAGATCTAGCAACCACTCTTCAGCTTCAAACCCTCATAGATTTGGCCTCATATGTCTGATTTGGATGAAACAAAAGACAAAACTGACTTTCTCAAACTATCTGGATGCAACAGTGAGCTTAGATTTGCACCAACAAGCTCTGATTTGAACCTACAATAAAGAGCCACAAAGAGGAACCCCCCAAAACTCTAGTATTTCTATCAAGTTTTTCTGATTCTCCATATCATCATATGATACAAGAGAAAAGCTTACTCAACTATTCAAGATTTACCAATGTCTCTTAAAAAAGGCTATTTAATGGCACCCAACCCACTTTGATACCATGTTAGAATTGTCTATGGAGATAGCTTGCCAAGATCTAGAGACCAAATGGAAAGCACAAAGAGAGAATATGAATATGAATATATGAATCAATTGATGTGTATGTATGAGAGACCCCTTGGTTATATAGCCAAGGTGAGACATGAAATGTCATAAGATTATGACAAGTGTCTTAATCATATGACATGAGACAACTTATCACAACTACCTAGGTCACGTGTTATAATTCAAAAGATAAGATAACAACTAATGACAACTAACACTTTCTAGAAAAATTTCTAAGACCTAAGTAAACTTAACATGTAAATAAGTCCCCTAGTAATGAATTAACTAGGCACAAGACTTTATTTACACCAACATATATCGTAGTCACAAATCTAAATTTGAAAAAAATAGAATTTCATCCTTCATAGAAAAAAGTTGTGTTATACAGTAAACATCGCTCTTTAAAAATGGTGTTTATTGTTAAAATCTAGTTATCGAAGGAGATGGAAAAATAAATGCAATTTGATTCTTTTTTTTTTTAATATATATTTAGAATCTTCATACAAAATGTCACAAATCACTAATTTGCATCATCTTCAAATTCCTCATGGTTTAGTAGCTATAGGTGTTTGAAAGTGAAGATTTAGTTAAAAAGTTCAATTCAATGTCAAGTTTGGCCAAAAAGTGTAACCCACTATTGTGGGATCACCCAAGAAGAACAATCAAGATGTATGAAGTCTCTAAACTCGGCTCAAGTGTCCCCATGTTGGTGTTGAAGGCTATCACAATCAAATCAGGTGTTCTAGGCCACACTACTGAAAATGAAAATGAAAATGAAAACGAAAATTCTCCTAGAGACTGATGTAGAACACAAGCCAAAGACTCAAGTATCTCCTCTAAAATGTCTCCTCCAAATTTTGATCAAAAGTGTCCTCACTCATGTTAAACTGTAATGAATGAGCATGTAGAGAATGTATTGGAGGGTTAGAGTGTTCCCTCACAACAATTGAAGAAGAATCAACTTTGTCAAAGAGAAGATGAAAGAAATCAATAGTGTCTCCCAAATCTACAATATGCATAGAATATTTCTTTTAGGAGTGGGGAAATAGCTTGCATACAACTTTGGTTATATTTCTTCCTAAGGGGAGGAACATGTTTGATGATTGTGGATCATCTTTTGTATCTAATTATGAGCATCTACCATTGGATCCCTTTGGAGGGGGCTACTTAGTCCTTCTCTTATTCTCTCTCTCTATTTTGGGGGGTGTTCTCTCTTTATTTGTGGGGGATTTTATATGTACATGTGTACCTAACATGGCTTCATTTGTTGGGACCCATCATCTTTTACATCCTCCTAACCTATGCTTAAGGGGGGTTGGTGTAGGTTTTTATTTTCCTAGTGGGATAATTTATTTTCCCTTAGTTATAGGTTTTTCCTACACATTTATTAAGATTTCTTAGGATAATAAAGTGAGTTTCCCATTTAATAACTAGGAGATAAAATGATGAGTTGTATCCACCCTTTAAGGGTGGAGTATTTACTTTTTATCACTTTATTTAATGTTGGTGGTTATTGGTGGTCAATTCTCATTGGTTGATTTTGCACCTCGATCCTCTCCTTAGTTCTATATAAACTCACTACCTAACTTATATTTCTCATCTTGGAAGCTCTTAATGTAATTTTGTCATCTTGACACTGCATATCTCTCAAAATTATTGGTTTGTATTGTTTATGTTTTTCTAGTTTATTTAGCTTTGAATTTCTCTTATAAATTTCCTTGGGTTTAATCTATTTCAAATTTCTAACAATGTTTGGGAAAACTAAAGATTGATGATAGTCATTTCATTCAAGGGGTTATAATTGAAACTAAGGAAAATACAATACAAGGATTTGTTTCTAAAGGTGATATAGAAAATAATTCAATTGATGAATATCCTCAATAGTATTGACTTGCAATCTGAATGTTCTACTTTAATGCATTTCAAAATTAAATCTAATTTTAAATCTAACAAAAAAAACTAATCCCAATTTATCAAAATTTGTGAAGTAGGGAAACCAATACAAAAATAACCTTAGCTCAACCATTTAGCATAAAATTAAAGCCGAAGACAATGTAAACTTCCAAGATGAACATACACAACCTTCAAGATTAGCATACAAAACCAAAATATTACATGAACAAATTGAACACATCAAATATCTTAGATCTTAATACTAAAGATATCTTCTTAAGCACTCAATTTCTAATTTATCACACTCGAGAAAATTACAAATATGGAATTCAAATTTCATGACTTAGTTTGGAAAACCATGGAACAAACAAAATAAATCAAGATTGAATAAAATTTGAATATATATTTCAAACCAATAGTTTTTGACTATTTACAATGCCAATTCATTGGCTATAAATAGATTCCTAAATAGGAAAAATATAGTAATTTTATTTAATGATTATAATTCCTATACAAAATAATTAATTTCAATTTGAATATTTAAGTTAAAAATTCTCCCAAATCCTTGGTGATAAGTCTTCATTAAATTTAAAATGGAAATAAGTTATTCAAGCTCATCATTTTGGTCACATATCCAACTATTAGCTATATATTTAATGGTCTAAATAGGTTCTCATCAATAATTGACAATATCCCTAAATTTGAATGACCTTGTGACATGGTCCCAAAGGTATTCTATATTAGCAACAAGCAATCCATGTTTTCCCTAGATGAGCATCAACTATCTAAATTGATCCAATCCACCAAATAGTAATCTTGTGTACAAAAAGGTAGCATCAAATTCTAAACAAATAATGAATAATCATTTAATTTAACTTTTTTCAATTTATATAACATCAAATAAATATAGCATGCATACACCCAAATTCAATTAAATAATAAAGAGAAAATAATTTTAAGATTTACATCGATTGTACTTCTCTTTAATTTAGTTGAAAAAACCAAATTTCTCCTATAAATTGATTACTCTATTCCCATAGTTGTCTTTGTTTCTCAATCTAATTGTCTGTATAATATAAAAATCTTGTTTGATAAAAAACACTAGGTTCACAATCATGTTATAGTTTATGTCCAAAATCAATTCCATATTCACAATCATCGGTTCATATTCTATAGTTTACAATTTAAAAACTCCTGTAATACCCCTCATACTGTTTAGACTTATTATTTCTGTGCTTGGCTGGATACTCTGATGGTACTAGTATTGTTTGATTTAGTTAGTTAGACATTTGATGATGCTATTATTCTAGTAGTGGATTTGATTATTTTATATGACATTGTGG
The DNA here is from genome assembly GCA_007258455.2 of Sequoia sempervirens. Classification (NCBI taxonomy): domain Eukaryota; kingdom Viridiplantae; phylum Streptophyta; class Pinopsida; order Cupressales; family Cupressaceae; genus Sequoia; species Sequoia sempervirens. The sequence continues at coordinate 208,483,079 of VDFB02000015.1, read as the reverse complement.
TTGGTTAGATATCAATTGATTTTCTGAATTATGATATGATGCAGTGATTTAATTTAATATGTTATGAGATGATTGTTAGTTAGAAATGTAATTCATTGATTATGTTATAATTGTTAGAATAGGTGTGATGAAGGACAATATAGCATCACTCGTTCGCGAGTGCCCTGTTATGTTGCGATTCCTTCTCACAATGTAGTATTTTGATTTAATGCTTTAATGTTATATATATATGCACATGTACACAACTTCGTTTGTATGCAGGATTTGCAGGTAAAAGTCTCGATTCCACCTGCTTCGACAGGACAGGGCGAGCACCTATAGCCCAACGGTTAAATGTTGATACAGAGGTGACGATGAAGTCCTCCCGTCCCATGATGTCAGGTCGTCTCGTTGTTTGGTATTGTTTACTTTGTGTAATTGTTATCATTTGTATTTTGCGTTATGTGTTTTGTCGTATTTTGTCAAGGTAGCATTGTATAAGTTATGATTCATTTTAATGATGGAAATAATTATTTATTTCTATGTTAGGTTAAATTCTTTTATATATATTTAGATGATTTAATTATTTTGAAAGTTATATATTTTGCAATTAAATAATAATTAAATATTAAATATGGCTTAATTATTTTAATCAAATTATTGGTGGTGGATAATTATGAGAATAATTTATTAAAATTAAATATGTAATGTGAGAAGCAAGAAAAGTTGCAAAAACAGGAATTAAAGCAATAAAACAAATAAAAGAATAAAAAGACTGTGTGAGCCTATAGGAATAGAGATCTGGGAAAAAGCTTGTTTTTAAAGAATTGTTTTATTTTATTTTTGATTTTTATAGTTTGTAGAGGAAATTGTCAATATCTTTTATTTTAATTAAGAATTTTTACAAGTTTTACACACACAAGAGGATTATGCTGACGGAGGTTGTAGAAGATATTGGCTTTGTAAGTTGGAATTTTAGAGAGGATATTTCAATCTTTTGCTATTTTTTTTAGAGGAGTTTTAGAAAGGGAGTTGGGGGAAACTGTTACTGTTGTTGCTTTGGAGAAGTCTTCTGAACAAAGGGGTGGTTCGAGTTCGAGCACGAAATTCTGTAGAGAAGATTTTGAAGCACAAACAAGGAGCTCTTCGAGGCCATCAGAAATTAGCTTCATCAGATCTTCGAGAGCGCAGGACTCCAGGTTCCACTCTCTCTCTCTTCTTGATTGTTTGAATCTGTAAAAAGAATAGAAATGTGATTTAGATCAATTTTTGTTTGTAAAGGAAAAGTTTCAGAGAATTAGATTTAAATGATTTAGTTTGTAAAAACAAAATAAATAAATAATTAGGTTTTCTTCATAAGAAATTTCCTTTTAAATTCGAAATCATTTTATTTTATTGCAAGCAAACGGAAAGATAATTCTATTGAATTTCGTTTGAATATGTTAAATTTTCTCTCTGTTTATTTTCTATGGAAAAGATCAATCTTGCTTTTAATAAATTTGAGACGACGTTTTATATATATATATATATATATATATATATATATATATATATATATATATATATATGTTTTAAATATAACTATATATATATTTATATATCGATAAATTTATATATATATATATATATATATATATATATATTCTCAGAATAATATATATATAAAAAAATAAATCTCTATTCACCAGAATTTTGATTTGGGTCTCGCTTTTGCTGGGTCTAATTTATGTTTCATTTCTACGCTATAGGAAGTTTTGCGTTTTCAAAATGAAATTCTTAAAACAAAAAAACAAATTCAAAGCGGTATTTACTAGGTTTTAAATAATAAAAATTTAATTTTTTGGGGTTCGGTGGTTGATTCCGCCGGTTATACCTTCCTCAAGCCACCCTATCGTCATGCAAGACGCTGGCAAAGAGGTCTTATCGATCACGTTAAATGCTCATGAAGACTGCTACGTAGTATGGTCAGTTTCTGGGCTAGTAATCGGTCGGCCTTTGTTTATTTTAAATTTTGTTTTTTTTTTTTTGTATTTTCAAAGAAAAATATATATAATATTATATATTTAAAAAAAAATGTGGCAAATATTTAGTTTATTAAATATAATAATTATAATTTAGTTTCAAATAAAATATAATTATAACTATTTTATTTGATATTATTTTATTGGATTTTAAAGATCAAATAAAATGTAATTTTCTTTAGAAATAAAATCTTAATGATTTTCTTTTAGTAGAATAAAATTTAATTTGTTAGTAATAATTATATATATATATATATTTTATTTAATATTATTATTATTTTTTTTAAAACAAAATATAAAAATGAAGGATATTATAATTATTTATTCTAATATTTAAGAAATGCAATTTCTATTTGGAAATTAATTATTAAAGTTTATATGTAGTAAAACAAAATTAATGTATTATTTTTATGTACATATAAATATATATATTTGATGTTCTTTGGTTATATGTGATTTATTTGTGTGGGGAATAAACAAGTTGTATTATTTAGATTTGTACCGAGATACTTGTGCGTGGGTAAGGATATTATGGTATTGTTAATTGTTTCGTGGAATTTTGATAAAATTGATTGATTATTTCTTTATTGTTATTTTATAGTTTTAGCGTATTGATGTGGAAGTTCTATTGTAATTGTGAAACCGTATGGATTGTCGGTCTTTCTTGTGCATTTTGATTATGGTTGTTCCTTTATTCTGGTTGCGGTGTGGGAACCTTGTGATTCAGTTGTTGTTTATTGTGAAAACCTTGTCCCAGAGGCTTGTCATTTAGAGTGTTATTCTCTGCTTTTTTATGCTTTTGAGCATTATTGGTTTTATGTTGGAAGGGTTGAACGGGTTGGTAAGACTTTT